>JALMQS010000058.1:943440-1321504 GCA_024734495.1 Forficula auricularia
TAAGAAACGCCCCGCTAATTAAGAATTTGGCCTATGAGAAGGAATCTTAAAATTTCGACTCTCCAGGCAGCTTTTAGTCAGTGGAGAGTTTGGCACTTCTAATTTGGCTTTTGAAGAGGCAGTCCTAGTTTGAAGTCAGAGATGCTCACTTGTTAATTTGGATGTTAAGAGATGATGGCTCTCCAGCCATCAGTTGGAGACAAGTGCATTTATAATTAACTAATAAAAATAATCAAAAGTAAATAATGCTCTTTCTTTGAACAATCTCTCTCCCTCTTCAAATCAGCACCAGGGCTTAAACAGGCCGAATCGCTTGGACACGTTACCGTGACCTTTCACGGGGAGTTATCTTCAGAGATAAAATCAACAAATCGTCAACCCTCTTCTCTGGTCAAGAAGGGTTGCAACCAAAACCAACAGTGTGTCGCAACACATTCATATCTAAGAATAGAGTAATGGAATAAAAGGAAATCTACTATTAAGTACTCCGAGTTGTACCCCAAAAAGATCCCGGGATCTTTCAGGATACCTTGTGCTTTGCTATCCGCATCGGAGCCGATTTGTTACAGCTGAGTGATGCAGATGATGTCTTATTAATATCAGTCAATGAGGATGAAGACGAAGTGGAAATCCCGGAATCACTTGAGGCGGATGTTGTTGCTGTTGTTGCGGTCGTTGCTGATATCGAACTAGTGGTAGTAGCGCTGGCGGACCTCCGCCGTATCATTGGCAGAGAGTTCGCCCATAATGGGCCAATCGTCAATTCTAAAACAGACAAAAAGAAAAAGATTAGAAAATGCTTATTTAGTAAGAATAATTTCAATCATTTCACTATCCTCCCAGATAACATAATTATAATTTAAGTGTCTAGTGATAAATTGTTGTTTATTGAGTAAACGGAAGATTTATCCATTTCTGTTCGCCGGTGAAGTTGCTCATCATCTTAAATATGAAATTAAAAACGAGTGAGAAACATGAAAAAAATGAGATGAAACAAGGATATAGGGATATTTCCGTTGGCCTTTTAACGAACTGAACTCTGTAAAGGAGGTTGAAGGAAGAAGGTGAGAATTGCAAACAAAATCTGATATTATTGAAGTATCTAATAATAATAATTGAAGGGTAAAGCGAAGATTTTCAAGATTCGTTACGCTATGTTCAAAATTTTGGCATATTTACGCGGTTACTTCAACGTTATTTTACTAAGTAGATTATAATGAAAGGCAGTCCATAAATTATTTAAATTTTTATTCAAATTCCGACGTTTCGAGACCTTTTCTTCCTTCAGGGTATTGAATAGTTTTTGATGTATGATTATGACTCGGCACCCATTTGTCTCTCTTCAGTGATAACAATCATATTACAATACTTTTCACCATTATATCATAAGTGTACTTAGTCAAGTTATTTTACTTACGGAAGCAAATGTTGGTTTAAAAGGTTGGTAAAAATGTGTAATTAAGGGTAGCTACTACGGGAAAGTCGCAGGAATATACTGTTCTTAAATGGTGTCAAGAGAATATAAGATCTAATGAAAGTGAAAGAAACCTCTGCCTGATTTGAATTGTTATAAATAATTTTGCTCACATGTCATTAATTTCATATGGAATTGTCTTCCCATTGCCTTCAAGTATTGAAAGAATGAATATTTTTTTCAAAATTCTAAACACTCGCCTGTTTCTATTAAGGTAGATATGATACGGTTTAGTGTTTAAAATCAATCCTACCTATCAGTGAAATTTTACGATGAAGATGTTAAGATCTTTGACTCAAATTTATTAGCTGCTTACACATATCAGGTATTTTTCCTAATCATTGTTGATAGCTAATTAACTGTGATTTCCTATAAGAAGTAATTTTTCTGTGAATCAATTCCTAGGTATAGGAATGAAAGTCTAAACAAAAAAATTTCAACAATTGTTAAACAAAAACTTCCCACCTAATCATCTGAAAATTTCAACATTCCAGCTCATTCTTTACTGCCCCGAAACTTGAATCAAAAATATGGTATCGACGATATTCTACAGTCTGTTTAATAATACCTATCAATAATAAATTTAATAGAATAATTTTTTATTTACAGATGAAATATTTATTTTTAAGACATTTGAAGTTGTAATCGGTTTAAGAAAACGTCAGCAAGTTTTTAAATAACATTTTATTTAGCTAGTCTATTGAAATACAACTCGGCACTGGCAGTACAAATACTATTAGCGGTTAAAATAACAAATGGCGCATTTAATCATAAAATTTCGCGCCCAAAGCCTATATTGCCGAAGGTGTGTAAATTAGAGTGTCGTAAAATAAATATTTCAATTATCTGTTATATCCTCTTCGATAAGTCGCAGAGCCTTGAAATTTGAAACTTAAGCTATTTTAGAGTCAAAAAAGTTACCGAGCATCGCTCGGTGCTCCAGACTTATATGCACACAATAAATTTCATTAAAATCGAAGATACCTACATCCATTCTGTAATGAAATTTAATACCAAGAAACATCTAAATCAGAAGTATACAACTTTTAGCTTCTCTGAGGGACATTGGAGGAATAGAAGCTGTTTAAGGCCACACATAAATACATTGATGATAGCTACGAGCAAAAAAAGCGGAATATGTATTAGTTAACAAATTTAATTATTTTAAGTTTTATTACATTATGAATTTTTTTTTATAAAAGTAAAGATTAATTAAGATATACAATTAATGGGATGTTTGTCATTGCGCTTAGACATCCGTTTAATTGAAAAGTTTTGCTTTGCCGAGAGTAGCAGATTTGTTGATTCAATAAGAGAAACAAAGAGGTTGTCCTCTGCTTGATGCAAATAAACATACACACATAACGAGATGATATATTCGTATATATTAGCTTCTATTTGTTTGAGACTATAGTTTCGAAGACTTGGTCTTCATCATCATCTTTTTTAATTATACCATAAATATTGTTTTTCATGGAGTCAATACGTATGGATATTGAAAATTTGATGTTTCTTCACTGGTAGTCAGTTTATCATCTCATCATATATGTGTGTATGTTTATTTGCATCAAGGTGAGGACAATCTCTTTGTTTTTGTTTGTTTATTAATCCGTTGATATTTGCTGAAAAAATTTCAGTGAGTTTTCAAGGTGCTCATCAATAATTTTGACTTAGCTTTCATTCTTTGTGTCCTTCATACTTGATAATAGTTGCTTGAATAAATACAATTATTTAAGAATCATTTTATGAATGTGTCATTTGGGAAGTGTTCCATAGTGGGAAATTTTGGAAAATTTTGTATATAAATAAATTATTAAAATAAAAAATTTAGGTGGAATCTGATGTATTAGGTAAGTCTAGATAATGAAAACTATTTCCAAATAAAAAAACTTTAATCGCTCATGTAATGACAAAGATCAAACAACAAAAAAAAACAGATAGCGGAGAGCAAGAAGTTCTTAGCGTTTCTATATGCTTCCTTCATTGACCCCTTTTAAAGCATGAAAAAGGAGAGAAGATCCTCTCGAAATTAAACCGATATTCCTTTTATTTGGAAATAGTGTTTCGTTATTTGGGCTGCTACTCCATCAAATTCCATTTGTATTTACAAGCCCGGCTCCATATCTAAACACTTCGGTCCCAACCAGTGTTGCCCTTCAACCTCTAAGATTTTCCAAGAGCTCTAAGCTGTAGTTCATCGGTCGTTGCCGTGATGTCCGTCCAATCCAAATAAATTTCATTCTCGTAACTTTTTCTTTTGCATTGAAGGAGTCAATACCTCTCTCAACCCACTTTCGGCCACCTCTTACGCCCAGCAGGGATACTATGTGGACCAAATCCCAACCCCAATACACAGGGAGCGGATACTGTATATTAATCTGCACTAGCATTTTACGATAGTGTCTGTCTTAAAACAGAAGTTAAGGAAATAAGATTGCCTTCATGTTATGGGTAATTCTTTTGAATGAATAAATAAATAATCATAAACAAATTAATGTCTACTTTATTTAAATCTAAAAAGCATAGTAGTAGAGCTGAGGGAAAAGAGAGTGTAAATGTTACGATAAATATTTAGATAACAATTATAGAATCATTTGATCAGCATATATATTATAATAAAACATTACATATTCACTAATATATGGTAAAATGTGCAAAAGAGATTTTGTTATTACTTTAGATATTCTAATAGTCTATATCACTGGTGTTCAACCTTTTACATACCATGAGCCAATTTTTTCACATATGAGTTCTATGTGCCATACAAATCAAGCACCTTTTTATCTTTCTAATGAAAGGAAATAGAATCAAAGATCTTCGATTTTAATGAAATTTATTGTATTTTGTATAAGTCATCTGGAGCACCGGAGCGATGCTCGGTAACTTTTTGCCTCTAAATAGCTTAAGTTTCAAATTTCAAGGCTCTGCGACTTACCGAAGACGATATATGAATGATTAAAATATTTATTTTACGACACTCCTAATTTACACCCCTTCCTTTATTTCAATCGGATTAAAATCTATACACGACTAATAACTCATGACACTTGATAAGTACACCAATTTTAAAAAAATCGTTAGTGCCGTTTTTGAGAAAATAAAAAACGAAAAATCTTTCATGTAAATGTCCACTTACGGTGTTCCGATTTCAACCAAAAGCTTGTTGTACCCCTTCTAGCCTATATCGAGCTTAAGTTTCGAATTTCGTAGCTCTGAGATTTATGGTTGCGAAACGCAGGGGGTACATTCTTACGTACGTAAACATCAACTTCCGGTACTTCTATTTTAGCCAAAATCTTGTGGTACTTCTTGTAGCCTCTAGATAGCTTAAGTTTCAAATTTCAAGGCTCTGCGACTTACCGAAGACGAGATATGAACGATTAAAATATTTATTTTACGACATGACTAATTTACACCCCCTTCCTTTATTTCAATCGGATTAAAATTTATACACGACTAATAACTCATGAGACTTGATAAGTACACCAATTTTTAGCGAAATCATTAGAGCCGTTTTCGAGAAAAAAAAATAAGATATATAGGAAAATAAGTTCATTATGCATATCGCCTTTTTTAACCAGACTTCAAAAAAAAGGAGGAGGTTCTCTATTCGACTGAATTTTTTTTTGTTGTGTGCCTGTGTTTACCTCATATCTCCGCCGATTGTGAACTGGTTTCGAATTTTTTTGCATTGTGTCCGAGTCTACGTTCCGATTGGTCCCATTTTTTTCGTAGGTATTAGACCTTTTTTGTTAGGTTTGTTCAGGACTAACTTCTTTGTTTATAAACCGATTTCGATGATTCTTTTTTTATTGGAAAAGGAGTTATCTTAGGGATGGTGCAATATTAATTTGGTCAAGTTCTGATGATAGGATCACTATTAATAACATCACTAAAAAGAGAAAAATAAAAAATTTTAAGAAAAAAATAAAACCGACTTCAAAAAAATTAAATGCAACAAATAAAATACACTAAAAGGTATAAAATAATTATTATCTTTTTTAGTTACAACTAAACGACGAAATATTAACATTGCGAAATTACTTTTTAAGTCGGTGCCAAACATATACCTTTTATGAATCGCACTCGACGGATCTTACGTACATTTGGTGGGTACGCTCGCTTATAGGTATAGTTTGTTTGGCACCGACTTCAAAAAAGTAATTTCATGTTAATATTTCGTCGTTTAGTTGTAACTAAATAAGATAATAATTATTTTATACCTTTTAGTGTATTTTATTTGTTGCATTTAATTTTTTTGAAGTCGGTTTTAATTTTTTCTTAAAAATGTTTATTAGTGTACTTTATTCTAGTACTTTTTTAGTTTATTAAGTCGAAGACGAAAAAAATCAAAGGGCAACTGAAATCTCTTTTATAGATCGTTTGGTATATATTTTCTAAAATATGATTGTATACTCCAACATTGTGTTTAAAGTGGAATTGATGTTACTCGTCGCTGTCCTCTTTTACTTTTATTTGATGACCCATTGAATTGATAATATTTGATCAGGGAAAGCTGAGCGTACCATAAGGCTAAAGACCTTTTTCCCTGATCCATATTAGTCTAAAGAAAGAGAGAGAGAGAGTGAAAGGATTGGTTTCCGGCTGGCCTCCTGGCCTCTTCGAGCCACGTTAGACAAGTGTTCCTGAAGAAATCAGGTCTCCGACAAACCTTACCGTGTCCGTTCTATTCATAAAGCAAAAATCAATCTGATTGCGAGAATTTAATACTGAATTTATATTCTCCATCGAACATCAAAGATAACTTTTTATGATTGAATTATTAAGAAAATAATAAGTTATCTAATAATATAGATAAACTTGAATAATTTAAGAAATGTTATCTTTGTATTTCACAATGAATTTAGAGAAATTATAGTCGTGTCATGATCTATGTATAACAAGTTTTATTCGTGCAGTCAGACATTTGCTTGTTACGCGTAAGGTTACAAGTGTATGAACTATTTTAAATATAATATATCTTTTTGAATGAGTTAAGAAAAAATCAAGATATTTTTTGTTTGTAAAAATTACTCGGTCGCATCGGAAAGCCTGGTTTTCAGGCGAGCAGAAGTATTGAATTCACAGGATATTTTTTTAACGTGTTTAGAAATGTTCGAATTAAAGAGAAAAATCATCTTCAAGAACGATTTGAAGAGAAAAAAATATCTCAAGCCCCGTACAATATATCTTAATTCTAACAATAGGTAGGTGAAAAAGATAGGAAATAACGAGGGGTGAACCGCGACCTAATATCGTGTACACCTACTTCCACTTCCACTTTCATTTCCAAGTAGAATATAATAGATAAAGGGGCATTATTTAATGAATTCCAAAATAATTCCACATAATTCCAAAGACGTGTACACCTAATTTCAATCGCGGTTCACCCCTCGCTAAATAATATACCATAATGATAATTATATCTACTAAGTCAAATAAGTAAAAATGTCTTAACATAATACGATGTGGAAGTCATACAGAAATTAAAAATCAAAGTACACAATACAATGATAATAAATAAATAATATATTGTAGTATTTTATATATAAATATATTTGTATAAAAGGCGGCTACGTTCAGCGCCAACTGCCGAGTGAAATATAAGCTAGTAGCGTTCCCTCCAAAGGCTCAAAAATTCCTTCTCTCTCTTGAAAAAACTGCCAACATGTGAAGATCCTGATATTAAAATGATATCTTATATTACTTAATGGGTTTGATTATGGATATTATTATTTACTACCCCCTGCATTATTATATATATATATGTTAATTTGCATCAAGCAGAGGATAAGGTCATTGATTTCTTTTTTAATAATCAATAACTCTGTTACTCTAGGAAAGGGGTTACTAAACTTATGTAATCCGAGGAGGACCTAGTGAACAATTTTTTTTTTTGCGGACCCCATCACATCCCTAGGCATGTTACGTCGTTCTTGAATAATCTCATAGGCTCCGCGTTTCTTGTCTTTTCATCGTCTTCTTGAACTGATTGCAACCATTTTCTATAATTTCGAAGGTCCCCGGTAATAGCTACGCGGACCCACAGTTTAAGAATCGCTGCTCTAGGAAAAAAATATTTTCAATTAAGTCTTCTACCCTGCAAGATACGTCTTCTAGATCAGAGGTCGGGAAACTTTTCTAGCCATTACCCCAAAATATTTTTGGGTAAGTCGCTGTTACCCGAGGGGTGATCCGCGATTAGAAGTAGGTGTACACCTCTTTGGAAGTATTTTGGAAGTACTTGGAAATATTTGAAAGTACTTGGGAATATTTGTAAGTACTTGGAATATTCGGAAGTACTTGGAAATATTTGGAAGTACTTGGAAATATTTGGAAGTACTTGGAAATATTTGAAATTACTTGGAAATATTTGGAATACTTGGAAATATTTGGAAGTACAAGTGGAAAGTAGGCGTACAGCATATTAGGTCGCGGTTCACCCTCGCTGTTACCCCTACATTCTGAAAAGCAAAAAAAAGCAAGGCAAATTTATATTATTTATTATTTAATGAATTAATTGGAATTTACATGAAAATTATATGTAAGTAAATAAAAATTGTAAACATTAACATAATTCAAACGCTTTTACGTTTTAGAAAAATGACTTAAAAATTAGGACTTTTAAACGGGAGCGCGATTTGAATACAGTACTCGGCATTATCAAAGTAAAATCACTATAAAAGTTTATAAGATAGAAAATTTAAAAAATGTCCTTATTACTCCCTGATAGTTTCATTGTTACCCCATTTGGGGTAATTTACCCCGGTTCCCCGACCTCTGTTCTAGATATATTAAAGACATCTTAAAAACAATAGGAGTAGAAAAAGACATATTCTACAACTATTGTGCTATCAAAGGGAGTGGCAAAATAAATATATTTTATTATGTACGTGTACGTACATATTTTATTTTGCACTCCAGTTATTAGGTTTTCATTTGACACGGATGCTAAAAGATTTTTTAACCTAGAATAAATTCGAAATGAAAAGTGACTTTCAATATTTCATTTAATTAAAGTTCTCTAGTTGAATTCATTGTAGAGTAGTGAAATTGAGATTTTCTCTAAATCAAGTGGATAATCTGTAAATAAATGTCCGTCCATCCAGTCTCACTCGCTTCCATGTTTGTTCCAATGATGATTTTTTTATCCTCTAGCCGTCTTTCCCGTCCGCCTCTCGGCAACTTCCACTTCCTACACTTAAACACCAAATGAGGATTTTCTTCCCCAGACGGTAATCACAGGCATATTAATAATAATAATAATAATAATTCTTTGACTTCACATACTCCCGCGGGCTCAATTTTCTCTTAGCATCCTTCTTTGTAATGATAATAAATTCGCTTTCGATATCTATCTGATAATTATTAAAAACGAGCTTTTCGTGCGTGCCTTCGGCACGCCCCCAACTCGGCCCTTCGTGGTGCCCTGGCGGGCAGCGTCTCGGTCCAAAAATTTTATTCCTCTTAAAAAACCACACTGCAAATGTATACCCGTAAACTACCGAAAATACATCGTCTCTTAAAAATTTCGCCTCTTTAATTTTTGAGTGGCGAGGGGGGGGGAGGAATAATTATAAATATATTTAATGTTTCTTAATTTAAAATGAATTGGAGTCTTTCATTTCAAAATTCGAGTCCAAATTACAATTATATTTCAAATTTGCCTGGTTAATGAAAATCGATTGGAGCCATCAGTTTAAAATCCGAGCTGACAATTATATTTCAAATTTGCCTCGTTAATTAATATACATTTAATGTTTCTTAATTTAAAATCTATTGGTGTTTTTTTCATTTTCATTCGAGTTCAAATTAATACAATATTATCTCGACACAAAGTCTAAATCAAAAATATATAGTTTTAGTAACAGAAATCAAGATATACATATTAATGTTGCATTGGTGTAATGGCTAGAGCTTGTGCCCTTAGTTCTAGAGTTCGTCGCTTCGATTCTAGGCAAGAGGGTAATTTTTTTAAAAGAAAATTCTCTCAGCGTTGTTACAAATTAATCTAGACTCCAATATATAGTATTTAAATCTTCTCATGAAATTCAAAATAATCGGAAGATTTATGAAAGTTTAGGCGATAATTTATTTTTTCGGTGCCAGATTGCCCGAGAGTGCAGCTCAGCATTTTAGTTCTCCTGAAGAACTTTTCAACTTTAAATTGTGACTAATAAATTTTAAAATGAAATTAATCAATTTCAAAATGGGATTATTTACTTTCAAATAGGAATTAATTAATTTCAAAATGTCTTTAATAAATTGAATTTCAAAATGATTATTCCTAATTCAACTCATTTTGAATTTAATTATTATTCCCAATATGAAATTAAAAAGGTAGACCTCAATAATTCCAGCACGTTTTTTTTCTTTGGCCCCGGATTCTAGAATCTATTTAGCGGGGTCCTTTTTGTACCCTACGATGATGAAGCAGGCTCCAGTCCGTACAATGTTAGGATTGATCAATTTATTAATACAATCCAAATTCTGGCTTATACACTTGTTTACAATTAAATACAATAAACAATAAGTAAATCTTAAAAGAGACAGAATTCATCAATCTTTTTCGGACAAATTCTAAGATTTTAGTAGAAATATTATTAAATTGCGATATCAGAGGAGATTCATCCCCCCCCCCCATTTATTTTTCATTTTAAGCTAAATTGTTTAATTTCCGTTCTAGGAGAATGGAGTGAAAAAATTCTGTGCTTATATCATATATTGCGATTCAGAGAGAGGTTTTTGTCTCGAGGGTGTGAGCTGACTGCCCGGATAGCGTGTTAGTTCTCAGGTTCGACTCCTGAGGGGATGAATCCCCTCTGATATCGCAATTTAATAATATTTCTACTAAAATCTTAGAATTTGTCCGAAAAAGATTGATTGAATTCTGTCTCTTTTAAAATACATCTTGGTTAATCTGAACCCGAGCTGATTTTTGAAAAAACTACCAACTATTTTCAAAAAAAAAGATGTAAAACTTTAATTATACAAATAATTATATCTTTCAAAAAAATAATATTTTCGCTAAATGGATTAATATAATTAAAGATTAATAAGTTTTTTTTTAAGGAATTTGGTGTTGGTACTTAGTGAAACATTTTTTAAAATTATTGGATAAAAAATACTTGGTAGGTTTCATATTACTCTACATTCACTTAATGTGAAACCTACCAAGTATTTTATATCCAATAAGATTAATAAGTTGTTGTAGGGAAATAAGGATAATAGCTTATGCAGATATTTTTTATTTTTTGCCAACGTTTCGTCAACTTTGTTGACTTCCTCAGGGCTCAAACAAATTAACTTCTTTGCATAATTTGTCATTTTATAAATATTCATTCGTAACAAACACAAATAGGCCAGTCATCGAACAGATTGAAAATATTTTCCTATTTAAATCTTGAAAATATCTTTCTTTTTGACGAAACGTTGGCAAAAAATAAAAAATATCTGCATAAGCTATTGTCCTTAACTCCCTACAACAACTTATTAATTTAATCGATGGACATAAATAATCAAAATAATAATTAAAGATCTAGCATTCTTAAAAAAAAATAATAATAATAATAATAATTGAATGTAATGGAAGGCAGCCCAGAGGTAGTGAGGAAAGAAAAAATTAACTTACATATAAAATAAGGTGACAACTTATTGGAAGCCTTCCTCCTTTCCTTTCAAAACCGACGTTTCGGAGGATTTTTCCCTCCTTCTTTCAGGGTTTCAAAGGGTCACAATAAATGAAACAAATAAAATGTTTCCTTCTTCTCTCCTTCGGTAAGTGTTCAAAAACTTTCTCTTCATTTTTAACAAAGGCATAGAAAAACAATTTTTTTTTCCTCCTTTTTCTTTTAATTAGATTCGTTGCAAAAAAATAATAGAAAGAATTTAACTTTTAGGACAGATTCTAAGATATTAATAGAAATATTATTAAATTGCAATATCAGAGGGGATTCATCCCCCCAGGAGTCGAACCTGAGAACTAACATGCTTTCCGGGCAGTCAGCTCACACCCTCGAGACAAAAAACCTCTCTCTGAATCGCAATATTTGATATAAGCATAGAAATTCTTCACTCCATTAATATATAATATTAATAATAATAATAATAATAATAATAATAAATTAGGAAAATGTGGAGACAGGATAGAGTGCTAATGGTGCCCCTCTGTCATGTCTGCGACTGGTGTCGTCCCGAAGACGCTCCCGCACAAGCTTAAAGGAGCTGGGCATTTTTGGAGGGGCATTATCACGACGGTGCAGAAGGCTGTACTGCTGAGTACGTGCGCGACAGTCCGGCGGTTCCTGGAACCTTCCTTCAACAAGATAATGTCAAAATAGAAGCTATCATCTCTGCTGTTTACAGCCGATGTATAGTAAGCAAACCTCCTTCAAAAGGAGAGAAAGAATGATAATAATATAATAATAATAATAATTCTTCTTGAATTTTATTTTTATACATACTCGTAGTATACTAAAAAATAATTCATTCTATTATTTCTATTTATTCATTTATGAACCTGGGGTTTCAGTCCTTACTACACAACTCATCTTAAAAGTTTGATCTCTTGGGTTGGTAGAAATGATATTTTTAATTTATTTTAAACATCCCTCATTGGGATATAAATAAGTTAGATCCAAAGTTTTCAAGTTAAAAATCTAATTAAAGACATGGTTTATAGGTACATGTTTTAGAGTACGAGTGAAATTTATGAAACGAGGTGCAGCAACGGGTTTCAGAAAGGATGAGTGCAATAAACTCATGAAAAACCTATTTACCCTATATAGTTATTTCTTATGAAAAAATGATAATAACACGCATTGGTTGCTATAACTTCTATACAATTAAAAAACAATATTGTAATGAACACATTATTAAAACCGAAATAGTTACTAATTATTTGTGAAAGAATTCAAATAAAATTCAAGATAAAATAAGCTGTCGTGTTCTGATGTGGCCATCCACTTGACTTTACCATACAACCTGGCCCCTCTCTTATATTTAATATTTAATAAAATTATTTATAATCATGTAGTTGAGGGGGGGGGTTAGTTTTTCCATTTTTAGACTCCTGGGGGCCAAGTGATTATGTATACAAAATTTGGTTGAGTTTGATACAAGAACCTTATATTTTCATTTTTTGACTATACACACCCCCCCCCATTTTGAGCGGTTAGTTTTTGCATTTTTAGATTATTGTGGGCCCACTGATTATGTATACAAAATTTAGTTGAGTTTGGTACAAGAACCTAGATTTTCATTTTTTGACCATACACCCCCCCCCCATTTTGAGCGGTTAGTTTTTGCATTTTTAGACTTCTGATTATGTATACAAAATTTGGTTGAGTTTGCTCAAATGGCCTAGATTTTTAATTATTAACCCCCTCCTCCACCCCCTTAATTTTGGGTCGATATGCACCAAAATCTAATCAGCTCTTAATCTCAATGCACCAAAACTACGTGTGAAATTTGATTTTGATATTCACACTAGTTTTTGAACTAGCTCGTCCACAAAAATTTGGTAACGCACAGACTAACAACCAGACAACATGACAGACTAATTAACAGACATTTTGACAAAACAATTATTATCTCAAAAAATATAATTTTTTCGATGTTCACTTATTAGGGTTTTTTTGTAGACAAAATGCCATGGTTTCGCTCAATTTTTTTAATCAAAGTAGTTTCAACCGTTTTTGAGATATTTCGAAAAAAAGAAGGAAAAAAAACACTTTTTTCATGCACGATTACAATACTTGACCATACCCTGTATGGTAAAGTAAAAACTAAAAAAATAATATTTTTAAATGAAAGATTGAATTTTCTACTTAATATAAATATTTTTATTATTATTCCTTATATTTTCATTTAACAAAGATTCCCTCATGCATGTCTGATATTAGAATATAAATATTGTTCAAAATTAACTGAACTGTATAAGAAATAAACCTTTCGAGATTGTAGGTGAAGCGTAAAGTACACGACCTCTTATTATTTTTTATTATATGCCTATCTAGAATAGTATATTTTTGTGATTTAGACTCATGTCGCTTTTAGCGATAAATTATTTGAAATAAACAATAGAAAATAATTGAAAATTATTAATAATAATAGTGTTTGTTCCTAATAGCCAAATAAATATCAACAGTGGAATTCCTACATGAATGAGGGTGAAGATATCTAACCCCGATTGAGGTCGAGAGAGCTCTACTTGCTCAAGGCCATTGTCGGAGAGATATTGGACATGACTCGTTAGATTTATAAACTTCCAATATTTCAAATACATTAAGAAAACTAAAACAAAGTTTTGGGGATTTATTAAATTTTAGCGCCATTTTCTTTATTAGCGTGAACTGAAATATTTCTTTTCACTAAAAGATAACTTATGGCCTAAAGATACCCAGCCATAATTATATAGAAATAGTGAGAGCGTAAAAAATAATCAAAATCAAAATAAATATTTATTATTAAAATAATAATAATAATTTTTTATTTAAATCACACGTAATGTATTATAGCTATTTAGTAGTGATATTAAGTATGTTTTTGTTTGTACTTTACCATACAGGGTATGGTCAAGTATTGTAATCGTGCATGAAAAAAGTGTTTTTTTCCTTCTTTTTTTCGAAATATCTCAAAAACGGCTGAAACAATTTTGATTAAAAAAAATTGAGCGAAAACCATGGCATTGTCGGTCTACAAAAAAGCTCTAATAAGTGAACATCGAAAAAATTATATTTTTTGAGATAATAATTGTTTTGTTAAAATGTCTGTTAGTTAGTCTGTTCGTTACCAAATTTTTGTGGACGAGCTAGCTCAAAAACTAGTGTGAATATCGAAACCAAATTTGACACGTAGTTTTGGTTTATTGAGATTAAGAGGTGATTAGATTTTGATGCATATCGACCCAAAATTAAGGGGGGCGGAGGGGGGGGGTTAAAAATTAAAAATCTAGGCCATTTGAGAAAACTCAACCAAATTTTGTATACATAATCAGTGGGACCCCAGAGGTCTAAAAATGCAAAAACTAACCATTCTAAAAATGCAAAAACTAACCCTCCTCCTCTACATGATTATAAATAATTTTATTAAATATTAAATATAAGAGAGGGGCCAGGTTGTATGGTAAAGTTAAGTGGATGGCCACATCCAAACACGTCAGCTTATTTTGTGTGTGATCAGTAATTAATTAAAATAATTTGTGTATGATTTAAATAAAAATTAATTAAATCACAAAACAAAATTTAGTGTAGATTCTATAAAAATTGTTTAAATTAAATCCATTAGCAGGTCAATGAGGGGCTCCAGCCCTTCATTCCTGAATGAGATAATGAAATATAAAAATTGAAAAAGTAAACTTTTGCAAGACTTAGTACCACAATTGGTAATGTGGGCAATTTTTAACTAACTTTTTCTTAAGTAAATGTCTGCGTGTTTTTATAGCCTAAGCCAGTGGTTCTTAACCTGTGTTTCTCGGAGCATTAGAGTTCCGCTAACATGTTTCAAGTGCTCGGCGAAATTATGAAAGAGGTGTAGTAACTAGGAAGCCACTCTTGAATGATCTTTATGGTAAATGGGCAGTTCAATTTACAACGCAAGAAAGATACAAATTGCATTGACGAGCAAACTAATGAAGCAAGTGTTTCTGATTGCTTTTGATTTTAAAAAAGTCTATTTTTGATCTTACCTATTTGGTATAAAATTGAAGAAATTTTTTAGCTGAAATTAACCAAGTTGTTGATTTTTAAGAATATGCAAATAAACAATTTTATATTTAAATGAATTACTTTATATTTATAGCGTAAAAATGTCAAGTGACATAAGTATATTCTTACTAAAAAAATAAACCCTATTCGACGATACCTAGTTAGTACTACCATACAACTCTCCCAGATCTCATCCGTATCAGTGAACTAGAGAATATGTCCTGTTTCAATGGCTCCCATATGAAACTTTTATTTATTTGTTAGGGACTATAGTTTCGAAGGCTTGGACTTCATCTTCAGTTTTTTATTTTAGAAAATTTGTTTACTTGAATAAAGATTCATTAGTAGGTACGATTAAGGTGTGTTTTTCACATTTAACGAATACTATACTATTTATTAGGTTGAATAAAAGATTTCACTGTCGATGGTAACAGAATTGTTTTTATTTTAGGTTTTAACCTAAAACTATACTATTTATTTGGATCAAGCAGGAAACACCCTTTTTGATTTTCTTTATAAGTGTTTTTTCTGATATGTTTTTCGCTCGGTTGACCATCGAATTTTACCTATAAATAATTTTTAAAAATAGATTTTTACTTATATATAATCTGGTTTCTATAACTTTTAATAAAATTTAAGTTTTGGGAAATTTGTATTGTTATTTTTATGATTCGAAGGATGTTGATGTTCCGTAAAATCTTATAACAATCAAAATTGTTTCGTTATTTAGAAAAGGTTAAAAACCACTGGCCTAAGCCATAACCTCCACTGACATGATTATTTCATTAATAAATAGTAAGATGGGCAAGAACTTATTTTGGAATCGAGTTTGGTTGAGTTTGTTAAATGGCCAAGATTTTCATTTTTTGACTATACACCCCCCCCCCTCACTTTGGGCGGTTAGTTTTTGCATTTTTAGACTTCTGGGGACCAGCGGATTATGTATACTAAATTTGGTTGAGTTTTGTACAAGGGCCTATATTTTTATTTTTTGACCCTACACCCCCCCTCCATTTTGGGAGGTAAGTTTTTGCATTTTTAGACTTCTGGGGGTCCACTGATTATGTATACAATATTTGGTTTAGTTTGCTGAAATGGCCTAGATTTTAAATTTTTAACCCCCATTTGCCCCCTTAATTTTGGGTCGATATGCATCAAAATCTAATCAGCTCTTAATCTCAATGCACCAAAACTACGTGTGAAATTTAGTTTTGATATTCACCCTAGCTTTTGACCTAGCTCGTCCACAAAAATTTGGTACCGTACTAACAGACATACAAACAGACATTTTGACAAAACAATTATTATCTCAAAAAATATAATTTTTTCGATGTTCACTTATTAGGTCTTTTTTTACCTTGTATGGTCAAGTAAAAACATTTAGGATGAGAGCTCTAATAGAAAAATCAGACCCTCAAAGCACAAGGATAAAAATCAATCGTTTTATGGAGAGTCAGAAAGCTGAAACTTTGATACATAAGTGCAGCTTATCAAAACAAATTTTCGATCAAAATTCACTTGATTTTTTTTTTAATATTCTAAATTCTTAGCCCAAAATTGTCATAATTTTTGGTATTGAAAAGAAAAACAATTTTTCCTCAAAACGAACTTTCCACGAATTATAATTTTTGAGTTTTCTTGATGATCAGAATCCAGATAATCAGAAAATTACACAGATTAAAAAAATTGGATTGCAAAAATATTTTTTCACGTTTCAAATATTTTTAAAAACAAAGAAACAAGAAAATTGAGAGTGAATTCAATAATAGAGTACCTAGGAGTAAATAATCTTCTTTATAACTAAAACTAAACATAATAACCAATTTCAACTCAATTTCAGAAGAACGTTTTATTTATTTAAACGATTACTATTACTACTATTAACGTGTGTTACATTCGTGTCTAATACCTATAAACATTAAAGTAGTTAACATTTCTTCCTTTGTTTAAATAAACGAAGAGAAGAAGAATAGAATAAACAACAAAACAATAGGAACATAATGATAATTCACATCCTTTGCCACAGATTATAACAATAAATACTTCAACTTATTATTTATATTTTTATTTTCTTTAATGTTTTTTTTTGTTTTTTCTCTCTAAACAAATTGAACTATTACGATTTTAAGCACTTCTGCAATCAAGTTGATTTTTATTTCATTACGTCTTAATTTAAAATTTGAGGAAGGAGTTAAAATTTAACAGTCCATTTTCAAAACTTGAACCGAAACAAGTCATAGCAAACATCACGAGATTATTAAGATTAAAAAAAATTTAAAAAATTCACGTTTCGGTTTTTATGTAGTTTTTAAAAGCTGTCTACAGATGGACATATTAGGTATGTGTTTACGAGTAGCAGAGACAAAAGCCAAGAAATAGACTACGAGCCCGTCCCATCTCAATTGGCCCACCAATATTTTTTCTTTTTAAATAAAATTATGCTAATTCACGGTAAATTTAATTTAAATATTTATTATCATTTGGAACAACATTTTAAACAATTTAAAACATTTTATTGTAACATTTAACTTAAAATTATCTTTTAATGGTTAAAAACATATTTTTATATAAAAAATAGTCTTTGCTTTTCACGAATTTTTTTTTTTTTTAAGAATCTTTGAATATGTGAAATAATCAAGTAGGCTTTGCCTTTTTCCAACAAAAGAAAGTTTGTTTTGTTTATTATTAGTAAAAATGACTCGTGGAAAGGTTGTTGATGAAAAAATTTGCTCAATTATTATCAATTTATTTAAAAAGGGAAAATCAAACGCGGAAATTGGCGATCTAGTTAATTTATCAAAGTTTACTGTCAGAAATATTATTCGAGTTTATAAAACAACGGGTACAATAGCTACAAAACCTCGGTATGCGTCGAAATCCAAAATATCAGATGCTGATAGACGGACATTGAAGAAGATTATTTGAAAAAACAGGCGTTCAAACTATGGTGAATTATCTGTTCTTTAGAGCGATGATGTGGGGCGAAGTGTTTCAAGATCCACGTGCCATAGAGAAGCCCTTAAGTTAGGTTTTAAAACTTACAAGGTAATTTTATTGCAACTTATTCCAATTTTTTTTTTTTTTTTTTGTAATTTTACTAATTTTTTTAGGCGAAAGAAAAGCCACTCTTGACATTAAAACAAAAGAAAAACCGGCTTAAATGGGCTAAAAGTCACATTAATTGGACGAGTGAAGAATGGAATAGTGTCCATTGGATTGATGAGTCTCGTTTTGAAGTTTGTGTTGGGGACAATCGAAGCAGAGTTATTCGTCAGAAAAATTAAGCTTTCAATTCAGATTGTTTAAAAAAGAAAGTAAAATTTCCTGCTTCAGTTATGGTATGGCGTTCAATGTCTGCTAGAGGTGTTGGAAAACTTTTACTTCATTGGTGGAATTGTAAACACCAATAAATATTTAGAGATTTTAAAAAAATCGTTACTTTTAACAATGACAGATGCATTGCAGAATATTAATAATTTTGTGTTCCAACAAGACGGGGCGGTGTGCCATAAATCAAGAAAATCTTTTAATTGGTTTTCTGATTATAATGTTACATTTTTGGAGTGGGAGGCAAACAGTCCCGAATTGTTACCAATAAAGCTCTTTGGCACACAATGAAAAAGCTATTACGAATACAACCAGTTAGAAACGTAGTCGAATTAAAACACAAACTTTAAAATATTTGGGATACTTACACTCAAGATGAGTGTCAAAACTTAATAAGTACGTTGCCCAAAAGAATTCAAGCCGTAATTAAAAATAAAGGCAACGTCACACAGTGGTAAATGTTTTGGATTTTCTATGTTTTCCTTGTTTTTAACAATTAAAAAATAATGATAAGTTAAATGTTACAATAAAATGTTTTAAATTGTTTAAAATGTTGTTCCAAATGATAATAGATATAAATATTTAAATTAAATTTACCGTGAATTAGCATAATTTTATTTAAAATGAAAAAATATTGGTGGGCCAATTGAGATGGGACGGGGCTCGTATAGTACATTGTAATGGTCATTTCTTCCAGAATGATGATAACCTAAAATATAATAATATATATATTTATGCATTTTTACTTTGTTTTAGCATATTTTTTTTCTATAATGACATCTAAGAAAATATACTCTTTTGATAATCCAAAGGATGTGGAAGAGTTAACTGATATTTTAATGAATGGTGATATATCTGAAATAGAGGAGATAGATCTTTCTGATGTGGTTGGAGATATCATCGATGAATTTCCCACAAGATTGTTGAATCGTAGAGAAGATATAGAATACCAGGATTATATGGAAGATCCAAATTGTAAAGGAAGGTGCCATTTTTATTTCCGAAAGTGCAATGTGCACTTGTGTTTAGTTAAAACCAGAAACTGTTTTCTTGAATTTCATAAAAAGTGATTTTATTTATTTATTATAACATTGTATCTTTTCATTAAATAATGTATTTTTTCATTGAATAAATTAATATTCGATATTTCTGTAATCTTTTCCCGATTTTTGGCCTTACCATTTAACTTATTCTGGAAGAAATGTACATTAGAATGTACAATTTTTTTCCCTAGAAATAATTGAATTTATTTATTTATTTGATTTACTATTGATTTACTATTGGTTAAATTAACTCGGAAAAGATTTTTTTGCTTGCATTTAGAAATGTCTGAAACGTGAAGAAAATGTACAAATCTATCTGGGTGTCTAGATTAAAATACCCATGATATATAAAAAAAATAATAATAAATAAACAGAAAAAATAGAAAGTTCATTCTGGTGACAAAATGTTTATATTTTTAAAACAACTAATTAGATTTTAGCCTCTTAAGCTTCAGAATTTATGTAGATATCTAAAATGCAGAAATTCAGAAAACATATGGAGAGCTATGCAGAGACGCCCCAAGACCCTTTTGCGCTGTCGTGCGAAGATACTGATTGCTGCCCTTCGAGAGGTGAACCGCGACCTAATATCGTGTACACCTACTTTCACTTCCACTTTCATTTCCAAGTAGAAGACAATAGATGAAGGGGCATTATCTAATGAATTCCAAAATAATTACAAAGAGGTGTATACCTAATTCCAATCTCGGTAAAAGACTTTTAAATGCTTGATTACAACATTTCATCATACCTAATATATTATGTATTAACGTAATAAAAGTAAATTTAAAAGAGGTTGAAAATGTAAGAGAAGCTTGTAGGTGAATTCAAATTGGAGAAGCATCACCAGTAACAATCATGTTCAAACCTGTCGAGGCACGTTGGTTGTTTGCCAGTACCATCATTTAATATCTACGGCTCGAATCATGTAAGCCCCTGGTATTTAGACAACTGAATTGGCAGATCAATTAAGGGTATAACCCTTCAAACAAAGGCGCAATCCATTTCTCTATTTTTTACTTTATCCAAGCAGATTGGATCGGTCTTGCGCCAAGCGCAACTTCAAAAGGTACTTATGTAAGACTACGGAAACCATGGTATCAACCAAAGTCAGAAATTGTAGTATTCATTTATATTAAATTTTAGCACGTGACAGTTTGCCAAAAATTACATGATAATGATTAAAAATCTAAAATTCCTCAATCAATCTTATGAAAGAAAACATGTGGTGTTAAATACTGAAAACTACAGTCATCTTATAGGATTTTTAGATTAAATAATATTCAAGTGAAGAGAATATAATATGGAAATTAAATTGAGTTGGATGCATGCTAATTATCCAAAAGCAAAATTCAATTGGATTCTCAATTAATGAGAAAATTGAAAGCAGATTGGAATAAAACAAATATATAGGTAGATATACCTATAGAGGATTTTGGAAATGTTTTGAATTGGAATTTGCATGATTTAATAAAAGGCAATTATAGATTAAATTAAACGTGACCATTAGTGAATTGGTACATATGTATATCTACTAATAAAGGGGCCTGGGGCTCAGAAAATAAAATCGAAAAGGGTCTTGTATAATTTTAGCAAATATTTAATAAGAGAGGTAATCGCGGTAAGAACCAAGCCCTTATAAGCTCTCTGCGAACCTGTCAACAGTTACACTAAAAACTAGAACTCGAAATGAAACTAGGATAAATCTAAGGTGAAATTTATGTTGGCCCAGAGTTTCAGGGTACATACTGAGCATCTCTAGAACCTCGACCGTCATTTCAAAGGAACCCTTGTCAGGAGAAGAGCAAAGTTATAATAGCCAATCGAATTAGCATAATATGAAACTGTCAAATAAAAATAAATGTATCTTGAGAAGAATAGAATTACTGTTTCTTTCAATAATCACATTCTATAATATTTGTTCTTAAAATCTGACCATCCATCACTACATAAAACAGGAAATATGAAAATGTTTTAAGATTTCTATGGTAGGTTGTCCTCAGATGTTGTTTGTAAATTTTTTCGTCATCGAATTTTGAGATAAAAATATGAAAATTTTTTAGAAGTTTAGTTTCATATACTAGTACATATACGCGTATGTATGCCGAAGTTCAGCTCATTAGTTATTCAACTCTAAGATAGTTTCCCATTCAATTTTTTTCTGATTTCTTGAAATTTTTAACTAGAAGTTTTAAAATTAGAATTCCAAAATCTAATAAAGTCTTTCTTTTGAAAATACACAAATTTTGACAGTCCAGCGAATTTTTTAGCAATTATTGTTGAATTAAATTCTTGCAAGGTGTATTTCACAAATAAAATAAAACATTTATATTTATTTAAATGTTTAATTAAATATGTATATTTCGGGAAATGAATCCATCTTCAGGTGCTAAAAGAGAAAACTGAATACAACCAGTACAATGTTACAAATTTATATACGAGTATATGTGTATATGAGATGTGAATTCAGGATGGAGATAAAAATGTTTAATTTATGGACAAGTGAATATTTTAAATGTAGAATGTGTTAGGGTATTCTATAAATTGAATATTCAGGAAGAGTTTAAAGGAGGGTTTAAAAAAATATCTTAGAAAAATGAAGGGTGAATGTTTATTTATATTTTGTACTAATATTTGGATAGAAGAAAATCAATCATTATGTTTTTTCTAATTTCCAATCTTCTTCTTCTTCTTCTTCTTCTTATTCTTCTATATAGGTGTGAACACCTGTTTCTCCAACATATTACAATCAGTCATCAGGGTCATAACTCTATTTCCAATCGATAATTTTAAATATTGTAGGATTTTATTCTCTACCCCTTTCAATGTAAAATGCTTTTAAAAATAAAAATATATTTTCGCCTTGAGAAAGGCGCTTGCTTGTTGTTTGCCCGTCAGGATCTTTCGACCGACTGACGGGTGAGCAGCAAGGACACGCCCCTTTTATAATCACACGTAGCGCGCGAACATTTATGCTTACGTCATCCTAAAAACCGCGAATAATTAACCAATCAGTTTAATTGCTAATTAGGGCCGTGAGGTATATAAAGGCAGCTAGCCCCTCGACGCACAGTCAGTTGTCAGTTGATATTCAGTTGTTAAAGCTCATTGAAGGAGACAACTCTCCGAGGTGATTACCTGGGAACGATTTGCTAAAGAAACGGCTTGTGTCTAAGAAGTAATTTGTATACACGTTCTGTAATGAAAAGGCAATAAATGCAGGCTTTGCGCCAATATTTTATTTAAAGCATGTTTCTGCGGGCTTTGTGCCATTATTTTATTTAAAGCATATTTTCAACTGCCTCTGGCAAATTCGTATTTTAAAAAAGGATTTTTCTGGCTTTACGCCGCCAAGAGAGATTCTAATCTCTGAAGATCATCTCTCCATCCAAAGCCCGGCGAATATGCTTCTAACTAACCCTTCGAGCTAAAAATAATAAAAATCATCCATCATCTTAATCATTTCCTATAATATTATTGTCGTTAGAAAAAGCAAAATTTTTAGAACTTTTGATCGTGAGTTATCGTGGGTATCTTAATCCAGACACTGAGACAGTCAGATAAATAGAATAATTAAAGCATACAACAATGATAGACATTTAAATTTCTAGGGGATTTAATACTTCGGTCGGCCCTGTGGATATATATGAACTTACTTTTTATATTAATTAAGGTAGTGTTTTCATATTAATTTGATGAGAAGAATTTGGAATTCAAAGACACCTGGTTGTCGAGCGTTCTAGTTTAATAAAGTCTTTGATCACTAATCTGAAGACGCACACAAATGCCATCTTTATTTAAATTAATAATTAAAAAATGTTTTTAAATTAATGATTTTCTAAATCAAACAATCAATGATCCGATACTAGCCTAATTTATAATTGAAATACTTATAATACTGTGTAAGTATAGAGATTCTCTTATGGCAATAATATTAATGATATTATTTTGGCCAAAATTTTTAAGTGAATGCACATTCTTATACAATTTTAAGGTCCATTTGTAACGCGAATTCCAAAAAAAACAACATTTTTTATGAGAGCATTATAATATCCGAATTTAAAAATCCACATTTGGAAGAAGATTATTTAATATTAAAAAGGAGGACGCATATTAAAAAAGATGAAGTGACAGTAATGTGAATAAAAGTAGGTGTTTATAAACACAAGAAGAAGAAGAAGAAGAAGTTGTATTTTGCGAATTGTACAGCTGATATTTCAAAAAGCTTGTGAATTACTATTAAATTTATTTATTTAATAATGAAGTGTTTATTTGTTGGGAATGTTAATTAAATACATATTATTCGAATTGCCAATGGTCTTTTTTTTATTTTAATTATGGATAAATGTCCAAGAGAAAAGAAACAATTTAGGATATTAATAATCTTAGTAATTTCGCTTGTAATGTAATGTAGTTGGTTCCCATAATTAGTCGAAGAGTAATGTACTCTTTTTCTCTCCGCTCAAAAATGAATAAACGAATCATCCTTATATTAATTTACTTTTAAAATTAATTAAAAGCTTGGTGCATATTTACTGTTAGATAATTTATCAA
Source organism: Forficula auricularia (assembly GCA_024734495.1). Lineage (NCBI taxonomy): Eukaryota > Metazoa > Arthropoda > Insecta > Dermaptera > Forficulidae > Forficula > Forficula auricularia. Next base: position 967,545 of record JALMQS010000058.1, read on the forward strand.
AAACTGAATTTGATGGCTCATGCTTACAGAGTTGTTAAATACAGATGGGTTCCACGACGATGTTTTGTTTCTTCTTCTTTTTTCATTGATACATTAAGTTTTTTATTTTGACTTAAAAATATTCTTACAACACTTAATTAAATATATATTTAAAACTCTCATTTAAAAATATATTTTGTAATTTAATTGATCATTATACAGATTAAAGAGACCTCCCATGTTCACAGTACCTGTTTCCAAAGGAACACCGATGCTAAGAAGGAATATTTGTTTCTGAAATGGGTGACCTGTCTCTGGCAGCATAATGCTGATGGCATTATTAGGGCCCCGTCATGTTGCGTACACTTCATTAATAAAGCAGTGATTGATGGATTTGATTGGAAAGCTCTAAGGAGAGATAGTGGGAGTTGCGACAGTCTATATTCACTAGAAACACAAAAGTTATACCTACTCATTACTCATTAGACAAATATGGCACTACCAGATTACCAATATATTCAGAGTGTGGCTAATATATGAGTCGCTCAGAAAATTGATGTTTTTTATTAAATCTCATCCCCATAAGACAACATATTCAGAAGAAATAACAAGTAGGCCCAAATGAGGAAAACCGAAGTAAAAAATAAAAACTTTTGTTTAAAAGATTTGGTCTACAGAGAATAAATAGTCAATGAAGATAAGAGTAGCCTGAGAGGACAACTTCATTGATTTTTCATTATGAATGAACCACTCTGCTACTTTCGGCAAAACAAAATCGTTTCAATTTATGTATATATTGAAGGAGACAATAAAAGAGTGTCTTCTTTTGAAATTATAAATTTTATTTATAACGAGACTATAGTTTCGTTATAAATAAAATTTTTAATTCTAGCAGAAGACACTCTTTATTGTCTCCTTCAATATATAGAAATTCTGCTACCCTCGGCACAAAAACTTTCAATTTATGTATATATTTATTTACATCAAGCATAGGACAACTTCATTGATTTCTTATTATGAAAAAATCTTTTGCACTAAAAAGAATAGACCTAATATGTTGGATTAGAATTTACGAAAATTTAAAATTTCTAAAACTTTCATAAATCAATTGGCTTCATGTGTAGAACAATGACAAATTTCACAATTAGTAATTGAATCAAGACGTGGTTAATATGTGTGGTTCACGCATACTCTCTTAAATCAAATCAGGTCTGTATACATCTCTTTGTTTTTACTTTATCCAATGCGAATATAGCTCATTTAAACATGATTAAGTAAGAATGGATAGGCTTCTCTCCGTGAAATGCTAAAAATTTGGGAGGAAATTTTATAGTAACTATAGCAACTGCGTTGTTTTCTTATCCGTTACCTTTATTGAAGACATATAGGAATCGACTTAAAACCAAAAATAACGATTGATTATGACCTAATACTTGAGGAATAACAATTCTACATTGAATTTTTGACGTTTCGGTTATTATTGGTAACCATTGATGAAGAAATAGAGGAATCGACTTAAAATCAAAAATAGCGATTGATTCTGATCTAATACTTGAGGAATAACAATTCTACATTGGATTTTTGACGTTTCGGTTTTTATTGGTAACCAGTGCTGAAAACATAGAGGAATCGACTTAAAATTAAAAATAGCGATTAATTCTGATTTAATACTTGAAGAATAACTATTCTAGATTGGATTTTTGAAGTTTCAGTTTTTATTAGTAACCATTTCTGAATACAAAGAGGAATCTACTTAAAATCAAAAATAGCAATTGATTCCGATCAAATACTTGAGGAATAACAATTCTAGATTGGATTTTTGACGTTTCGGTTATTATTGGTAAAGACATGGAGGAATCGACCTTTAGTTGTTTATCATAAAAGAATTTAGACTTTTTGATTTTAAGACGATTCCTCCACGTTTTCAGTACAGGTTGCCATTAATAGTCAAAACATCAAAAATGGAATGCAATAAGGTTATTTCTCTAGTATTAGATAAGAATCGATTGTTATTTCTGATTTTAAGTCGATTCCTCCATGTCTTCAGCAATGGTTACCAGTAATAATCGAAGCGTCAAAAATCTAATGTAGAATTGTTATTCTTCAAGTATTAGATGAGAATCGATCACTATTTTTGAATTAAAGTCAACATGGACTGCAAATTGCAAGTGATATCTAATTAATAATAAATGAATAAACATATTAATATTTCAAATTAATTTGGATAAAGTTTAGCAACGATCCGTTGCAGTTTATTTAAATAGTATACAACAAATATAAACCGGGCTTATCTATATTAATAGAAGAAAATATGTAATAAAGAAATATATTTTATTGGCTCTCTATATTCGCTAGAAACGCAAAGGTTATACTCATTGGGTGCTTATGGTATAGTCAGAAGGTGGCCAAATTAAATGTAGAGTAGAGCCATGATCGTCGTCAAATATCGTTGAAACTAAATCACTTAACCTCTGAATAGACGAGCAATCAGCTAAAGTTAAAGTCGCAAATAGCAGCAATCTATCAGCTATTTTATCAAAGACTCAAGCCTAAGCTGGCTTCCAGCTAAGTTTAACTGCAAATAATCAAGTTACCATAAATTTAAATTAAAGTAGGTTCATTCTATAATGTAGATAAATAAAGTTTTTTTATTTTACACTTTTTACTAAACCAGAGTAACTTAAGTCCAAATGCCACCAACATCTCCCAATAGGAATCCAGTCTTCAAGCAATACAATGAGTGAAATCGAATTGAATGTAATAAACCAATTACTACTTATCATGCTCCATGATGATTACCCATCTAAGAAATAGTTATAAAAACTGCTGCCCTAATGGGGGAATAAAAGAAAGTACTGCTTATCACAAGCTATGACCGTGGCAAGTTCGTCGTACTATTCATGATTGAATATGTTTTTAAATTAATAAATAATAACATTTAGTATTCATGTAAATTCTTACACTCTTGCTACTCCTACTTATAACAGTGCTATAGAATTCTTAACATTCTTTTCTGTATTTCATATTAACAATTAATTATAAGATTTTCTAACATTAGAATAACGAAAATCGTAAATAATTTCTCGTAACTAGTTTAATAAATTTGCAAAAAATGAATTGAATTAATTCTTGTTTCTTCTCTCGGATCCTAATTGATAATTTAAAATTTGACTTAAATTTAAATCAGTTGATGTGTGTAGGTTGCAGGTGGTACGTATATAAAATTTTCATTTATTTAAATTTATTTATTTAATTGTTTCGTTTATTTATTTGTTCATATATATTTCTATGTATTTTTTTATGAACATTTTATTATTTAATTATTTGTTATTTTATAATTTTTTTAAATGTCAACAAAATTACAACTCTAAGGATGCCTCCAAACGGACCGAAACGTCATCTATTCAATTGATAAAGAAAAAATCAAAGGTGTGCGATCGTAGGACCCCGTCAGGAACGAAGTTCCTTAAGTTATTTTAAAAATATTAGAGTTAATAAAATACGGCCAAAAATTGTATCTCCCTTAAAAAATCACACTCCATAAATACTGGCTATTTTTAATAATTGTATATTCCATTATTTTGTTGAATATATTAAATATTGAAAATCAAAATATGTGTATAAAATTACTATCTTTAGTTTTTAAAGTTGAGAATTATTTAAATAACGCTATATGAAATTAATATTATTTAAAAATTTTACATTATCTAATCAAAATAAATCAATAACTACTTTATGATTAAAATGGCATTTTTTTTTTAGTTTTTTTTTTATTCGGGATTTTGGATTTAAATATTTTTTTATTTCCGGTTTGGCCTTGGTGAAGATTTCCACCTACCCTCGAGGAAAAAAAATCTCTCTCTTACCATATATCCTCTCCATTGTTACTTAGGGAAAGTGGTGTAGGTTTTAGGTGAAACATGAAATTAATTAATAAAGTAAAGGGAGTGTAGTTTCAAAGTGAATGAAATAAAACTCAAAGAGGCTTATACAAATTCAATATATTTCCGATTATTAATCCATCATCAGGAGTTTACAGATTAAAAACAGTGAATGAAATAAAACTCAAAGGGGTTTTACAAACTAAAAATATTTCGGATTATATTGAGTTTGTATAAACCTCTTTGAGTTTTATTTCATTCACTGTGAAACTACACTCCCTTTACTTTATTAATTCCTCTCCATTGAGTCAGGTCGCCTGGAGTGGGCATTTCCGTTACGTGACGATTTCAACCAGTTAGCTCATACCGCAAGCCCCGTAAAGGAATTTCGTTCCAAAAACACTTGACGACATAAAATCTTCCTTTTCAAAAATAAGCTATATTTATAAGCATCCATGAATTTAAAAATAAAATTATAAGCCTATACCAACATTAGTGTTTGCAGAAGTGGTTGCTAGAATAAGTGATTTCAAAATCCTCTCTAGTGTAATTAATTTTCTAATTTCCCCATGTGTGGTCTATTCTCTCAGATCCATATTTGAGATACAAGATGGATTTTTAAAAATTCATGTTTAATTCCCATCTATTTTAACTTCACAAATCAAATCGTCTCGTTTCACATGCATATACAAATAACGACGACACTTATGATAACAACTGATAAGGAATCAAATCCCTAATGATCATTAATGACTTGAGATTTTAATTGTCCTTCCTTCTATTTCAATCTCGATTTATAGACAACAACCGTTTTTTCCAAATTGTTTTCTCTGGGAAGTAATTGAAAATAGATTGATAGAATTTTTGGAATTGGATGCTATTGTTTGTTTCTCTTTTTAGATAAATAGAAAGAGTGAGAGGCAGATACAGAGAGCAAGAAGGAGATCCTTGGCTTGATTTTCGAACAGGAAACAAATTGACATTCACTTCAATTTACTTCAATCTTGTGAAATGATTTTTTATTTCTTCCCACGTTAAAAAGCAATATATAATTGTTTAATCACTACTAGTAATGAAAGAATGAAAAAATTAATAGTGATATATCATCGAAATAAACAATTTTCCAAATACTATGTCCTTTACCTAGAAGTGAAATATCGATCCAATCTTCTACATTTATGAGCGAATAAATCGAAAAGAATATAATTTTTGATAGTCATATTGACTAAATAATTCTATTTAAAGGCAAAGGTGAATATGATTTGGATAAATTTTTAATATTATTTCCATCAGTAGTAATAAACAATTCGACGCGTATTGTAATTTTGCGACCTTCCTAATGAGTTGGTGAAGACAATGATAAGTTAAAGTTCCTCCTAAACCCTTATTTGCAAGAAAAAGCTCCTCTGCCAAATTAGATACAAATTAAATAGTAAACTCGTTTTTCCCTGTGACTTCTAGAGACTGTAACTAGTTGTAACTGGCTTTTCCCTTCCGTCTTTTCTACGACCTTCAGCTTTCCGTCATTTAAGACTTACATCCAGAGACACATCCGATTCCAAGTCTTATATTTATTCTTCTTCTTTACTATACTGTGCAGGGCTCAATTCTTCCCCTAGTGGAGTAACACAATATTATTAAATAAAAATTAGATATAGAATAATCTTAACGCATTCGTTTTTGATATTTGCTTCAGATGGTTAATTTTGTTGATTTTGACAGTAAAACCTTTTAAATTTTATTCACTAATATATGGATTGAGATTTTGTGAACAAAGGACACATTACAATTTTACATTGGATTTGAATCCCGATAATTTAATGGTGAGTTTGCTGAAAAAGACGGTTTTTTGACTGAAAATCAAAAATATTAATTATCTGAAACTTACATGAATGCCCTAAGATCGGCTTAATTTCTGCACTGTGTTATATTATTTTAATGCAAGAAGGGGTTGCGATATTAAGGTTCAACCTCTGTAGCCTAGGGCAGGGGTCGGCAACCCGTGGCTCGCGAGCCACTTGCGGCTACTTCAATGTGAAGATGCGGCTTTATTTTAAATACAAAATCAAATTTATATGTATCTAATCCTAACAAAATACCATAATATTGAATTAAATATGTTAGTGGCTCTTTAAAACCTGGGAAATTTTGTAAATTGTAACTTTTGACTTTTCCGTCTCAAAAGGTTGCCGACCCCTGGCCTAGGGCAATGCTTCTTAGGCCCGGCTGGTGTCTCAAAGTAAATGCTTTTTACCACTAACCAAGGTAGATGGTAAATGGAGCCACTGGGATGGCCAATCAGATGACAGCCACTGAATGTGCCTGTCATCTGATTGGCCATCCCAGTGGCTCCATTTACCATCTACACTTGGTTAGTGGTAAAAAGCATTTACTTTGCGACATACAACCGGGCCTAAAAGCAGTGGGCCGCTATCCCCTAGGGGGCCATGGATTACCCGCAGGGGCCGCGAAGAGTCGTAAATGTAACAAATAAATTATTATTGTTAAATAAGTTCAAATACTTGGATTATAATTATAAAATTTCGATAATGTATTGAAATGTTGTAATGATAATATATTTGGAACTGCTTATAACATACACTATTGATTTCATGAGTTAATTATTTTTAAATTTTGTCGTTGCGTTGGCGAAATGGGATCGGATCATGAAAGTTTGCTATATCATACATAATTTTTAAGAAAAAATAAAAACCGACTTCAAAAATTAAATGCAACAAATAAAATACACTAAAAGGTATAAAATAATTATTATCTTATTTAGTTACAACTAAACGACGAAATATTAACACGAAATTACTTTTTGAAGTCGGTGCCAAACATATACCTTTTATGAATCGCACTCGACGGATCTTACTTAGTACGTTTGGAGGATATGCTCGCTTATAGGTATAGTTTGTTTGGTACCGAATTCAAAAAGTAATTTCGTGTTAATATTTCGTCGTTTAGTTGTAACTAAATAAGATAATAATTATTTTATACCTTTTAGTGTATTTTATTTGTTGCATTTAATTTTTTGAAGTCGGTTTTTATTTTTTTCTTAAAAATTATTTTTATTTTTCTCTTTTTAGTGATGTTATTAATAGTGATCATATTATCAGAACTTGACCAAATTAATATGACACCATCCCTAAGACACCCCCTTTCGGATAAAAAAAGAACCATTGAAATCGGTTCATAAACAAAGAGGTTAGGTCTAAACAAACCTAATAAAAAAGGTCTAATACCTATGAAAAAAAATCGAAAAAAATGGGACCAATCGGAAGCTAGACTGGACCCAATGCAAAAAAATTTCAAAATCAGTTGACAATTGGCCGAGATATGAGGTAACATAGGCACAAAAAAAAAAAAAAAAAAAAAAAAAAAAAAAAAATTCAGTCGAATAGAGAACCTCCTCCTTTTTTGAAGTCGGTTAAAAAATAAGATGGCTTTCGCTGGGGTAAGTGCTGAAACGTATATTACAACTAAAAGAAGAACTAAGAATATTTCTTTTAGAAAAGAAATTAGATTTAGCAGCTCTTTTCTGTGGTCAAAACTGGATGTGTTTAATTTCTTATTTAACGGATTTTTTGACAAAGTAAATGAATTGAATCTTTTTTACTAATTCTTAACAATAAGATACAAGCTTTTCAAAAAAAATTATCAGAATGGTCCAAGAGTTTTGGTCAAGAAGACACAAGCATGTTTATTTTTTGGATGATTTTCTTGATGAAAATAATAAACAGAACTTGAAGAAACAATCGTATATCATCTGACAGAATCAATTACCTTCTTTGAAAAATATTTTCCGAATTTAAATCAAAAGAAGTCGGTTAATCAAATAGCACGACTGGATTATAACACCATCTGTGCTAATTTATAATTTGGTCACCTTCCTTGGAAATTAGAAGAGGAATTAATTGAGTTGAGATCAGATTCAACACTTGAATTGGAATTTGCTGGAAGTTATATTTCAGAATTTTGGATAAAACAACAAAATGAATATCTATCATTAAATTAACCCTTATGGGATAGTTGATCAATTCAAAAAGAATTCAAGAAATCATTTCTGATAGTCCTAATCTGTATTATTCTACAATGTGTACATAAGCATGGACACATGTGAATATGTTAAATTTTAATAGATAACATTTTCAATATTATTTCCAGTAATATTATACATGTTACTACGAATTTCAAAAATTGCGATGACAGTCTTTTCAACTTCTTATACAAGGCTCAAATTCTCCTCTGTCTCAATTACTTAGAGCTTACTTTTGTGAAGGGGATTTCATATCATTTATGATGCTTTGTTTCAATATTGTTGATTTTCATTGCGAAAACCTTCTCTTTCAGTATATTTCTAGAAGAAAAAATCAAGAGAATTTAGATTCAGTGGAAGATTGGAATTGTTTTTCAACGAATTGTCCATCTGAAGCAACAGATCATAAATGAATATGATCATTTTAATTTTATTAGTAAATAGTGTTCATTTCAATTTAGCAAAATGCATTTCTTTTAGTGAGAATCATATTGGTGTACGAAATCTATACTGCTTTTATCGGTACAGTACTGATATTTCGGTCATGGGATGGGATGTAACCACTGCAGTTTAGAAAGACAAAAAAAATTATCAAAAGATCGAGTAATTAATCCTTTGCATGGGTATTTAGCAAGCATATAATATAAATGTAATAAAAGTAGAACATTTTATAATATTTCATTTTTTAACTTACAGACAAACATGAATAAGCATATACCCTAATACTTTTTCATGTTGCTTGAGTATTTGTCCTGGTTTTAAATTTGATAAAAATGGTTACCTTAGATCAGTGTTTCTCAAACTTTTGTAGAAAGAGGAACTCTAGAGCACTTATATTTATTTCTGAGGAACCCCAAGCACTAAAATATGAGATATTTAATTTTTCGTCAAAATATCAACATCATGCTACTTTTACAGCTTCCAAATATAACATACCACCGCCGATGACGGTGTTGCCACATTTTAAAAATTTAATAAAGTGACTTTTAAATTACAATATCTAACATTTTTATTTTAATGAATAATATTATTATTCTGCGATCGATTGGGAGGCGCTGGAATATTTAATTGTTTAATTAATGAATCAAGGCCTAGGCTGCGAAAAATGAACGAGGAGAGGATTAAAAAAGAAATTCCATAATTCATATAGACAAAGGGTATTAGTTTGGGATCAGGGATCAGTAGCTTAGTGGATATAGGAGTTAAAACTCTTATGACAAAGCATTGCAGTACACATGCAAAGATCCGGGTTCGAGCCCCGGCTGATCCTTTTGTCTGTAATAAAATAAAACTTTTCTTCGTTCCCTAAATTTAAATTTATTATTATTAATTTTTTTGTAATGTTATTGGGGTACTCATATGCCCCTTTCGGATCGGACAGGTTTTTTTTACATATTCAATGTATACCATATACTCACAAATAATATTCTCATTTATTTGAAAAGCAATATTATATCAAACGTCATTAATAACAAAATAATAATAAAACAATTTAAAAGGTATTTTCATTTTGTTACTAATGTAACGTAATCGTTGTATGTTGTATTATAAGAAAGTTAAGGAACTTTAGAGCAACAAATATGGTATCCCTGAGACAATAATAGTGATGTTCACCGCATTCATAAGTATCAATGGTTTTATTTGACTATAAGGTAATAATACTTAGACTCTAAATTTATTATTTTTTGAGGGGTGATCCTACTATCTACTATTTTTGTTTTTCGATTTTCTCTTTTATTGACCTCTAGGTGCCGTGTACCCCAAACCTCCCTTTGTGGAACTCTTGGGGTTCCGCGGAACCCAGGTTGAGAAACACTTCCTCAGGTAATCTTTTAAAAATACATGTTTTGTACACATCGAATTTCATACTTAAAGCCCGAAATGTTTATGTTAAAATTTTCAATTGGTTTTATATTTAAAAGAATTTGGTTGTTTTGTCTGGGCAATTTAAGCCCTCCTTCTTGTTGAAAATAGATAGGATGAGGCGGGAGGCAGACAAACAGGATATATGGTGTCCTGGTCAGTAGAGCAAAACGCATGAAAAACAAGAAAACAACGTGAGCAGAAGAAAAAGTATGATCTGTTGAGATTGGATGGATCATTGCTGACCAGAATATGATAGAAATTTGCATATTTATATGTCCATATAGGTATACAGTTTTATTTTATTTACATTATTCTCATTCTTTGGTCATGTTTGTTTTTAAACCTTGAAGGGTTCTCTATATCAGACACGTCAAACTCGTACTATCAAGGGCTAAATTACACAAATAAAATTAAAATATTAAAAAATATCTGGCCAAGTGCAAGTCAGACCGCAAATATCGAGGGTTCCATACCTTATATCTTATATATTACAAAATATATATGATATTAAATTTAGTTTTATCTATGCTTAGTAAATATAGCGAGAATAAATGAATTTGTGGAATTTTTCATAAGTTTAATTTAAAATACTTTTACTTTTAAACATAGACAATTATATAGGCACAAAAAACTACTTAAAATTGGCCGATTTGGACTTATACAGGGCCTGATTTAGAATCTATGGACCCCTAGGCTGAACTTGTGGCGCGGGCCCTGACCAGGGAAAAATTTTTTTTTTTAATTAACCTAAAAAAACCTCATTTTCAGCAATTAACCAATTAAAAACTTAAAAATAAACGTGCATGACTTCTTATAGAAACCTTGTTAAATAAATATATATATTATTTTAAGTAGACCCTTTGTGGTGCGGGCCCATAGGCTGCAGCCTGCGTAGCCTGTCTTTAAATCCAGCCCTGCTCTCATACTATAATTTTAGAGCAAAATAAGTTTTATAAATATAATCCTAATAAGGCTGCGTCATGCGTAACTTGATCAACTACCAAAAATGATAGTTTAAGAAAAATATATTTTTAGATTAGGCTATTTTAAAAATTGAATTGAATTGGCGTTTGTTTAGCTTTTTTTTATTTCATACAAAATAAAGGTTGCTATACTATATGTCCTCGATTTTTTTATAGTTAGGCTACACTGTTAAAAATTGTCTGTTTACAATACAAATAGATACTACTATATTCTCTTTATGAATGTTTCCAAGCCATTGATATTATATCCCCTCCACTAAAAATAATCGCCCAATATGTTTTTTTTTATTTTTTATCAAAACTTCGTTGTAAATAATTTCAAGTTTTTTTTTTAAGTTACTCCGAATATATTATTCTAACAAATATTAGTTTTTCATGAAGATGGTGAAAGTCCTTCAATGAAAATAAATAAAATAATGATCATTTTCCTACCCTTTCCCAATCTACCATATGCTAAAAATTTCATTTTTAATTGTAATTATTTCATGTTTGATGTGGTAAATTGTTTTTAACAGTGTGTTTATTATTCTTTTAACGACTTATATTCCAAGTTTGGAAGACTTCTTGAATTATTGCATTGGTGAAAGAACTAACTTAAATTGAATAATAATAAATAAAAATGGACGAAAGAAACGATATTAAAATTCTGTAAATTAAAGCAGATTCCTAAAAAAAATTTTAGTCTGTCTGGACAAGAATAATTTTCAAATTAAAAGTTCTCAGAAATTTTTATTATAAATACAAAAACTAATTACTTAATTATTACTTGATTAATTATCTTGGTCGGTCAAGGATTCATGGTGCAATTGGTTAACGTACTTGAGGATCGTACTCATGAAATTGCTGGCTCGATTTCAGTCGGTAGCTTCTACCTTTAATTTCTTTTCTATTACGATACTTAGATGAAATTATCTAATAAATTGTTAATTATAGTGTTTTTAATATTTATATTTTAAAAACTCAATTGGAAATTTGAGTTTAATAATTAAAAAAAAAAAAATACTAAATTAATGAAAATAAGCTGACGTGTTCTGATGTGGCCATCCACTTAACTTTATTATTTATAATTCACGTAAGGGGGGGGGGGGTTAGTTTTTGCATTTTTATACTTCTGGGGTCCAGTCATTATGTATTCAAAATTTGGTTGAGTTTGCTCAAACAGCCTAGATTTTTAATTTTCAACCCCCCCTCCACCCCCCCTTAATTTTGGGTCGATATGCACCAAAATTTAATCAGCTCTTAATCTCAATGGACCAAAACTACGTGTAAAATTTGGTTTTGATATTCACACTAGTTTTTGAGCTAGCTCGTCCACAAAAATTTGGTAACGCACAGACTAACAGACAACTAGACTAACAACCAGACTAACTAACAGACATTTTGGCAAAACAGTTATTATCTCGAAAAATATAATTTTTTCGATGTTCACTTATTAGAGCTTTTTTGTAGAGCGAAATGCCATGGTTTTGCTAAATTTTTTTAATCAAAATAGTTTAAGTCATTTTTGAGATATTTCGAAAAAAAAAGAAGGAAAAAAACACTTTTTTCATGCACGATTACAATACTTGACCTACCCTGTATGGTAAAGTATAAGGTAAAAGAATTTACAGAATGCAGCTTGCTTACTATTCTTTATTTATTTATTTGCATAATTTCTTTTCATGTCTGGACGAATCAATATAAAGGTATTTTAATGTGTTTATCTACGTATTATTAGCGATGTACCGTGGTTTTTCTTTAGCATATTATTACAGAAAAATTAGCCGTTGCTATTTTATTCGATTTCAAACATTTCGGCTCTGTTTCATTTGCAATGTTATCGACTCCGTCCTCCTCTTAAGGTTAGTTGATGACAGGTATTAAATGAAATTTGATTTAAGTAAATTTATGTTAATTTGCATTGTTTACAAGAATCACGAAGAATACAAATGAAATTCAATATCCACGGAAAATATTCCCAATGGGTCAATTTAACTGCACATGGGTGTCGGCCTTCAACCCATAGTAAAACATAATTCTATATTTTTACAAAATAAAATAAATAAATAATAAAATATGAAAGTTTCAGAAAATCATAGAAATATACTAAGAAAGATTCGAAAAGAATTGAATTTTTTTAAAGTGCATATTGTAATTATTTATTCCAATAGGTTTTAATTTAGCAATTTTTTTTAACAAATGAAACTTCAGTATAAATTGCTTATGTTGAAAAGCTATGCTAATTGATAAATCAAATGAAAATATAAAATAAATAATAAATGAAGCTAAACAAAAAATTTCCGTGTACAAAACAGGTATATATTATGAGATTGTGACTTATGACTATTGCTATTTTAACTTATTGTCTATTGCCTTCTTAGTTATTTCTGATCTTATATATTGAGTGTTCTTACAAATGGATTAGTCCAAAAATTCCCTTTTTTTATAATAATAGTTTTTGTAATAATAGTTCCTCAGCGAGAACAATTTTTATTTGACTAAAACTCGCCTAGACTTGTCTTTGACATGTTTGAACTTGAAGATATATCTACCAGGCAGGGATTTCGAACCTTCTATCAGCACCCTTTTCGGAAAAATCATTTGTTTTAATTTCCCCTTGTAACTATGCGACAATTTTATTTCATTTCGAGAACCAATATACTTTTCAAAACAAAAAATGTTTTTTAAAGAAATATTTGAGATAACAGATAATAATTTATTTAATAATAACCCCATAAATATATGAGATTTCCTAGGGCGCACCTAGGAATGTTGCTGAACACCCTAATACACCCAACTGCATTAGAGTTTTAAATAAAGGCCTATATGGTATATATAATTTACTAAGGATTATATGAAATATTAAGTCGCCTCTCTAATGAATATTGAAGAGTGCGAGACGAGAATGAAGGTTTTTTATGCTAACAGAAGAAGAATTTTCTAAAGTGGCCAAAATAGTTTAATTTTATTTATCATTATTCTCGACAAATTCAAATATATTTAATATATTTTCAAAAAAAATATTTTTTCTAAAAATCACTAGATAAGGGGTGGGGGGGTAAGAGTACCAGAAAGAAAAATGATGCTGAGTTGCTAATCCCTTCAGCAAATATAATTAACACCCCATGTTACGCAGGCTCTTTGGTTCTCATTAAGAACCCACTATAGAAATGCTGTGAAGTTAATTGATCTCTTATGCTCTTGTTGGGCTATTCAAAAGAAGTACACAATAAGCTGACTCTCTTATCCAAGGATATCCTCCTTAAAGAGGAAATAGGTAAGTAAGAAGGACATGTGAAGAATAACTTTGAATATTAAGTTACTTCAAGTTTATTTAAATTTTAAATTTTAAATATAAAAGAGAATTATAAAAATTATATCAAAAATTTGCGTTAAAGCTGCTTATAGTTAAATTATTTGTTAAGATATTTTCAATAAAAACTTCGTTGGAGAAAAAATTGTGAGTAATTATTTATTTATCGTATCTATAAATATTGTCACATTCGTTTTGTTTTGATTTTTTTTGTTGAAACTTCAGTGGCATGAACGATGAATTGGAAGATTCTTTAGTGGTGGCTCAACCAAGAATGAATTAGAAAAGGAATTAAAATTGTGTACAATTTTCCAAAATATTTTGGCAGAAGATGTAATCTGAAGTCATCCTAAACTAATGATATTTAGATACATTCATACATTCTAAATTCCTACAAACACTACAAAACACCTCTGGGTTTCACCTTCAATAAATTATCGAAACAACTCATCATTTAAAACAGCGTTTCTCAACCACCGGTCCACAGAGAATTGACCGGTCCGAAGAGAATTTGCACCAGTCGGCGTTAAAAAATGTTCTTTTTCAAAAAAAAAAATTAATTAATATTAATAATAAAATTTTAATTTATGAAATTACGAAATAAAAAATATTTTAAAAATTTAAGTAATGTTTATAGTGAAGTCAAACTCTGTAAGGGGACGTACCCATACTACGTGAGCCATTTTTGACCCCCCACCCACGATGACCACCCGTAGTATATGCTAAGACCCTCAGCCCTTCTAGTTTTTCATGTAGTAATTCATAAATATCGTTTTAAATCATTTTTTGCAAACAGAAAAAATATTGACTACGTGACGAAGATCTAAGCCCCCCTGCCCCTGTAACCAAGTGTGTGATATTTTGAAGACCCCTCCCCCCCCCTCAACGGGTCACGTAGTATGAGTACGTTCCCTAATGCATAATGTTCGATGTACTTGAATATTTTGTTGTAATTTTTTCAATGATTTGTTATTTATTAATTATTATAGTAAGTAATTACAAACAAAAATAAAAATTATACTTTTAATGAATAATATTAATTTAATTTTTTAGTAATTAAAGGACTGATTTTTTGTTGTGTTCCTAATATATGCAATGATTTTGTATTTTTTTTTTTGTTTTTTTATAATTTTCTGTGATTTTCGTCAAATATATATAATAATTACAATAATTACTTATCTTTACATTTAAATATTATTGTAAATAAGTGATAATAAAAATGTTACAATTAAATTATGTAGTAGTTCTTTAATAACTAGTGAAATTTTTTTGTTAAAAACAAGCCACTGGGTTCGCGGAATTTTACTGGTCAGCGGGCCAAAAAATATTGAGAAACGCTGATTTAAAATAACCAATTTTAAAAATGTTAAAATTCTGATCTTCCTATGCTCCAACTCTAAAAAAACATTCAATTCCCTGGCACATAGTTTTGATAGTCACAATTTAGGCGGGAATAAATACGATTGAAAACAGGTGGTCCCAGGGAAGATTACCGGAAAGTGTAACTAAGATCATCTGAAAGCTGAACCGTCCAGATGCCCTAAGTTGCAGCTGTTTTTCCCTGAGTCTCGCATTTGGAAAAAATGCCAAAAATATCTGAACATGTTTTCTGTAATCTAGTTAATGAAATTACGTTATGTTTAATGGCCTAGCCATCCGCCAACAAGTAATTAATTATTCCAAGCGCGGGGGTCTTTCTTTAATTATTATACACGGTGATGCTATAAATTATACATAAAGAAATGTTAGCTCATTAGCTGTGTTTTATCTTTATAAGAAAATTTTCAAGCCCATATCCTGAATTTTTCAAAAAGTCTTTTCTAAAGCAGATATTGAGCATGCATGTAAATTTACATGGAGAACTATTGTAATTAAGTAATTTGGATAAATTATTCATTTTATTTCAAATAAATATAACCCTTGAACTTTATAGAATATAAACTACGCCGTTACTTAAGTTTTGTACGAATAATATATATTTATATCATTAATTTGTGTGATGTTCCATATAGGTACGATTCAGGAAATTGGTTATTAAATAAATAATTGATGTTTATGTTATTTTTGTTTGAAATTATAGTTTAGGGAAATAATTGAATTTTCTATTGTATGGTTGACGTTTCGACTCCTAATTCAAGAGTATTAGACCATAGCCAACGCCTATCATTGAGTGGCAACTTCTTGACAAGTCATGGTGATGCCGAGAACTGCTTTCAGGTGGCGAGGAGACAGACAGACAGGGCAGGTGGCAGATTAAAAAATACCCTTCTCTCTCTCTTTTTATCTTGTGTTAATTTAGAGGTAAACAGCAATTCACATTTTTTGTTGAACAAGTGATGAGATTAAAGGCTAAAAAATATATATTAATATGCTCAGAGTCATAGAAATAATAAAAAAATAAAATACCTTTTTTCTTTTTTGTTGGGTGGGGGGAGGAGGAAACATTTTTTATTCTTTTGATTCTAGTATGGAGAAAAATCATTTCCAAGCATGATTTTTTAATAGGCTGAAATTTGGCCCACGATTTGTGTTAAGCCTCTGTACCAAAAGTTTCAGCTTTCTAGTCCAAATAAAATATGAGATAAGATATTGATCTTATGAAATTCAGTTAAAATAATAATTAAAAAAAAGGAATGAAAATTTTCAAAATTCATCGCTAAAACTGAATCAAACAGGGAATAAATACTGTTAATAAAACAATCATGCTTTGTGTTAAATATTTTGCACCAAAGCTATTCATAAAATTTGAGTAATTTTTGGAGACGGACTGATAAGTAAATTAAGTGAATATCGATGAGGCAGTCCAAAAAAAAGAAGAAGATAATTTACACTAACTTTTTATTCATAAAACCGACGTTTCGGAGGCTATTCCCTCCTTCTTCAGGGTTTTGAAAAGTCAGTGAAGGAAATCCAATGCGACATTCCCCTCTGTCTCCTCTTTCAGTGGCAGTAACAATAATATATTGTATATCATTCTCAGCAGAATTATAATGTAATTAATTGAATTTAATGGAAGGCAGCCCAGAGGTAGTGAGGAAAGAAAAATTAACACATCAAATAAGGTGTAATTTATTGAATCCTTCCTCCTTTCCTTTCAAACCAACGTTTCGGAGAATTTTTCCTCCTTCTTCAGGGTTTCAAAGGGTCAATGAATGAAACAAATAAAATGTTTCCTTCTTCTCTCCACAACATTTTAATTGTTCCATTCATTGACCCTTTGAAACCCTGAAGATGGAGGGAAAAATCCTCCGAAACGTCGGTTTGAAAGGAAAGGAGGAAGGGATTCCAATAAATTACACCTTATTTGATATGTGTTAATTTTTTCTTTCCTCACTACCTCTGGGCTGCCTTCCATTACATTCAATTAAAATTTCTACCAGTCCGTCTCTCTCCAGAGAAAATTTAGTTGCAAAAAAAATTATAATGTAATATTCGTAAAATTATTTTTCGAGAAGGGTGGGAATTGTTATACTCTACAATCTTAAATTAATTTGATATTAGAGAATGTTTAGGGCTAGTAAAATATGAGAAAAGACATTAAAATAATCCAAAAAAATTGAATGAAAATTTTCAAAATTCACTGAACATATCTATTTAACCAGTGTAACCTCGTAATAATAAAACATTTCTTCTACAATACTTATAGTTTAGAAGAAGGGGTATAACGTGCTGGAAATGGTCATGGCGTCTGACGAATCACTTGAAATTAAAATAATATATTGATTTTTGTTTAAATTAAATTATAAATATGATATGTTGCCTATTTTAGTCCCTCCAAAATTGTTTTGCGAATTAAACCAAATGAAATTAAATCAAAACATTTTTTAATCAATTTTTTCTAAGATTTCATATAAAATTTCAGAGTTGAGGTATTGAAAATAAAACTATTAAATATAAATTGTAATTAAATTATATTATGTTTCTGTTAAAGATAGCAACAAACTGTCTCCATCGTTAAAATATTTTATGGTTTAATCGGCTATATCTCTATTATAATAATGTAGCAGTATTTAAAATATTAAAGTGGATTGTAGACATTGATTTATAATTAAATTAATCTTATTACATGTCACCACATAGTATATATATGAATGTATATATTAGCATAGACACACTATAAAATTAAACATACATTTATATCGTCCTTCAGAAAATTCTTTACAAACCATTGGAATCATTTTTAATTTGAATTTTTTTTTAGGTTTAGATATTTGTTAATAAAACACAGACAAAGGATGATATATTGTAAAACAAATTGCAAATGCGATTTTCTGAGACGTCTCGCCTTGAAAATGGATTTTTATTTTAAGAGTTGTCATTCCGGTAAAATAGTGACCTGTATTTCGGAATATATCTTATTTATCAGTAAATGCCATGTTATTATTATTTATTATTAGTTTAGTCGGGTGACTTGATTTGTTGACTTGTAACAGTTCTGAATTGTAACGTTCAAGTATTATTTAAAGTTTCCAATACTAGAATCGATGCGGTTTTCAGTCTTGAAGTAGTTTATTCGTTAATTCTTAGATATCTCTGAAAAACTTTACTAAAACACCAGAGCCAGAAATATTGATATTGCCAATTTTTACAGATGATCACTATTAACCTATATATATGTACATAAACATAAAAAGTACATTTACATCTTTTATTGTATTTTTAATTAATCGACATGGAATCCAATCACCATCTTCACTTGTAGCGTACGAAACGTTAAATAAATAATTAAAAAATAAGGGTCATCAAAAATAACTTTAATTTAATTTTTCCCTTCTTCCCAACTTGAAGCTATTTAAACTTATTTAATGTATTTTAGATTGGGTTTTTAGGTAGATTTCGAAGAAATATACCTATTGCGCTCACTCTCATGGTGCGACTTCCGAAAAATTTCATAATAGTTTTTCTAATCATGGCCCCTAGGGCACAAAACCACCCTCCATTGAAAAGTTTATATATATGTCGGTATGTGGCCGCAAAGTTCAACCGATTGCGATAAAATTTGGCACAAAATTTAGTCTTGATGTAAACATGAACTGATTAGTTTTTGGTGACTTCAGCCCCAAGGGGGTGGAAATAGTGGGGTGGGGGCGGGGTGGAAATTAATATGGTTAATATGAATGATGCCAGTTTAGTTGCAAATGGCTAATATACTACTAATTCACCTCTACAATATGTGTCTGAAAAGTTTTTGATAGGAGCAGTTTGAAGGAGGGTAGAGCCCCTTCGAAATCAGCCTTTTCCTAAGGCCTGCCGCAGGGATTTTTTAATATATTAACCAAGCTTAAAACATTTTAATAATGAAAGTTAGTAGTCTACTCGTATACCACATATCAGGGATGTGAATTCGAAAACCAACCACATTTCTATCAAAAATAATTTTCGAAATTTTATCTCTTATAATTAGGGACAACCTATAAATATAATAACACTTTAATAGGGAGAGGGGTCCACAAAATGTTACATACTGTGAAAGAGTAGGGGGGTTTAAGATTTGTGACATCACATCTAAAATATGAAAACCATTAATATTGAAAGCTTTTTGCCGAGAGTAGCAGAATTTTTATAAATTAAAGGAGACTATTAGTCTCGTTATAAATATGTAAAATAAAAAATTATTATTCCATCAGAAGACACACTCTTTTATTGTCTCTTTTAACCATTAATATTATTAAAGCCAATGAAAATATGAGAAAAATATAAATATTTATTTAATTTTATTAATTTTAGGGTTGATTTAGACACACAAATTAAACAAATAGAGTAATGTCAGTTAATTAACACTATTTATTTCATAGATTTAATAGACACTTTCGGTCACCAGTGATAGACCATCTTCAGTAGTTGTAAAATGTTCCATCTTTGAGGAAAAGATGTTGGAAATCAATTTGTTTTTTTATAAATAATATTCTTCCAAAATTTAAGTGACTTAAGTAGAATTTAATTTTATAAATTTTAGGGTTTACACAAATTAAACAAATAGAGTAATTTCAGTTAACTAAACTATTTATTTCATAGATTTATTTAGACCCATTTTAATTATAGTTACACATTTGAATTTTTTTAATAATCGTCGTAGCGATATTTTATTCAAAATTAGTCCTAAATTAAAATCTGCAACAATTGTGACGTTATAACAGGGCAGGAGTGAAAATCTATAATAGAGGGAGGAGCGAAAAAAAACCCGCAAAATACGCGTGTCGTAATTAATGGATGGTTCTTTAGATAAGCAAATAAATAAATTGAACAATTTATATATCTTTACGACATCATTTTCTTCGTGTCATGGTATAGATTTTGTCGATCTGTTCTGGCTTCATTGATTTCATTTTTTTTTTTTACAATGTCCGATGTCCCGTTTCCCCTTGGGTTGGTAGCTGAATCCGATTTTCCGGATCCTTTCCTTCCCCATCGTTCCGAGTGGTTGACCCATTGCTGTCTATCGGCATGATCATATCTTATGGCATTTAAAAATTCTCTCTAAAATGGAGATGGTTTCAGCTTTTTATTGATCATTTCAATTTTCAAAACCGAATCCTTTTATTATACAGATTCTTCGATTCCAAACAACAAACCCACGCTTTAATATTTCCGTCATTTGTAAAGTTTTGTCTCAAAAAATATAAAAAACTAATCCTTTATGGTGGGACATGTCTGTATTCCCCCATTTATCACAGAGCTGTCCGATTATGTTCTAAAATCAGAGCTTCTTCTTCTTTTTTTATTTATTTAAAATTGACCTTGTCCGTTAGAACATTTGGTCAGTGATATATAAAATACATATTTTTACAAAATTTTATATAATTATAATGTTAATTAGGTACATAAGCTAAATTGAAATTTGAAACATACATTATTTTAGCTTCTTGATTTATGGGTCGCGAAACTGAATTTTGGTGTACCTAAGCATATAGTGCAGCAGTGACTTCTCAGTCAAAATGGAATCGCCAATTAAAACAGTTTAAAAAGCTCTATCGTTTTTTTCAAATTAGAGCTTCAAATAAAGTACTCTTTAAAATAAAAATATATTAATAAAAAATACTATCTATAAAACATAAAAAGATATAAACAGTCATATATGAAATTTCAAAAGATTTGATTAGATATGTAATGAGAAAAAATAAAACTTTTTTCCATTTCTTGTTGATTCACTCCAGGCAGAGAAGAAATTGAATCTTTCAAAAATTTCTTTTAAACTAGAAAATTCTTAATCAAAATGCTATTTTCTTGTATTAAAAATGTACTATGAACCACCAGATATATGAAATCGATAAAATAAGATCGATTTCTTTCTCATTTATAATTCTTTTAGTCTATCATGTCGAGAGGATTGATGCTATCTGATATATTTGTTATTGATTCAAGTCCATTTACTCTACATACAATGTGGTGGTTAATTATATATAATGTCCATTATTTTAGGATATTAAATTATTAAAATAATACTTCTTGATAGTTTCTTTATATGTTGAATATCTAGAGCGATAGAGCCTGGTTTATCTAACTTTCCACATAAATTTCACCATTACTGCCTAACCCTTTGAGTTACACAAATTTATATAATGACATTTATTAAAGAATATTTAATTTCCAACAGAAATGTTAATATAAGTGAATTGTCTAAAATCAATAGTTTACGAGTTAAAAGATATTCCATTATTGTAGAGTGAATAATGGACTTGATGAATCGATAAGTAATAATCTAATAATGTGTCTCTGATCGAGACACTTCCCCCTATCTGACAGACGAAAAGAATTATAAATGATAATTAAATCGATCTTATTTTATCGATTTAATCTATTTTGAGGTTCAAAGTAACTTTTTAACATAAGAAAATAGCATTTTGATTAAGAATTTTGTAGTTTAAAAGAAATTGTATGAAAAGATTCAATTTGCTCTCCCCGGGACCGAATCAACTAGAAATGTCAATGAGTCTTATTTTTTCTCATTAGATATTTATTCAAATCTATTGAAATTTCATATCTGTGAGTTATTTTAATTTATCTTTTATATAAAATAATTATTATTAGAAAAATTGTATTTTAAAGGGTAGTTTACTTGAAGTCTAATTTGAAAAACGCTAATAACTCCGTTGAAATATTTTTTAAAAATATTAAATGAATTAGATATTATAAAACAATTAATTCTTAATAATTTAATTCAATTTTGAACGAAATCGGTTTAGTACTTTTTGAGAAAATCTTCAAAAACCATCTGAACTGTAAAAAAAACGTTGTTTTTTGAAAGCAGGAGATGCCTTTGGAAAAAGTTTAAAATGTCATATGAAACGAAACATTGACTTGTGACATGGATGTGAATTTTAAAATGTTTCTAAAACAGCCTTTCATAGACAGTTTAGATGGTTTTTGACGATTTTCTCAAAAAGTACTGAACCGATTTCGTTCAAAATTGAATTAAATTATTAATAATTAATGGTTTTATAATATCTAATTGATTTCATATTTTTAAAAATTATTTTAACGGAGTTATTAGCGTTTTTCAAATTAGACTTCAAGTAAACTACCCTTTAAAATACAAATTTTCTAATAATAATTATTTTATATAAAAGATAAATTAAAACAACTCACAGATATGAAATTTCAATAGATTTGAATAAATATCTAATGAGAAAAAAAAATAAGACTCATTGACATTTCTAGTTGATTCCCGGTGAGAGCAAATTGAATCTTTTCATACAATTTCTTTTAAACTACAAAATTCCTAATCAAAATGCTATTTTCTTATATTAAAAAGTTACTTTGAACCTCAAGATAGATTAAATCTATAAAATAAGATCGATTTAATTATCATTTATAATTCTTTTCGTCTGTCAGATAGGGGGAAGTGTCTCGATCAGAGACACATTATTAGATTATTACTTATCGATTCATCAAGTCCATTATTCACTCTACAATAATGGAATATCTTTTAACTCGTAAACTATTGATTTTAGACAATTCACTTATATGAACATTTCTGTTGCAAATTAAATCTTCTTTAATAAATGTCATTATATAAATTTGTGTAACTCAAAGGGTTAGGCAGTAATGGTGAAATTTATGTGGAAAGTTAGATAAACCAGGCTCTATCGCTCTAGATATTCAACATATAAAAAAAAACTATCAAGAAGTATTATTTTAATAATTTAATATCCTAAAATAATGGACATTATATATAATTAACCACCACAAGGTTTCAATTTCGGTAATCCGATTAGAGATCAACTAACTTTTTAGTAGAATTGACAAATTTTGGAAGTATTAATTTGAAATACATAAGTTATGCCTTGTAATAATGGAGTTTCGGTTTTTCTATGGGGGGGGGGGCAATGAGTTTTGTGGGGGGCTGCCCCCACCCTAACAACATCCATGAGTATAAGGTAAGTCGACCAAGTGTTAGTCGTTCAGTGTTCAGAAATGTATAACTTTCAAATACTTGAGATATCAAATTCATTCTTATTTCTATTCGCTAAGGAAAATAATGAGTGAATTTGCGAAATTTTTCATATTTTTAAGTTTAGCTATTTCTACATAGAGAGAGGTACAGAATTCACCTAAAAATAGACTCTCTCATATAATTATTTTAAGCAAAATAAAATTACACTAATTCTAGTTTAAGATACATAAATACTTCTCGTCAAATGATAAAAAATATTTTTTTCATTTTTGACTCCACAAAATAATCATTCGATTAAAATTTTAATACAATTTTTATTTCATTTTCACGATTTTAATATTAACCCTTATTTCTTATTATAAATTAAATTACGGTAAATCATTCGCATACCTACTTTACTCTCAGACTTTTTTCTTCAACTATAATTCAAATGTTGCAAATTTTATTTTTTAATAAAGAAAAAGAGTAAGTTGATCCTTTTATCTGAATAAAAAAAAATAGCTTGATTTCATTTCCATTTCCTCTTTGCTTTAATTATTATATATAATTATTCGTTCCTGTTATATATCAAGGTCAAAGTATTTTACAGATGGATAATTTTCCGTTCTATCCCAGTCTCTCTATCTTTTTTTGTCTCTATTTAGGAATGCTTAAATGATTTAGCATCATTTCTATCTCTCTCTCTTTCCAACTCAATCTCTACTACTGTTTTTAAGGTCAAGGTAGAATTAAAAATAAATAGTATAAAAGGAAGCATAGATAA
Organism: Forficula auricularia; assembly: GCA_024734495.1. Classification (NCBI taxonomy): domain Eukaryota; kingdom Metazoa; phylum Arthropoda; class Insecta; order Dermaptera; family Forficulidae; genus Forficula; species Forficula auricularia. The sequence goes on from JALMQS010000058.1 coordinate 991,742, forward strand.
AAGGAACATATTAAAAAAATTGATGATGCAATTGTAACAGAATTATCCCGGTTGTTTATCCTCAGAATAAAATTCCAGGTATGTGACTGGACATTTAGTGGATACATGAAAATCAATTGTATTTTTTTAGAAATAAATAGATTTTGAAGAGCCGTTACTAAATTTTCTTGCGCGAATCAAAAAGCAGCCTTTGAAAGAAGCCGGAGGCAAGAAACGCTTGTCTTTGCCCAATGCCTGATCGAAACTAAAAAAAAATGCTTCTTTTAAAAATGCAAACATAGGTAAAAAAGCTTCACCTGCAAGGTGATTTTGTTCTTTATTTTAGTTCTTTACAATAATGTTAAACTAAAGATTTCTCAGTCATTTTTTAGGTAGAGTGGACACCAAATCTTACCGCTGATACACCCATAAAGTGTTTGATCATCATCTAAGTCACAGATATTTGGGGAAAATTAAAAATATATATATATATATATAAATATTTGTTTCTCTGGAGTTATAATTATCATCACTTATAATGACAGCTTCAGTACTAGAATCGTAAACATGGAGAAAACACTGTAAAATATTGATTAAATTTCCAATTTCTCCATGAGTAGTTCAATCTAAAAAATTCTTCTAGATCAAGTTCTATGAAAATAAATTTCAATTTTATAAATTAATAAATTGCTGGAAATCTTTTTCAAAGCTTGATATGCTCCCTTCAAATTTTGGATGGTAATATTTGGGTCAGCATACGTTTCGAGCTAAAAATGTTATATTGGCAGGAAGATACAGCTTATGGTAGAAATTCTTTTGCCGAATATGTTTAGATTCAAACAGACAAGAGCTTCCTATGTGGGGGATATATCGATTCAATTCAGTCTGATTTTCTGGATTTTCAACCGTAAGTTCTCAAGTTCGAAAGCCCAAAATGTGCTTGATTCTGCAACAAAGATGATGTCCTCTGCTTGATGCAAATAAATATAAACATATATATCTATCTGTCTATCTATATAAAATGGAAAAAATATGTATGTATGTATATATGTTTGTATGATCCAAACGATCTGATTGGCCAGTGTATAGCCAATTGCAAAGCATTAAATTATTAGAACGATTCTGATTGGCCAGATAGTGATCGTGCTTAGCCAATGCGTTAAATAAATATTAAAAAGAAAACTTTTGGCCGTCTCGAGACGCTGCCAGCCAGGAGCAACCCGCCCGGAGGGCTAGGCGCAGAAGCCGTGCCGAAGGCCCGCTTGGAGCAGCTAGTATATATTTAATTTCATTTGTTAAAAATTTATCAAAAGTTACATCAACTCTCTATTACCCCAGCAAGAAAAATTTTAATTTAATTCTATGTTGTTAGAATATTTTGGCTGAAGAACAAACTTTCTACTAGATTCCGTTCTTGTGTTGTCGAAGGAATCAGAATCCAGACATAGAAAATATTATGCTTGGAATTTCTAAAAAAGAATAAGAAAAAGAAAATGAAAATTTTGGATGAATATGGTATTTCGAAAGCTCGATGAATGCAGATCCCTGAATGTACGAGGAGAACGTTGTTTTTTTTTTCTTTTTGTTTTTTTATGCATGTTGAGTTTCAATCAATCTGAGTGAATGGTAGATTCCCCTTGCCTGCAGAGTGTCATTTGAGCCCTAAGACAAAGTTGTCATTGCCAGGTCATGTATCAACAGTACTGTTAGTTGTATTTGATAGGGAAAGGTGATCGTTGTCTTAAGGGTGTGGGATCGAGAAACAAAAGACGAGGGTTGCCAAATGCATTCAAGCACGTACTGTCGTGACTTGGCAACACCAACAATCGTCTGCAAAAGCAAAACACTAAAATCATATCTGACATTTTAAAGAAATTCCTTCCTTAGTTTTTTCCTTGTATGATTTTATTTTATATCGTTAAAAACCAGTTAAATAAGAGTAGGTTTACTACTCATGATAATGTCAAAAATATTATATCTAACTGCTAGTTTTTTCCTTTACCATTTAAAATATGTGAAAGCATAGTGTATGAAAAAAGGGCCGTCTATAAAATATGTCACGCTAAATCGAGGTATTTTCGATCACCATTATCCCATTATCATAAATCAACACATTTTTGTAGGCCCGCCTAGACATAAATATGACATTTTTTAAAACTGAAAATGAATTTATAATTTGTAAAAATTTCAGTAATACAAGTGTATTTCTAGAACTTATAGGTATTTAAGAGAAAATAAGTTAAAAGAATAAAAATTCAATTGATGTATCTATGAGACGTCAATTTTGATCTGACCACCCCCTTCCTCCTCGTCACATATTGAAATATTAGGTTATAATATAATTATAAACCCCCCTCCCCCTGTTGAGTATGGACATGGAGTTTTGCTTGTTTGTTGGTTTTTGAAAGTATCTAAAAAATAACTAAACTATTTTGACAAAAAAAATAAATAAGAGGAATTACCACATTTAGGCCTACAAAAAAGTATTAAATAGTAAATATCAAAAAATTATATTTTAAGAAATATAAAAAAACGTATAAATTAAATTAAGGGAGTTCGGGACAACTTATCTATCAGGTTGATCTTCGAAAAATCTCTTGTATTTCTGCAGAGTGACAACGTCTGACTACTAAAATTTTTAATAAAAAAATTGAGGTTAATTTCGAATAAAAATCTTTGCTTTGATAATATTAATAAAAAGAATATTGAGATAAATTTTTTCTCATTATAAAAACATTTATTTAACACAAAAACGATTTCACTAAATAGAGCTGGAATTCTACACTCGTGCTTTTGTTATATTCTGTTGGCTGTAAATAACTTTTTATTTTTTACATTTATGAGTAACTAATTAACTAGACTGTCAAATCTATTGAAAAATGTATCATTCCATTCATAAAAGTTGAATTATTGATCTGTTGTTGAAAATGGTATAATTTATATATAAGCTACCATATATCCCTTTTTAAAAGCTCGGTCCATTTACTTCCATGTTAAAAGGACAATTTGCAATAATTTATTTCTCGGTAATGGGACAGACGATCAACTTCAAATTTCTGGAATAAATATTTAATACATCAAAGATTCGATGGTAAAAAGTTGAGAATTTTCTTATAAAAATGATAAACAGTCACGAACCCCCTTAAGAAATATAGATAAAAATGCTTTACACAATATGTATACACATGTCTGGTGCCAGTCTGAGTCGAACACGGATCTTTTGCATTGTTTGCTCTATCAATTGACCAATTTGCACCGATAAGAATATCAAAACAATAATATTTTTTATTTAGTTGTTTTGTATTACTTGTTAGATTTTGGTTGAAATCGGACACATCTTTCGATTACACATGATTTTTTTAATTTACCTGAGATTTGTCATTTTTGGTTTTTTGAAAAGATCATAAAATATTTTTTTTTAATGTGTTTTCATTATTAGGCAAAAATGAAAATTCTAGCCCTTTCGACCAAACTCAACCAAATTTTGTAAACATATTCTGTGGACCCCAAAAAGGTAGAAATGCAAAAACTAATCATCCAAAATGGGGGAGAGGGTCAAAAATGAAAATTCTAGCTCTTTTGACCAAACTCAATCAAATTTTGTATACATATTCTGTAGACCCCAGAAGACTAGAAATACAAAAACTAACTAAAATTTTGTAAACATAGTTTGGTCGAAAGGGCTAGAATTTTCACCCCCCCCCCCCTTTCCTCTGATATAATGTTTAAAACACTGCTACTGAAGACAAGTAGGAATATATCAAAAGAAAGTGTGAAAAGGTATGTGTGCACTCGGGTTTTGAAGGATTGAAGGTTATATAAGTAACGGGAAAGACGGAGGCTGGGAGAGAGTTTCAATTCTTCGAAGTCATGGGGACAAACGTATTGGCGAATCAAGTGGTCCGCCCCATATAGAGTAATATAGAGTGGAAGGCTAGCGTATATAGAAATAGCGCTCTCTAGCGACTGCACTTAGCATACTCATAGTTTTTAAGAGCTATCCAAAGATCATAGAACATTCAAAGTCTTTGTAATAGATAGAAGTTACATACTCTTTATGTTATATATATAAATGTGTTACTCTTTGCTGACGACACAGCAATAGTTTATGGGGAGAAAAACGAGCTACTTCTTTCATCGACCGTGAATACATCGTTACTTGGCGTGTCGCAGTGGTTTAAGGAGAACAGCCTCCAGTTAAATATCGAAAAGACTCAAAACATACGGTTTGGAGAGTATGGATCCGTACAACATAATTTAGACTTGAATGATTTCGGAGCAATCAGAATTATAGACGAGGTGAAGTTCTTGGGACTAAATATTGACAGACATCTAAGCTGGAGTAATCACATCAATATGATTATACAAAGGGTCAATAAATATGGTTTTCTGATCCGCACTCTTCGACATACGGTTCCTCTGAGGGTTCTCTTAAATATTTATTATGCCTATGTTGAATCCAGTTTGAGATATGGTATAGTAATTTGGGGAGGGTCTACACATGTTGCTAGATTGTTTACTGCGCAAAAAAGGTGTGTTAGAGCTATTGTAGGGGCAGGACCGAGAACTCACTGCAAAAAGTATCTTCCAAGAATTGAATATTTTAACTGTATATGACGTCTGCGTTATGGAAAGTGTTTTATTTCTAAAAAACACCCAGAACTTTTTCATAAAAATATCTTTAGCCACGAATATAACACTAGATGCAGGAATGATCTGAGGATAAATGTCAGTTGTTTGTCTGTGACATTAAAAAGTCCAACTAATAACGTCATAAAAATTTACAATAAGGTACCTTTAGAAATTAAGAGTTTGCCAACGTTCTTTCTTTTGAAGACAAAACTAAAATGCTTCTTGCTAACTCTAAATCTCTATAGACTGGACGAGTTGTAGGCATAATTTATAATTTGTGAATTAAGATAATTTTTGTATTTGTGTGTTGTTCTTTTGTTTTCTTTTTTATGTTAAAGAAAAGAAAAAAAAATGTTAATTTTAACTATTAATCTTTATAAACTTAAGATATATTTGTATATTTGTGTCCTTTTGTTCTTTGTTGTACTTCTAATGCATGAGAATCACAATTTTGTAATTCTAAAAAACTTTTTGTATACTGTATTTGTATTGACAGTCTGTTCAAAAATAAATAAATATTCCTATATATATTATATAAGCATATTTTTTACTCTTGATAATGTCACCAAAATTTGCTCGAAGAAGCTGTTTCCGCCATTTTATTACCCAATGGTTGTGCACTAGTATCGCCAGAGAGCTCTGAAACTCGTATACGCTTATGGAGCCTTCCACTCTATATTACTCTATGGTCCGGCCTTTTCCAATTGAAGCACTGAAAGGTGTTAGAATCGGCGAAACGCGTGCTACGGGCAAGAACGCCTTAGGTGGGAATTACCTCATCAGAGCATTTGATTTTGTTTAATTTGTACCATTGACCTTGGCAAAAAGTGACAATATCCATGAGCGACGGGATACAAGCAACAAAAGAGCAATTTGATCGCTATTCAGTTCCATTTGAACTAGAATGCGAGAAGACCTTATTTGGCTCGACGGCAACCAGTGGACGCATCCGACCATCCGACTAGCCAGCTAGCCAATCATCCGATAGCGTTGCAAAGAAAAACTTGGAAATTGTAACTAACTAATCTAAAAAATACTTAACAGCCTTTATATACATAGGAAATAAATTATCCACAAATATCTTCAACTGGAACCCTGCAATTTTTTTGAAGTGAAACTTCTTTAGCGACCTATCTGTCTGAATTTGTTTGTTACAATAAAGGGGAAATGAACTAAAAGACCAAACCTTTACTTCAAAAAATTTAATTTAAATTTTTCTAATTTTAATAAATTTTATGTGTCATAAACAATTAGTGAATATTAAAATTAAAGTTTCACTTATGTGGATGAGGCTCACAATTTTTTTTTTTAGAAATGCAAGCCATATCAGTAAATAAATATAAATCAACTGGTGTGGTCACCACACGACTTTCACTTTAGTTTCTCCCTTATTTGAAATCATCATACCAATTTTCTTTCTTTCAAATCACTGTTAGTTCAATTTGGGGTTCCGACTAACCGTTTGAGAAAACCAGAAAAAAGTCAAAAGAGGTTTAGACTATAAATGATAGAGTACTCCGGATTCTATATTTTCAATCAAAAACATAGGATAGCTACTTCTTCTAGACTATAGATATCTTAAGTTTCAAACTTCAAAGCTCTGCGGCTTACCATATCCGAAATATAATAATATTTAAAATATTGTTTATTTGCAACACGGCTAATTTACTCCCCTCCCTTAATTACAAAAGGAATTTGAAGAACTCAAGATATTATATTTGATAAATGTACAGATTATTAAAAAAAAAAAATCGTTACAGCCTTTATTGAAAAAATAGCAAAACAACAAAAATTTTCAAGTAAATAGGTACATACTTCTCTTTATTTTCGAAATCGAGAGGTATTTGTTATATCCTTTGAGATAACTTAAGTTTCAAATCCAAAATCTCTGCGACTTATTGTATACGAGATATGGACGATCAAAATATTTTTTTGAGACACCTCTAATTTATACCCCTTCTTTAATTTCAATCTGATTGAAATTTATACATGACTAACAACTAATGACCCTTGATAAGTACACCGATTTTAAAAAAAATCGTTAAAGCCGTTCTTGAGAAAATCACAAAAAACAAAAAATCTTTCATGTAAATGTCAACGTTTTTCGTGTTCAGAATTCAACCAAAAGCTTGTTCTACTCTTGTTGGTTCATATCGAGCTCAAGTTTCGAATTTCTTAGCTCTGAAACTTACGGTTGCGAAACGTACGGGGGCTATGCACATACATACATAAGGACCAATGGATTTTTGGTGACTTTTTGGCCTCTAGGGACCACAATTTCCAGCTTTATGTTCTAAATCTCGTTTCAAACTATTAAACGCATCGTTTACTTCAACATAGAAGTGACTAAGTGAAATTATTATTTTTATTTCTGAGCTCTCAAATTGTCAAGGACCCGGGAGACAAATGCATTATTTAATGTCGTGGGTATAGCCTTCTGGCGTCCGTAAAGAAAATTGAAAATTTTCGACCGAATTTAATAATGAAGCTTCCCGGCTGAACCCGTCAAACCTAAGCGATAATGCTAAGATTTTTGTAGTTCCATATTTCTATTTCTATTATTTTATAGATAAAGAAAGAGATAGAGAGAATCTGTGTCTGGCGAGTATATAAATGAGTGTACTTTGTACTTAGCCAGCTGGTTACCCGATTACAGGAAGGACCACCTCTCTCTTTCTCTAGCTCAGGACAGTTATCTAACCGCGGCCTAAAATTTTTCTGTTTCAGCATCTTAAATTGCAACTGGATTCGTGTTATTTTACTTCTGGATCCATATTCATAATTTGCATCCTTGTCTCGGTGATTACACTCACTACGCTTATCATGTTTAAAAATGTCTGGAACATAATATAATAATAACTTTCAAAAATGATTTTTTTCTTTATGTATGCCTGCCTTTGGATTCATATGCCCGAAAAAAAGCTAATTCTAGCGCCAAATGATTGTAATTCTATAACAGAAAACTAAATAGAGTTAGAAAATTCTAGCTACAGAACTTGTCTTCTCCATGAATAAAGTCAGAAGAAAAATCCAAAATCTATATGGGATACTTAAACGGTTGTAACTGATGAGCTGAAATTTGGCGGATTTAGTTTGCATTAAAAACTCCACTACTATGCTCAGTTTCAACTTTCTAGACAATAACTTTGGCAGACGAAAAATAGTCATATTTGAAAAGATTTTGTTTTGCAGAGTAGCAGAGTTGTTGATTAATAAAGAGAAATCAATGAGGTTATCATTTCCTTAATGCAAATAAACATAGGTATATATATATAAAATTTTGAACTTTGGCATATTGATGTTTTGGAATATGCTCTTTTTAAATAAATTATTCAGAACTTTTGGACACTTTCTGCTTTGCCGCAATCGCTATCAACTTTCTTATTTTCTATGGAACCCCCAAAATATTTTTGCATCATTAGATTAAGTGTTAAAAACTAAGATGATTTTGTATAATGCACTTGATGTCTAAAATTTATCATTTCTGAGTTATTTTAGATAGTTTGTAAAATCTACCAATTTAGCGTTCATCTTTAAAAATTAATAATAATTAAACTATTGTTTGTAGAATTAATTTGATGAATCAGAACTCTTAATTAGACATTAAAGAATCTTACTTAATCATAAAAATTCAAATTTTATATCCAGGATGACCATAATAATCGTTTAATTCTGAAAATCAAAAAGTTGTTAATACTCAATTTTTTCAAATAGAACATGGCATAAATTTTAGTATTTTTGAATTCTACATAAAAATCCAATAGGAATTTATTAAATATTTCCTATATCTAAAATAAATAGTTTTTTTAAAAAAATATTTTAAATTTCACTCGTCTAGATCTTAATTATTTATACATAATACTCGTAAATAAGATCTGGACGAGTGAAATAAATTTAAAATATATATATGGGGTTATTGGTCCATTAAGAAAATAGACAAAATATTTATAATTAAAAATACTGATGATGAAATTCAAACTTTCGAAACTATAGTCTCAAACAAATAAATTATATATAAGTACATATTTATATTTGGAATATAAATATATATCTTTATTTGCATCAAGCAGAAGACAACCTCATTGATTTTCTTGTATGGAAAATAGGCATATCTCCAATATTTGCAGGCTTTCACTTTTCTCCCAATTTATTTATAAAATCGATTGAATACAATAAATATATCGTAAGATAATGTTTTATTATTTATTTTATTAATCAATAACTAATTGTATCAAAATAATCAATTGTAAAATTACTAAATTAGCATTATACATAATATATCGATATCACGTGAAGATTCGTTATCTGGCAATATATATTATAATTACTATGAATTCGAGAAAAATGGAAAACATTTTTGTAGCTTAGTGACCTTGCGCGAATTTTGAAGATTTAGCAAATTTTTGTCTGCAAATGTTTTGAGCTAGAAAATTTAAACTTAACAGAAAGGTGTAGCAAACTTGTTTACTAAATTTCAGATCATTAGCTTAGTTCAAGAGCTCTCAATGAAAGACTTATTTTTTTCTGATTTTTGCAGTTTGGAAGCTAGAAAACTCAGAATCTGCGATCAGTTTTTAATTTTGGAAATGCAAAAGATTCTGGTTGTGAAATGAACTTTTTAAAGTTGCCTTACGTGTGCGGAATTGTAACCCAAACTGCCACAAACAAGAAAAAATCACGCTTGAAAATAGAATTTACTCGTTTTAAATTAATTTCTAGATTTTCTACAGATCTAGCCATCACATTCCGACCGTGGCGTGAAATATAATTTTCGTGTAGATAATTTGCCAAGTAATATCGTTCTATAAATATGTTCAATGTTTAAAAATATGCAAACGAGTAACAAAATGATTTGTTCTGCTATCTCCTAGCATCAAATCACAATAATAATCCGAAATAGTGAATAATAAAAAAACATTGAAGACAGTAATTGTACAAAAGCATAAGCCCTGACCATTGCCTATTAATAAGACCAATTGTTTTCTTAAGATGATGATGGAGCTTCGCTTTCTGAACATCTTCCTCGAAATATTTTAGGATTACCCATATTAAATACCTCAGGCTCAAATATGCTTAGTACCTATCTGTATCTATAATCTATATCAATGTTTCTCAACCTTTGTAGAGCAAGGAACCCTAGCGCACTTATATTTATTTTAGAGGAAGTCCTCTAGCACTAAAATATGAGATATTTAATTTTTACTTTACCATATGTATGGTCAAGTATTGTAATCGTTTTTTTCCTCATTTTTTTCGAAAGATCTCAAAAAACGGCTGAAACTATTTTGATTTAAAAAATTGAGCGAAACCATGCCATTTCCCTCTACAAAAAAAGCTCTAATAAGTGAACATCGAAAAAATTATATTTTTCGAGATAATAATTGTTTTGTCAAAATGTCTGTTAGTCTGTCTGGTTGTCTGGTTGTTAGTTAGTCTGTGTGTTACCAAATTTCAGCGTGGGCGAGCTAGCTCAAAAACTAGTGTGAATATCGAAACCAAATTTCACAGGTAGATTTGGTCCATTGAGATTAAGAGCTGATTAGATTTGCGCATATCGACACAAAATTAAGGGGGGGTGGAGGGGGGGGCGTTGAAAATTAAAAATCTAGGCCATTTGAGCAAACTCAACCAAATTTTGTATACATAATCAGTGGACCCCCCAGAAGTCTAAAAATGCAAAAACCCAGGTTGATAATCACTGATCTATATGATAAAAGACATTTGTTTACAATAAATAACCGATAAAATTATCTTTCATCTAAGGTATTAGAAATTAATTCCTAAAATTCATACAAACAAAAAAAATTAAAATTTCTCTTTTTTTTCATTTACAAATCAAAATGATAATTTTCATCCTAAAGAATTTAAACTTAGAACAAAGACAAATTGCAGCTTAGGGGCCGTCCATAAATTATGTCACATAGTAAAGGGGGCATCTCAGATTTTTGACACAATGTGACAGGGGTGTGAGGCTTAAAAATTGTGATGTCACAAAAGTCATTTTAAATTTTTTTAAAAATTATAGGGTATAAAAGTGATAGTGCGACGTCACAATACAGGGGGGCCTCAATGAAAATGTGACAGAATGTGACACAGGGGGGGTCTAAAAATCTTAAAATTCTTGTGACGTAATTTATGGACGGCTCCTTATTGATAGATTTTTTTTCTAATTTGCTGCATTTTTCAAACAGAAATTTTGAAGATAGAAAGTCTAAAATATTATCAATTCTTGGCACTAGAACGAACTTTCTACACTCATTTGACTAAAAATGCAAGTGGGAGAGCTTTTAAACGATCACGCATTTATTTTCAGTCAGGGAAAAATGAAAATTTTTTGAGTAGATACTTAATAGTGTTTTTTAATCTCACTATTATTTTTATTGGCCCGGGACACTGGGGAGTCCCTGTAATCCAGCGTCTTGGAGGCCAGAATAAATGATCCTAGATAGGGTAACCCGGCCACTGCGATTGAACTAGCCAGAGGTCGGGAACCGCGCATTTCTATTCTCCTGATTAAGCTCGAAATACAACAGTAGAAAAAAGTACATTTATTTTTAATGAAATTGATGTGAAAAGGAATTAAAGTAAGAAGGTGCAGCACTCTATAAAGACCTGGATTGTTCCCTCCGCCGTAAAAGAAGAAGAGGAAAGGCACTGTGTTGAAAATATAATAATAATAATATATTTTTACTTAATTGTTTTGATTAATTTTAAAAAATTGCCAAAAACAGGACCTATATGAATGATTTTATTTTAATTTATTTAAAATTTGAAAAATTGGCTAACTCTTAATTTGAAAATCAATTAAAAAAAAAAAAAAAGATTTGTCCAACTATCATCTATCATATAAATGACTTTAATGATATAATATTCCTTATATACCTAGGTTCAATAGAAAGTGTTGAAACCTGTCGGTGACTACCTGTCGCATGTGGGAGGAGTTGCTCATTAATTCTAATCAGATAATCATTAAAGTCTTTGCATCAGGCCGATTATATTTTTTTTGTTTTTGAATTTTCTTAAAGGAAAATAAGATATGGTAGCCACCAACATGTCTTACCATATGGGGATTATAATGAAAACCAATTTTTCATATTTTTTTTGCAAGTGTGTGAGTTTGATTCGTGTATAAAGTTGAAATTTCTCAAAAATGCTTGATAAAATTTTTGAGTCTATGCATAACAATATTGCGCTAAAAAAGCGCTAAAAATTCCCACAAAAAAAAATCTTACACCCTAAAAAACGTATAAAATTATTTTAAAAGATTTTAATTATTTTTAGAATAACCTCGCAAGTTTGCTTAAAATATTTCCAACGTAAATCAAATTAGTTATTATACCTACTCCTAATAAAAAAGTATCAATAAATATGTAAACACTTGGTACTTTCGACTGGCAAACGTATAGTTGTTTTACTTATGACTTATTTCTTGGAAATATATTCTTCGAATTTGATCATTTTTTATATTAATTTTAATAAATTACTCATTTTTAGTTTACCATACACAGCATAGAGGAGTAATGTAATCAAGCTGCAATAAGTTCATGTTTTGGTTTCGTTTATATAAAATGTCACAAAAGCAAATAGGAAAATGTTAATTATAAAAAATTTAGCGAATAAAAAAGCTTTATATAGTGAACTTCGAAAAATGATTTCGTAAGAAATATTAATTAATTTCTCAACATAATAAAATTTTAATCAGATTTGGGAAGTGAGTTGTGTTTCTGTGGGGTCGTAAATAAAAAATATTTTTTATCATGGAGTGTGAGCAGGTGGTCTTCTGTAAAGTCCTCATTAAATAGAATTATTATGAATTTTACTTTTAATTTAATTTACGTTTATGAGAGCGTCATAGTACCCACTTTTACACGATTTTTGTATCTAACTAATATTCTGACAAATGAACATAAAATTATAAAAAAATTTCTACAAATCCTCAATTCTCATACTTGAAAACGATCGCAGAATATGTCGATCGAAACGTCGTAGTATGTATTATTTGTTCGTATTCAATAAATAATTATATAATTAATTATGTGTGATTTCACCAAAAATTCAAATTTTACTCAATTCTCTTCTAAAATAAGAACATGTTTAATATCTTAAGTATTTTTGAAAAATGAAGTACGACACCCTATCTAAAATATATTTTTCTTGATGTTCTTTATATAAGGCATTTAATAGAGATTAAGGGTGTGATTTAGTCGAATTTGTTTATTAAAATAGTTTTTACCGATTTTGAGATATTTTGGAAAGACTATGCGAAATCACTAATTTGTTCTGCACGATTACAATCACATAGATTTACAGTCAACAGTATCTGGCGGACCGAGCTTTGGTCGGTGATTTTTCGCTTAGTAAAAATCGCTATTATTATTTTTAATTTTAAATTCAAGTTAAACCAATCAATTAAAAAAAAATTGATCTAAAAAATTTAAATAGAAATTTTCATTGACATACCCGCATGTTAATAATTATTTAAATTTAGAAAAAATCAAGGAAATTAAAGTTACCCGAAGATGAATGCATGACAGATTGATTTGTCGACCCAAAAACCCTCTAACCCTTGATTTTCATCTCAAAAAAATAAGAAAAATATTTTTAAATTAAACAAAAAAAAAATAGAAAGAAAAGTTCGACCAACATGGGGTTTGCGGCATTCTACGCAGAATAAATCAAAATATTTTTTGAAAAAAGATTTTTTTTTTAAATGTCAAACTTCAAAAAATCAATGATTTTTTCAGACAAACTGATGAATTATTGAATATGAATTTAAATATTTTTGTTGTATTTTTTTCTGAAAAGCACGTTTAAAAACGAAAAAAAAAACAAAAAAAAGTCCCGATTAGTTAATTTTTGAAATAGTTATGAGCGTTTGAAAGAAAAAAAGACCAATTTTTAAAAAAATAAATAACTTTTTTGTGGTTGAGTAGAAAAATTTGAAAAAATTCTGAAAAATCTTTTCAATAGGGTAGAAAAAGATAAAAAAAGTTTCAGCCAAATCGAAAGGGGTCGGGGTCAAAAATGTTCGATTCGGCATGGAATGCCCCATATACAAGATAAGATATATAATAATATAATAGTCAAAGAAATAAAATTATAGAAATATATGAAAAGGGTTAGGTCTATGGTGAAGTCGCATGGTGTATTTAATCACGCAAGATTTTTATTTTTGTTGTTATAAAGTTTAGAATCAAATTGAAAATTTAATTTTAATTTTTAACGGACTTCAAAAAGGAGGAGGTTCTCAATTCGACTGAATTTTTTTTGTGTCTATGTTACCTGATATCTTCGCCAATTGGGAACCGATTTTGATGATATTTTTTGCATTGGGTTCAGTCTAGTTTCCGATTGGCCTCGTTTTTTTTTCATTGGTATTGAGCCTTTTTTTGCTATGTTTGTTTAGGCATAACTTCTTTGTTTATGAACCGATTTCGATGATTCTATTTATATTGGAAAGAGGGTACTTTAGAGGTGGTCCGATATTAATTTTGTCAAGTTCTGATGATATGATCAATGACGAATTAACGTAAATATCCAATTCTTATGAGCAAATAATCGAAATTATAATAAATAAAATCTTTTGTAAAAAAATCAATTTTAAAACTTTCATTTAAAACCCGCAAACGTTTATAGAGATGTCTATGTTTATGAATATAATTTTATTATCATTTTCTGATTCATTCGAGTCGAGTTTGATTCATAAAATATATATGTTTGGTACCGACTTCAAAAAGTGATTTCATGTAAATATTTCGTCCTTTAGTTGTAAGTAAATTAGATAATTATTTTATACCTTTTAGTGTATTTTATTTGATTTTTGAGTTCTTATTATTTTATTTGTTGAATTTAATTTTTTTGAAGTCGGTTTTATTTTTTTTTTTATAAAAATTATTTTTAAAAGGATATTTTTTTACCTGTAATATTTGATTGATTCTTGATTCAATGATGAAACAAACAGCACAACACAAATAACAAAAAACAAAATCACACCGGGTGGGTCACTGTATCCTATATCCACGTGAAAGAGATGTCACTTGCACTCGCGTGTTGCCTGCCGGTCAGCTCGCGATACAGAAGCACGTGTTGGCTTGGAGACGGCGCGGACGCAACTGACGGCCGAGCATCAAAGGAAACAGGCCAGACAGAGAGAGAGGACATCTCGCGACGGCTAACCGACTCTCCTGACTACCTGTGGAAATAATTCATTCATACCTGTATCGAAATGGAAAACGAATTACTCGCCTGCCTACTGGGCGAGCCAAAAAAAAAATACTTATTGAATTGAAAATGTTGAAGATTTGTTTTTTAATTGAAAAGATTTTGTTTTGCCGAAAGTAGTAGAGTTGGTGATTTAATAAAAGTACTCTGGAGGCACCGAGCGATGCTCGGTAACCCCCCACCCCCCCTCCCGAAACCACACACCTCGCCCCCAACACTGCACCCCCACCCCGACCCAGTTTTTTGCATTTCTATCTTTCTAATTGTCCACATATTATGTGTATATTTGTTTACTCGTACACCAATTTGCCCACATTCGTTCATATTGATAAACATTATAAAAAATACATAAGAATATAATAGTAAAAAAATAATCGTATAGGATCTGAAATAAAAACATAAAATTAAAAAAATGTGTGCGTCTCGGGACGCGCGACAGAAGTGATAACTTTCACCAACCAAGTTTTTTTTGTTAAGACAATTGCAAGGATAATTGCCCGGAGAACAGAGAATTGAATATTTAATTTTAATTAGAAGAGTGGGGGGGGGGGGGGCAAAGGAATAATTATTAATATATTTAATGTCTCTCGATTTAAAATTAATTGTTGTCTTTCTTTCAGCTTAATTCAATTATACATATTTCAAATTTGCCGCCCCGCAATATATCCAATAAATTCTATTTATTAAATACATAGCTATATATAATATATTCAATTATTTCCACACTTATAATAAAGTCTAATTCAAAAATATTCATTTTAGTAATAGTAAAAAGCAAAGATTTTTAAAATAGTTCTTTGGTCCAGTGGTAGAGTGTCTGCCTCTGATGCAAGAGGTCTCAGGTTCTAATATGACATCCGGCGAATCATTTTTTTATTGAGATTTTCATCTATCAATAATTACTTTAATTAAGAAAAAATCAATTAAGATGAATTTTGATGAGGTCCAGTCCTAGCCAGATCGTTTTTTCATCCTCGAAACTTGTTAATAGATTTTGTTTCATCAAAATCGGTAGGGCCGTTTTCAAAATAGAACTAAGATACAAATATATAAATAAATATATATATAAATATACAATTTTTGCTCGTTTAATAAGAGTAGATAATTTTTAAGAAAAAAAATAAAACCGACTTCAAAAATACTGACGTTTTCTGATGTGGCCATCAACTTGACTTTACCATACAACCTGAAGCCCCAATGATTATGTATACAAAATTTTGTTGAGTTTGGTACAAGAACATATATTTTCATTTTGGGCGGTTAGTTTTTGCATTTTTAGACTTCTGGGGTCCCATTAATTATGTATACAAAATTTGGTTGAGTTTGATATAAGGGCCTAGATTTTCACTTTTTGCCCCACCCCCCTCCCCCACCATTTTGGGCGGTTAGTTTTTTAATTTTTAGACTTCTGGGGTCCCACTGATTATGTATACAAAATTTGGTTGAGTTTGCTCAAACGGCCTAGATTCTTAATTTTTAACCCCCCTCCACGCCCCTTAATTTTGGGTAGATATGCACCAAAATCTAATCAGCTCTTAATCTCAATGGACGAAAACTACGTGTGAAATTTGGTTTCGATATTCACACTAGTTTTTGAGCTAGCTTGTCCACAAAAATTTGGTAACGCACAAACTAACAACCAGACAACCAGACAGGCTAACAGACATTTTGACAAAACAATTATTATCTCGAAAAATATAATTTTTTCCATGTTCACTTATAAAGCTTTTTTGTAGAGCGAAATGCCATGGT
Organism: Forficula auricularia; assembly: GCA_024734495.1. Classification (NCBI taxonomy): domain Eukaryota; kingdom Metazoa; phylum Arthropoda; class Insecta; order Dermaptera; family Forficulidae; genus Forficula; species Forficula auricularia. The sequence continues at coordinate 1,008,326 of JALMQS010000058.1, forward strand.
TTCGCTCAATTTTTTTAATCAAAATAGTTTCAGCCGTTTTTGAGATATTTCGAAAAAAAAGAAAGAAAAAACCACTTTTTTCATGCACGATTACAATACTTGACCATACCCTGTATGGTAAAGTAAAAATAAATATATAAAAATGAAAAAGTAGAGGCTCATTAACTTCAAAATTTTCAGTTGTAAATCAGGAAAATCATAATTGTTTAGAGAGGAAATCATAAACAGTTGTAGTAAGCAAATTTTGTCACAAGAACTTGCATTATATATAAGGGTGGACCCTTATCATCCTACCATTCACACTATAATTCAAGGGTAGAAAAAGAAACTATTTTCGAGTTTTTTTGACGAAATTATAATTTCCTATATCTTTATAATATACTCTTATAGAATTAAGTATAATCGCTTCCAAATTCAAATATTAATTTTCTAAAATAATTGGAAAACTGATGATGAGGATGACCCTTATCACCATTCACACTAAAATTCAAGGGTAAAAAAAGAAACTTTTTCGAGTTTTTTTTGACGAAATTATAATTTCCTATATCTTTATAAAATAGTCTTCTAGAATTAAGTATAATCGCTTCGAAATTCAAATATTAATCTTCTAAAAAAATTTAAAAACTGATGATATGGGGGCCCCTTATCATCATTCACACTAAAATTCAAGGATAGAGAAAGAAACTATTTTCGAGTTTTTTGACGAAATTATAATTTCCTATATCTTTATAATATACTCTGATAGAATTAAGTATAATCGCTTCGAAATTCAAATATTAATTTTCTAAATTAATTGGAAAACTGATGATGAGGGGGCACCCTTATCATCATTCACACTAAAATTCAAAGGTAAAAGAAGAAAAAATTTTCGAGTTTTTTTGACGAAATTATAATTTCCTATATCTTTATAATATACTCTTATAGAATTAAGAATGTTTTTTTTCTATTCGAAAGAAGCTCAGCAAGACATATTAATACTTCATAATGATGAATTTGGATAAAGTTTAGCAATGATCCGTTGCAGTTAAATTTTTTTTGTGAAGTTTTTTGAGAGCTTGGAGTCCATCGTCTCTACATGAACGAACAATGTTATGGAAATATCAAGTACATTGAATCTACACTATTGAAATAGTTTTTATTATATATTATTTGAATGTGTTTGATTATGTAATGTAACAAATAATTTAATTAATTAATTAGATAAATTTAATATTCGAGTAAGATTATATTATTTAGCAGCCACGGACATAGTTGGAATGGGCAGAGCAAATTTAAATATCATATTATGTATGTATTAATATTGAATAAATTATTTTATTATTTTTTATTTTTTTTTTTTTTTTTTTGCTTTTCGGCCTTTCTAACCATAAGCCATTTTACGATACTATATATTTTTTAAATTTGTCCCTATCCCGGGGTCAGATTTTAGCCGAATGCCTCGAGTCGGATTCGAACCCGGGTCCACTTGGTTAGCAGGATGATGCGCTACCGACTAGCCTATCTGACCCCCCCTATTTTATTATTAAATAATTAAAAGCTTTAATTGAATGAATTTATTAAAGTATTATAAAAGAAAAATATTGTTTAATTCCAGAAAAATGACATTGATAAAATAAGATCGCTTTCTTTCTTATTTTTCATTCTAATTGAGAGAAGCTTCTTGACATCAGAGACAGACAGAACTATTTTTGAAGAATTGTTTTTTCTTATAAGTGAAATTTTTGTTAAATCACACATAATCAATTATAATATAAGGGAAGGTTAAAAAAAAACTAGCTCCTTTAATCTATCTCCGCTAAATTTTGTATAATTAGTCTGTGGGCCCCCAGGATACTATAAATTCTAAAACCTTCTTCCCTAAATGGGGGATGTTCAAAAATTTAAAATGGTACCCCCTTTGACCTATCTCAACCAAATTTTATACAGTTATTCTGTGGTCACTTAGGATACTACTAATGCATAAATCAATTACCCAAAATGGAAGGGTGGGGGGTTAAAAAATTAAAAATTCTAATCTCTTTAATCTATCGAAACTAAATTTTGATTTTGATTGTTTTGTTTGAATATATTCAGGGGGGAATTTTCAAGGCCGAAATGTCGTGTATTTATTGAATTTTTTTGTATGTTTTTTGTATCAAAACCGTAATGAGAAAATTTCCAAAACCCAAGCAAAAATTCTGCTTTTTATCATGTACGATTACAACACTTCCTTATCATTCCCAAGTAAAATAAATAATAAAACTAATAAGAAATCTCCCCATAGAGTTATCTGGTCTCTTATGAAGGCTTTATCCAGCTGCGTCTAGTTCGTATAACTTTTTATTTATTTAGGGGACTAGAATGGGGGAAGGGAAGCTTAAAATTAGACTTATTAAAGTTCTAGACTCTTTGATCAATTTGTACGAAATTTCTCTTAGGCACCCTAAACGACTTTCTGAAAATGAACCTGTTTGTGAAATTGTTAGTGAGACCCAAATAAAGGGGTGGTGATTTAAAAATAATTTAAAATAATTCATTTTTCAAACAAAAATCGAAGAAAGCTGATATTTACAATTGAAGAGTCTCATATTTAAAAGGAGATATCGTCGCTGATCTTACAAAACCTCGCAAGTCCGATTTTTGGTCAAATACGTATTATACGTTTATACCGACCAACTTTTCACGGCGCATCTGTCTATTGAAATCTTATTATTCTATTCGAATTTAATTTAGCGCTACGGACAAATAATAAATATTGCATTGTATTTGTATGTATTGTTGTTTAAAATGGTTTTTCTTGTTTTCTGGCAAACAATGAATTTAGGACTTAGGAGGTTTTGTAAGATCAGCGACGATTAATTGCTAATTGCTAATGAGCCCAAAATAGAGGACTAAAATTAAATTACAAAATTTTCAATCTGAAAAATCAAGTTAGCTGAAACTTAATAATAACAGGTCCAATATTTAAAAAGAGATACAATTATTTTTTTCGATTTCTAAAATAGACCGGGGACTGGAGGTTCATAAAATAGAATTATCAATATAAATACTAGATCCTTTGATCTATCTGCACGAAAATTCAATTATTTAATTAATAAGTTTCTTTTTTAAAAGTTCAAAACTCAGTTTTTACTCAACATAAAAGAATTACTAGGTCAAGTATGGTTTTTGTCATTTAAAATTGAAATATTAGTTTGCAAGCTATTAAGGTCATTCGAAGTCAATTCTAGAGTACTTCCTCGGATCCTAGAATGCTGAAATTTTTCATACTGGTAGAGTTTGGGGTACAATTACAGGGAAAATCGAAAAAGCGAAACTTTCTCTTTTTCAGGACCTAAAATGTAGGGTTGAAATTTATAAGCTTAATTAACATTTAGTGAAAATTCTATCTCAACAAAAACACTTGTGCAAAAAAGGTCAAGTTCGATTAATAAAATCCGTTTGCCAAAAAGAGTAGTGAGATCTAATGTGCTGCCAAGTTCAACATCACCAATTTATTAAATGAGTCGAGAATATATTAGTAAATTCAATTAAAACGAATGTTTTTCATTTCACATGTCCCTCTATATTTTTTATTGATTTCGCATTTTTAGTTGAAATTATTTTCCTAAAACTTGGCGTTTACGCATTAAATTATTATTATTATTGTTTGATAGGGCCTCCACCACTCCCCTCTTATTAAGATCTCATGATATGGTAACTAGTAATTCGTGACATACATAATACACCTACTTCCACTTCCACTTTCATTTCCAAGTAGAAGACAATAGATTATCTAATGAGTTCCAAAGTAATTCCAAATAATTCAAAAGATGGTGTACACCTAATTCGAATCGCGGTTCACCCTCAGTATATACTATAGTAAATATTAATTGATTGAAAGCCAACTGTGGGTCTGTGCTCAGAGTGCCGGGCCGCTGTCCTGAAGTATGCTGGTTCGAGACTGAGTCTCGGCAGATATTTGCAGTCGCTCTCTCTTGGAAAGCAATGGCAAACTACCAAGAGTATAATTGTCTAGTCAACCTCTCCAAACTAGCCGTTCAAAACCGGCGTTAAAAAGTAGGTCCCGTATTTCTGGATAAAAACAGCTAAACACACTCAGCACAGGTATATGTGGAGAGATGCGGAGGTGCAGACGCCCGTTCGAGCACTATAAGAAGAAGAAAGATTAATAATTAAATACTATTAATTCATATATAAATATATTAATTTAATATTTAATCTAAACTAATCAATATTAATTATTATTGGTATGTAGCAGTACAGGAAAAATTATTTAAAAGAAGAAAAATTCCGCGTTACCTGCAGACTTAGACAGGATTGTGTGGCTAAATTTAAATTAAAAAAAATTTTTTTAATTATATTCTGGATTAAGTTTTATTAAGGACAACTGTCTTAAAGCGCTGGATTCATAACAGTGTCGACTTTTACCTTACTCTGCAAGTAACTTCTGGAGTTTTGCTTCTTTTAAATAAACTAAATAAATCAATGTATATTGTATCTGACCTTCCTTGTTCATATTCGCTACGTTATAGCTTATGTTAATGATCTGCAGATTTTCGTTATGTTTCAGTATAGTAGCTTTCTGTTAGCATACCAAGTTTTGAAAAAGTTTCAATTTTTTTTCCTAAATTTATTCTTAAGTTAATAATTAAAAATTTTAGTAACTGAGAAATAAATAAAACTTGAGAAAATCGAAGTTTATAGCCATGTACATAACATCTTCATAAAAGCTTATGCTGAAGGATTATTAAAAGCGAAAAACAACATCCCAACAAAGGGGTGACTATCGTGTTCGACAAGAAAAAACTCTATTTGAAAAAAACATGTAACTTAACATGATTATCTTCAATTACTTACTATTAGAAATGTTTTTTCTGACATTTCCTAATAATCGAGATCAAGAAAAAAATGGTCAACTAAGTATATATCATCCAAAGCCTGCATTACCATTTTTTTTTTTTTTTTTTTTTTTTTTTTTTATGAGTAGACTTAAAATTTATTTTTGGGCAGGAATTTTTTCAAAACTAGATGACATTATAAGAAACGAGAATTAAATTAAAGCCTAAGTGCCTAAGAAATACGATTTGAGAACTATGGTCGGTCGGTTGTCTAAATACAGGCGTTGCCATAAAGTGCTGCCCTCTTCTGAGTATTTTCAATTAAAGTTGAGGTGATTCTATTTAGTTCTCAAAGGTTAATCGCTCAACAATTACTGAATATCTCAAGAATTTTTTCTTGATAATAATTTAGGGGTTAGGCTGATTTTTTTGAAAAATTTTATTTGTGGACTGACGCTTATGTTACCAGAGATATTAAAAGATCAATGGTCAGCCCATTAAAATAAAAAAGTAAGTAAAATTTCAAGGTAGGTATTTTTTTTTTTTTTTTTTTTGTGAAACCTACCTTGAAATTTTACTAATTTTTTTATTATTAAAATGTTTCACCGGCACCTAACACTTTAAACTTAATTTTCGGGATAAATCTTCCAGATCATATTAAGAAGTGGAAAGCTGATGGAATTTTCTCATTCATAACAAAACCCTAACCCTGAACTTAGGTATTATTCTTTTTATTAGATGTATCTATTAAAATACGTATCAAGGCCCTAACAAGGATGAAGTGTTGTAAAGTATCCCTTACCTAGCAAGCCCTCAGAGTATTGATTTAAATCGATAATATTTTTTTTCACAAAGGAGAAACAAAGAGGTTGTCCTCTGCTTGATGCAAATAAACATACACACATATATATCGAGATGATATATATGTGTATATGTTTATTTGCATCAAGCAGAGGACAACCTCTTTGTTTCTTTTTGTGAATCAACAACTCTGCTACTCTCGGCAAAACAAAAACTTTTCAATTAAATATTTTTTTTTTTATTTAACTTCAGGGGTGAAGATCGCCGCCGTACTTTTGAGACTCAGTCTCATACATCACTTAATCTTTTCAGATATTCAAATTTAAAATACCTATATAAATATACGACTACAGCACTGGGACTGGCTACAAGAGCTCGCTCCAGGGGCTCAGGACTCCGAAAACAATTATTATATTAGTAGTATCGAATAAATAATTATTTTATTAAATAACATAATGCCTTAGGAGAATGCCATTCAAAAAGAAAACTAAGGATTTTAAAGCATTAATTTATATGATACTATATTGAGTGTTTTATTATAATATGAGAATTCAATGGTAAAAGGGCAATATTTATACCAAACTTTTTGACTTTAATATTATAATAACTTTGATTTGTATTTGGCTTCCTTTCAATGCCTTAGCTCTTAAGGAAGGAGATCATTCTATACGCCATTTTTTTTTTAGTAATTTTACTTGATAAGATTCGAATGAAAGAATCACTCACCCGCACATTTATTAAATAATTAAAAAAGTTAAAATTTATTTACCCTACCTCTTCTAGAAACGGCACTGCACTGAAACCTGTTTATGTTTTTTTTGTCAGTCTATTTTTATTCTAATTTAAATAGAAACAATTTCTGTATATGTGACAAATAATAAATCCGAAAAATTTGGGAAACGTTGCGGGGTCGTGCAGTATCGGAAATAGTTCCGCCCATAGTGGTTTTTTTCATTTTTTTTTTCGAAATATCTCAAAAACGGCCGAAACTATTTTGATTAAAGAAATTGAACAAAGCCATGACATTTTCCTCTACAAAAAAGCTCTAATAAGTGAACATCGAAAAAATTATATTTTTTGAGATAATAATTATTTTGTCAAAATGTCTGTTAGTTAGTCTGTGCGTTGCCAAATTTTTGTGGACGAGCTAGCTCAAAAATTAGTATATTAGAATATCGAAACCAAATTTCACGCGTAGTTTTGGTCCATTGAGATTAAAGAGCTGATTAGATTTTGGTGCATATCGACCTAAAATTGAGGAAAGTGGAGGGGGTTAAAAATTAAAAATCTAGGCTATTTGAGCAAACTCAACCAAATTTTGTATACATAATTAGTGGGACCCCAGAAGTCTAAAATTGCAAAAACTAACCCCCCAAAATGGAGGGGGAGGGTGTAAGGTCAAAAAATGAAAATTTAGAACCTTGTACCAAACTCAACCAAATTTTGTATACATAATCAGTGGGAAGCCAGAAGTCTAAAAATGCAAAAACTAACCCCCCTCCCCTACATGATTCTAAATAATTTTATTAAATATTAAATATAAGTGAGGGGCCAGGTTGAATTAGTAAAGTCAAGTGGATGGCGACATCAGAACACGTCAGCTTATTTTAAGGCGTATGTTAGAATAAAAAATGTGTAGGGTGACCAACTTTTTCCACTTCAAAAAAAAACACATACTTACTTATTCCATAATAAGAGGCCTGGTTCAGATTTTGGGCCCCGGGCTAGTTAATAGATCAATGTAGAAGGGTATTGGGGGCCCCTCCCTCCCTTGAAAACTCGCTCGTCCCCAAAATCCTATCACTCCCCCACTCACAAGCCATTCTACTCTGCGATTGGATCAGGATTACTTGTCCTTTGAACTAGACGATATTAATTATATAACAATAGGAGAGGGTGACCCCAGGGATTTTATATTTCTAAACGCAGGTTATTCCACGTCCGTGTTTTTATGTTTTAATTATCTATTTAAACAAAGAAACAAATACTATATTTGTATATATTTGCTTCTTAACAATTGATATAAAATTGCTTGGTCCTTTATTTAATCTAAATCGTTTCCATCCCCTCTCTTGAACACTCTCTACTCTTTTCTCTTGTAATACAATGCTCATTCAAAACCTCTATGTGCTGCTACTTTCCCTTATGCCAGTCATGTATTCGATCACATAAAAAAAAATAACAAAATTGGGCCATTTCATAGTAGATAATTCTTGTTATTTTTACCCTGATTAACCGGCATGCACGTATCCATAAATTCGCCCCAGATTTATGGGTCCCATCAACGAAGGGCCCCGGGTTCCCCATATCACTGTGACAAGGAAAGTAAGACGGTTTCTTCATGTTAGATTTATAATACTCAAAATCGTCGGTCGGATTAGAGCCGATTCACTTTTTAGCAGTGAGCCGAGCTTGAACCCGGGCCTCCTGTTTTATGAGCTGATGAGCTCACTTTCGGACAATCTGACCCCCATTCACTTTATTATTTATTAAATACAGGAGTGGACTGGCCCTAGAATTTTTGTGTGGAAAAAATTATTACCATCCTATAAATCAGGGGTGTCCAACCTTTTGGCTTACACGGGCCGCATTTGATGAAAATACAAATTATTAAATATATTACATTTGTTTAATCAAGAATTATGTTCTTTTTTTAATTTCTTGAAGTACCTATTTGTTTTAATAAAAAAAAATATTTTGCTTTGTGGATATACCCCCCCCTCCATGAAAATTCTCTGCCTACGCCACTGCACATGGTTACTGCCCCTGATTAGATAGAATATAATTATAGCCTATTTAAAAATCATAGCAAATGTTGCAGGTATATGTATTATGAAGACAAGGCACGTAGATAGGAACCTTCCTGACATTTCCTTTGATTCGACCTCATTGGAATTCAGTGATAAAATATTAATGTTAGTTGTCATCTTAGGTTCTGTCCTTTCTTGAAATGACCATATTATCTCAGTAGCAAAAGCTTCAGCATGTAAGCTTGGCTTTCTTTCCCGAACTAAACGCTTTTTCATCCCCACTCAACTCCATATATTATACAAGGCTCAAATTCGCCCCTGTCTTGAATATTGCTCTCATCTGTGGAGAGGGGCCTCCAAGCATTCTCTTAATTCCTTGGATGCAATCCAGAGGCGCGCTATTAGACTTATAGGCGATCCCGCATTAACTGACACTCTCGACTCCCTAGCCCATCGTAGATCTGTCTCCGCCCTTTCCCTTTTTTTATAGATATTACCATGGCTTTTGTTCTGACGAAATAAAATCGATAATCCTCAATCAAAGGCTTCATTTGCGCGAAATACACGATTTTCTTAGATTCAACACCCCTACGCGCTTAAACTGGATACTAATCGAACAAACGCATTCGCCAATTCATTTATCCCTAAGACATCTAGAGATTGGAACTCTCTTCCCCCGACCGTCTTCCTAGCAACTTATGTTATAACCTTCAATTTTTCAAGACCAGCATCCACAGATACCTTCGACTCCTACCCAATCCCTAAATCTCTTCTTATCTTCACGATACAAGGGTCCACCGCGGACTGCAAAGGTTGTACCTTCTTGGTGAAACTTCTTCTTGTATTAATATCATTATAAAAAAGAGACCTGCAGATGAATCAGTGAGACGGGCCCAGTTCTTCATTAATCGGTCTCTGCAGATTAGGCTTAGAAATAACGGGATAGTAGCCATGAACGAGAGTGCCTACTAAAGAGGTTCTTTAGCGACAATCCACACAAAAAAGTTTTAGCCACGTAACCACTCTATAAATATGAACGGAACTAAAATTTTAGGTAATGTTTTTTAACGTGACTGTACCATTCACACTACGAAATCTCTATATGGATACACACATACTTGCCGGATCGTTTCCAAGCCATTGTGCTTATATCCTCTCCACTAAAAATAATCGCCCAAATGTGTTTGTTTTTTTGTTTTTTATCAAAACTAAGAGGTAAATAATTTCAATTTTTTTTTAAGTTACTCCGAATATATAATTCTAACAAATATTAGTTTTTCATCAAGATGATTAAAGTCCTTCAATGAAAAAAAATAAAATAATGATTATTTTCCCACCCTTTCTCAATCTACCATATGTAAAAATGTCATTTTTAATTTCAATTATTTCATGTTTGGTGTGGTAAATCGTATTCAAATTTTAACGGTGAGTTTATTATGGTTTTAATGATTTATATTCCAAGTTTCTAAGACTTCTTGAAATTTTGCATTTGTGAAAGAACTATTTTAAGCTACATTCAACGCACCAAGAAGGAAGTTTCAAAACCAATACACAGATGTCTCTGTCATTTTTGGTTAGTAATAGTATCAAGTCATTTTTAATCATACTACCTTCGTACCTAATAATCTGATTTTGTACAATTAAATCAAATAAGTATACAAATGATCAAAATTGTAATTAAAATTAACAAGTGTAGGTATATATAATCTTAAAAGAATTACATAATATTATAATTTGACAAAATTATTCTTTTTTTGAATTCTAGCATCAAGGTTAGTATTTATAAAATTTGTTTTTGTTTTAATGCAATCTAATTAATAAAGAAAATCTATTGAATATAACTTCTTCAAATTAATTAGTTTTATTTTCATGTAAACTTAGGTGTGTTTTCCTAATTCTAATTTCAATTTTACTTAACAAGTGTTTTCTACAAATAAAAGCGCAATATTCAAATTTGACACTACACAAATGGATAAAGAAATTACAGTTCATTTGATAATTAAATAAATATAAATGTGAAAGTAAAAAAGCTGTTGAAACAGATGACTTTTTTTATTACTTTGGATCTTTATCTCAACTTGAAAACAAGAAGAAATATATAATTAACACTGATAATAAAAATTGCAGGTAATTATGAAATAGTATGTCCCAACAAGGCCATAGCCAGAAATTTTTTGGGGGAGGTTAGTTAATTTTCGAGGGAGGTGGGAGGTTTTTTACCCACCGAGAGGTTAGGAGAGTATGGATATACTCCTAGGAGTAAGAGTCATGACCTCCCTGATGCCTAGTTTTTTTATCAGAGTATTTTTTTATTAAATTTTTATTGAACGTTTATTTATATCCAGTAAAATTTTGAAGTTTATGCCTGGTTCACATTATTCCAGTCCAGTGCTGAACTGGTTTATATCGTCTGCATTAATTCCAGTCATCAAAAGCTGTTGAATCGGTCATGACAATGATTTCAAGAAAGGAATTCAAAAATTGTTTTAAAACTGTTAGATGAAGTAGTGGAAGAAGAACTAAAATAAGAAAAACGGATTTGGGTGAGAAATTGGATAAGCGAATTTAATACAGCAGTGGATTGGCCGTCCACACTATTCGAGTGGCACTGGAATGAAAATGTAGACCGAAAATCAAGTCACTCGAATGGGTACATTCCAGACCCATTCCAGTGCTGATTCACATATTCCAGTGGCATTCCAGTGCTAGTTTCGTTCGCTGGACTGGAATGCTACCGTCGCTAGCTATGGCAGTGTGTCCCATTAACAACGAGAATTTTAAATTAGGTACTTTTTAAAAAATGAATCACTTGCCAAATCGATTAACTCCACTTTCTGAAAAAAAAATAACGTTCAAGCGTAAATAATAAATTATTCACTTTTAAAAATAATCCCCTTATATTTAAATATTCGCCTCAAAACTTCAATCTAATTATTTTCTGTTTCTAATCTAATTCATAAATCATAACATCATAAGTTAATATCGAACTTTCTCTCGTCATACTCAGATCTACAAATTTTTTATATTTGTTTCTTAAATACAAATATTTGACAAAATAATTACCAATTTAAATGAAATTATCTATCTATATATTATATAAAATTAAGGTTTTGTCTGTACATTGCTCCAAATCACGCCAAATTTTGGTTGCACACGTTTCAAGCAAAGTTATGAACGAAAATACCCTCAATAAAATTCCTGTCTGTGTGTCTGTCTGTCTGTGTGTTTCCGTCGTTTCCGAAAAGTTGTTCACGATTCACGTAAAAACGGCTAAAGGGATTATTATGAAATTTCATATTTACATCAGATGTTTTCTAACTTACGTTTTTAGCTATATAACGTTTTGATATTTTGACCCCAGAAAGGGGCTTGTGGGGGGGGGGGGGGCACGAATGAAAATGATCAAATAACTCCTAAACTATTAACTCTACTGGAAATTTTATTATGAGCAAAGTTGTAGGGGATGTGATTTCTGACAACTTTTGTTTAAAAAAAATTCCCCCCAAAAACACCAAAAAAGGGGGGAGGGTCAAAATATGAAATTTTTTTCTCTTGGACCAAACTCAACGAAATTTTGTATACATAATCTGTGGGTCACTAGAAGGCTAGAAATGCAAAAATTGGGTGAGGGGATGGTGTGCTCGTGCGGGGGGGGGGGGGGGCAGGATGGAGTGGAGGTTCAGTTGAGGATCCAGAGGCTTAGTGGGGTGGTGAGGGGTAATGTGGTGGTGCGCGGGCGGAGGGATCGGGGTGGATGGTATGGTGGTGTGGGGCGGAGTGGAGGTCACGGGGTGGGGTCCAGGGGATGGTGGGGCAGGGTGGAGTGGGGTTCAGGTTAGGGTTCAGAGGGGTAGTGGGGTGGGGGCGGGTGTTGAGGACGGGTGCTGGGTGGTGATCGAGGTGGTGGTCGGTGGGAGTAGCATATGAGGGTGCGGTTCGTGGGTCTGGGGCCCAGGGGGCGTGCCCCCTGGCTAGTAAGAGGCCCACCGAAGGCGGGCCATGCAGCTAGTATATATATAAATCATAAGAGCGACTCTAGAGACTCTTGGAAAAGTTTTAACTTATTCTTATTTTAATTCCTATTTAATGTAAATTTGTCAGATCAGTTAGACTTTGAATAAGGCGCTTTTTCGCATGGTTCAAGTTTCTCTCTCATTTGACATTTCATTCTAATGTTTTGTTTTAACAAAAAATAAATTCTATTTGAATATTATTAAAATTATTTTTAAGAATATACATTTAATTAATTAATGTTAATAAAATATTCAAGTTTCGAATCTTTTTTAGTTATTTTTCTGGAGACATAATTATTTCTATGAATAGCAAAACATTATTCTTGTCAATGTCAGATTTCTTTATTTTTCATCTTGTCAATTAATTATTTCTAAATTGAAGGAGACAATAAAAGAGTGTGTTTTCTGTTGGAATTATAAATTTTTAATATATTTATAACGATTTAATTTAATTATAGATTAAATTTACTATTTTCCAAAATTGGTTTGTTGTTTTTGTTTATTTTCTGATAAAATTGTTTTTTTTTCCAAATATTAAATATATCATTTATTTTCAGACACAAATGGCTCAAACGTCTTCTGCTTTAAATCAATGTTTACAAAAAAATTATATGCAAAGATTGAGGGCAGAAAAAGAAGTACAAATATATAAAAAGAAGTATGAAGTATTACTAGAAAATGTTAAGGTACTTATATATTTTATTATTTCAATAGTTATTTAAATAATTACACTTCAAAGTAATAATATATTTGCTGAAATTAACATTAAATTTATTTTAAATTAATTTAAAATTTTAATGATTTTTCATAAATGTATGTTCATATTCAGGGATAATAAATAATGTTGTGTGTCTGAGGTCTGATCTTTCTTAGAATGTCCCAGTACTGCCGTTACAGTACAAATGTATTATAAATATTTACAGTAAATTAAGAAAAGGAGGAAAAAAAAATTGTTTTTCTATGCCTTTGCTAAAAAAAGAAGAAAGTTTTTGAACACTACTGTGGAGAGAAGAAGGAAACATTTTATTTGTTTCATTCATTGACCCTATGAAACCCTGAAGAACGAGGGAAAAATCCTCCGAAACGTCTGTTTGAAAGGAAAGGAGGAAGGATTCCAATAAATTACACCTTATTTGATATGTGTTAATTTTTTCTTTCCTCACTACCCCTGGGCTGCCTTCCATTACATTCAATTAAAATTTACAGTAAATTTTTGCTTGAAAAGTATAATAGTACATTAACATTAAAATAATTTAGTTTTCCATAAAATATCTCAAAGGTAGTACATTTATGATACCTACATTACAGACCTAAATAATTTTTATAAAAAAATAAAACCGACTTCAAAAAAACTAAATGCAACAAATAAATAATAAGAACTCAAAAATAAAATAAAATCCACTAAATATTATAAAATAATTAATTATTTTAGTTACTACTAAACGATGAAATATTAACATGAAATCACTTTTTGAAGTCGGTGCCAAACATATACATTTTATGAATAGAACTCGACGGATCTTACTTAGAACGTTTGGCGGGTACGCTCCCTTATATAGTTTGTTTAGCACCGACTTCAAAAAGTGATTTCATTTTAATATTTCGTCGTTTACTTGTAACTAAATTAGATAATTATTTTATACCTTTTAGTGCATTTTATTTTATTTTTAAGTTCTTATCATTTCATTTGTTGCATTTAATTTTTTTGAAGTCGGTTTTATTTTTTTATAAAAATTATTAATATTTTTCTCTTTTTAGTGATGTTATTAATCATCATCATCATTGAGTATACAGTCCTAAGACTGGTTTGATGCAACAATCCGTCTCCACTCGACTCTGTCCCCCGCCAGCTGTTTAACCTCTCTAAATGTCTGGCATCCCATATCCCCAATTATTTGGTTGAAATATTCTAATCTGGTTCTTCCCCTTCCCCTTTTCTTTCCCACCTCCCCCTCCAAGATATCCCTAAGCAGTCCCCCATGTCTCAGTGTGTGCCCCATCATCTGACCTCTTCTCTTCTTCAGACTCTTCCACAAGGTTCTTCTTTCTCCGATTCTTCCAAGAACTTCTTCATTTGTAATTTTATCCATCCATTTGATATTCGTCATTCTTCTGTAGCACCACATTTCGAAAGCCTCTAATCTCTTTCTCTCCGCTTCTCTAATTGTCCAGGTTTCACACCCGTACATGGCTATGCTCCATACATATGTCTTCAATAGCAACTTCCTGTTTGCTAAGCTGATTGAGGAGGAGCATAGTAGTTTTTGTTTTGAATTAAACCCCATTTTTGCTTGGGCAATTCTTGATTTAATTTCGTTTTCGCTCCTCCCATCCCATGTTATTTTACTTCCTAGGTAGCGGAATTCCTTAACTCCTTCTAGGTTTTCTTGGTTAATTTTGATGCATTCCTGTCTCGTTTGTTCTTTTTTTGTACATACTAGGACCTTGGTTTTATTCTTGTTTATTTTCATTTTGATTTCTTCTATTAGGATTTGGTTAATTCCATTCAAGGCGTCCTCTAATTCTTTTTTATTGCTTCCTAGAAGGGCAATGTCATCGGCAAATCTTAACATAGCGATCTTTTGACCTTGGATTTCTATACCTGTATCAATTTTGTCTTTGAATTCTTTAATCGCTTCTTCTATGTATAAGTTGAAAATCATGGGTGACAGCACACATCCTTGTCTTACACCTTTTTTTATTTTGGCTTCTCTTTGTTCATCACCAATATTTATAATTGCCGTCTGGTTTTGATATAGATTGTAGATTAGTCTTCTCTCTCTGAATTTTATTCCCGCCTGTTTTAATATTTTAAACATAATTTCCCAATTGACGTTATCGAATGCTTTTTCTAGGTCTATGAATCCGATGTAGACAGATTCTTCCCTGATAAAAGCCCTTTCTATTATTAGTCTAAGAGAGAGAATTGCTTCTCGGGTGCCTCTGTTTCTTCTAAAGCCGAACTGGTCTTCCCCCAGATTTTCTTCAACTCTTTGTTCTATTCTTCTCTGGATTATTTTGGTTAGGATTTTGGAGGCATGTGAGGTTAGGCTAATGGTCCTGAAATTTTCACATTTATCCGCGCCTGTCTTTTGGGAAGTGTGACTATTTTGTTTTTTTGGAAATCTTTTGGGATGATTCCCAATTTATAGATTTTGCTAATTAGTTCAAAGAGTTTGTCAAGTGCCTTTTCCCCAGAGTTCTTTAGGATTTCAGCTTGTATATTGTCTATTCCGGGTGCTCTATTATTTTTTAGTTCCTTCAAAGCTGTCTCGAATTCTGACCTGAGTATGGGGTCTCCTAATTCGTTTTCGTCCACAGATTCTTCTTCTTCTATTGGGTTCATTGTTTTTTCTTCTCCATAGAGTTCTTCTAGGTGTTCCTTCCATCTATTTGCCTGTTCGTTTTCGTTTAGAATAATGTGGCCTCCTTTATCTCTTATGTTCTTGCTTTTTGGCTTGTCTTCTTGGAAATTTCTTTTTATTGCCCTATAGGCTACATCAACTTTTCCCAATACTAGATTTTCGTTGACTTCTTTACATTTTTCTTGAATCATTTTTTCTTTTGCTTTTCTACATTCTCTTATAACTTTCCATCTTAATTTTTTATATGTTTCTTTCCCTTCTTCGTCTTTTCTGTTCTTAAATTTTCTTCGTTCGTCAAACAGTTGCAGTATTTCGTCTGTTACCCATGGCTTTTTAATTTCGTTTTTCTTTGATTTAAGGACTTCGTTGGCTGTTTCAGTCAGGCTTGATTTCATAGCATTCCATTCTTGTTCGATTTCTTCTTCTTTATTATTTGTGGGTGTTTTTTCTTCCAGTTTCTTATTCATTACGTTTTTTATTACATTTGTTATTAATAGTGACTTAATATAATACCTTGCATGCATCTCGTAAGAGAAAACGTCGGGCGAATGAATCAGAAAATGATAATAAGATTCAATTGACGTAATTTTCAAATATTTAAAATTGGATACAAATTGATCCTTTTTTTTCTCCTTCTTCACCTCTGTCAATAAATAGCAACTCTATGTTTATTTTTATTTATTTTTTTTTAGAATATTTTAATGCGACATCATGAGCAAGAAAAAGAAAAAGAAATCTATTTCAATTTTCTCTACGAAAAATTCAAACGGCTGGTAAACAAATTTATATTTATTATTACTATATGTAAGTATTTATAAAGGGACAAGGTTGGCCGAGGGCGTGAAGCTAAACGTGCCCTCTGAGCAGGAGACTCGAGTTCAAACCCCGCACAATTTAATCGACTGCATTCTAACGCCTACGCTTATTTATATAAAAATAGATATACTTATAGTTAAACATATATAAATAAAGTACTACGAAAAATTAATTCTATCTGGCTAAATGGATTAGTATTCCAGTACATAAAAATAAAAGTCCTGGTGAAGTCATTTGAAAATTGGCGAAACATGTTATTGACTGTGGTCATTTTTCCTATTGTATACCTGTTTGGCAAATAATTAAATATTAATTGACAACTAATGGTAGGACCTGTCTCTACCTCAGGTAATCTCTGCTTGTAAGAACGAAATAAAATTTTTCACAACTCTAGGAAATCAGGTCTCCTACAAATGAATGTAAACCGATATTTTTCAAGATTCTTGGCTTACGAATATTTTTTCTATGATCAGTTCTAAAAATATTCATTTTATAAATTACAAAAATTTTTATAGCAATCAGTGTAAAAATAAGCTGACGTGTTCTGATGTGGCCATCCACTTGATTTTACCATACAACCTGACCCCTCACTTAATTTAATATTTATAAAATTATTTATAAAATTATTTATAAACATGAAGGGGGGGGGGTTTGTTTTTTCATTTTTAGATGGCCAAGATTTTTTGATCCTACGCCCCTCCCCCCCATTTTGGGCGGTTAGTTTTTGCATTTTCAGACTTCTGGGACCCACTGATTATGTATACAAAATTTGGTTGAGTTTGGTAAATGGCCAAGATTTTCATTTTTTGACCCCCCCCCCCATTTTGGGTGGTTAGATTTTGCATTTTTAGACTTCTGGGGGTCCACTGATTATGTATACAAAAAAATTTTTACTTATGGAAAGTGGTCTAGGTTTTAGGTGAAACATGATGTTAGTTAATAGAGTAAAGGGTGTGTAGTTTCACAGTGAATGAAATAAAACTCAAAGAGGTTATTTCGGATTATTAGTCCATCATCAGAGTTTACAAGTTAATACTGATGGACTAATAATCCGAAATATATTGAGTTTGTATAAACCTCTTTGAGTTTTATTTCATTCACTGTGAAACTACACACCCTTTACTCTATTAACTATACAAAATTTGGTTGAGTTTGCTCAAATGACCTCAGATTTTTAATTTTTACCCCCCCCCCCCCCCCTCCACCTCCTTTAACTTTGGGTCGATATGCACCAAAATCTAATCAGCTTTGGTAACGCACAGACTAACTAACTAACTAACAGACATTTTGACAAAACAATTATTATCTCGAAAAATATAATTTTTTCGATGTTCACTTATGAGAGCTTTTTTGTAGAGCGAAATGTCATGGTTTCGCTCTTTTTTTAATCAAAATAGTTTCAGCCCTTTTTGAGATATTTCGAAAAAAAGAAGGAAAAAAGCCACTTTTTTCATGCACGATTACAATACTTGACCATAGCCTGTATGGTAAAGTAAAAAATTTGAGACGTGGCCCATGGATTGGGTGTAAAAAGACACAACTAAAAATTCATTTAACTGACCATTTTTATGTGATTTTGCAAATCTAACTTTACATTATTGTACTTTAAATGGATGCAATACAAAATATGAAAAAAAATTCATTTTTTATTAATAATTTGTTTGACTTAGCTAACTTCGATAATCACCAGGTATAATAGGTATAAAAATGTATTTATAAGAATAATTCTCTATCACTTAAAAATACTTTGGTAATTTTATAATTACAAAAATTATATTATATTTATATTTTATCGATTTAAATCCATAATTAATGATACGTTTCTAAGAGGCCAAACGGATTCAGAATTAGCACATCATCAATCAGGACATTTCATTTTTAATCAAAGGTTCCTCGGGCTATTGGTATTCCATTATACATTTCGTTATAGATATATGGATAATTCCTTGCCATTAATTGTTTAGATTATTTTATTTCATCGTGTAAGCTTTTTACTTTACCATACAGGGTATGGTCAAGTATTATAATCGTGCATGAAAAAAAGTGTTTTTTTTTCCTTCTTTTTTTTGAAATATCTCAAAAACTGCTGAAACTATTTTGATTAAAAAAATTGAGCGAAACCATTGCATGTCGGTCTACAAAAAAGCTTTAATAAGTGAACATCGAAAAAATTATATTTTTCGAGATAACAATTGTTTTGTCAAAATGTCTGTTAGTCTGTGCGTTACCAAATTTTTGTGGACGAGCTAGCTCAAAAACTAGTTTGAATATCGAAACCAAATTTCACACGTAGTTTTGGTCTAATGAGATTAAGAGCTGATTAGATTTTGGTGCATATTGACCCAAAATTAAGGGGGGTGGAGGGGGGTTAAAAATTAAAAATCCAGGCCATTTGAGCAAACTCAACCAAATTTTGGAGACATAATCAGTAGACCCCCAGAAGTCTAAAAATGCAAAACCTAACCGCCCAAAATGGGGGAGGGAGGGGGGGGTCAAAAAAAGAAAATGTAGGCCCGTGTACCAAACCCAACCAAATTTTGTATACATAATCAGTGAGCCCCCAGAAGTCTAAAAATGCAAAAACTAAGTGCCCAAAATGCGAGGTTGGGGGGGGGGTCAAAAAATGAAAATCTAGGCTCTTGTACCAAACTCAACCAAATTTTGTATACATAATCAGTGGGCCCCCAGGAGTCTAAAAATGCAAAAAGTAACCCCCTCCCCTACATGATTATAAATAATTTTATTAAATATTAAATATAAGTGAGGGGCCAGGCTGTATGGTAAAGTCAAGTGGATGGCCACATCAGAACACGTCAGCTTATTTGACTATGATAATAATTTTATGATATTTAATATAAGAAAATGTTACTATTTTTCAACCTCTATTTCAGGATTAAACAAGGGCCACAAAAGAACACTTTAACGGCCTCAAAAATAGTGATAGAAACATGAAAATTAATTACTACAACACCATGATCCATCATAGTTCTATTTTCGCACTTTTTTGTTTAGATGCTACTATTGGCATTCATTCCACCTGCTAACCTTCTCATGGGGGGGCTCGGCCAAACAGATACCATATACGTATCAAAATAATCACCATCTAAGCGGGTTCGAGTCTCGTTGCAGTCAGCAATTTCAAAATTCCAAACCCTTGCAATGCCAACAAGCTGTTGGGCCCGAAAATTGAAATATTTTATAAATAAAATAAGAAGAATAAAAATAAACAGATATAATCTTTTCTATAATATTAGATAAATACAAGTAATTTACTTGGTGAATGCTAAAGTTGATTTGGGTTAGTTTTTGCATTTTAAGACTTCTGGGGTCCACTGATTATGTTATAAAAAATTTGGTTGAGTTTGCTCAAACGGCCTAGATTTTTAATTTTTAACCCCCCCCTCCTCCATTCCCCTTTAATTTTGGGTCGATATGCACCAAAATCTAATCAGCTCTTAACTACGTGTGAAATTTGGTTTCGATATTCACACTAGTTTTTGAGCTAGCTCGTCCACAAAAATTTGGTAACGCACAGACTAACTAACAGACATTTTGACAAAACAATTATTATCTCGAAAAATATAATTTTTTCGATGTTCACTTACTAAAGCTTTTTTGTAGAGCGAAATGCCATGGTTTCGCTCAATTTTTTTAATCAAAATAGTTTCAGCCGTTTTTGAGATATTTCCAAAAAAAAGAATGAAAAAAAAAACTTTTTTTCATGAACGATTACAATACTTGATCATACCCTGTATGGTAAAGTAATAAAGGCAATTCACACTTTCAAAATTTGGGGCATGTGTCGCTCTCTCATTACTAAATAATAATTAAATATAAAAAACAACTCTATATAATTAATTATTTTTAAAAATTCCTTAATTAAATTGATTACTTGTCATTGAAGACTATGGTAAGTGGAAGTAAAATAATACTTGATACTTTTATACAGGGTCCATCAAAATGTATTGATCATTTTAAGCATGTTATAAAAATTTATTAGATATACAAATTAAGTAAATATCTACATTTTAAGAATACTAAAGATGGTTTTACACCCGAAAAGTTCAATGTCCTATTTCGTAGCCTATAATCGTAAGACCTTATTTTTTAGAGAGAATGACTAAGCTTATCATATATTCTGGTTTCAAGGTATCCCCCCGGTCATTTGGTCATTTTGTCCTGGTTATTTAAAAAAAATAAAATAAATACAGAATTTAATGAAACTCTTGCAAATATTGCACATGGATGAACAATTAGATGAAATGATGATTGCATGAGGCGACTGTGGGTCAGTGGCTAGAGTGTTGGGTCGCTGACTCGAAGATCGCTGGTTCGAGACCGAGTCTCGGCAGATAGATATTTGCAGTCGCTTCCTCTTGGAAAATAATGGCAACCTATCAAGAGTATAATTGCCAAGTGACCTCTCCAAATTAGCCGTTCGGAACCGGCGTTAAAATGTAGGTCCCGTATATCTGTGTAAAACAACTAAACACACTCAGCACAGGTATATGTGGAGAGGCGCCGACACCCGTTTAGGGTATGGCACTCGAAGAAGAAGAAGATGATTGCAAAAGGTTTTTTTTGGTCTGCAAATTATGACATTTAGAAAAATACAAGTTGCGAAGAAAAATGGATACAACAATTCAGTTGTTTCAAAGAGAAGAACATTTCATTGCCCAATTTTGTCCCGAATATAGAATACATTATTAACCTGCCAGGCTCACCTGCACCTTATAATCATAAATATTTGATTCAATCGCGAATCGAATGCAGGTGATTTTTGTCAGATATTCTTCTTCTTCTTAGAGTGCCATACCTGAAACGGGGAGTCGGCGCCTCTCCACATATACCTGTGCTGAGTGTGTTTTGGTTGTTTTGTACAGATATACGGGACCTACTTTTTAGCGCCGGTTCCGAACGGCTAATTTGGAGAGGTTTACTGGGCAATTATACTCTTGGTAGGTTGCCATTGCTTTCCAAGAGGAGGCGACTGCAAATATCTATCTGCCGAGACTCGGTCTCGAACCAGCGAACTTCGAGAGAATGAAAAAGATGTGATCCATCTAACTATGATCCAACATCATTTCGCGATTAGCCCGCATGACGCTTTTATATCAAACACTGATATGGATCACCAAATGGACTTGTAATCTGAGATGTTATATATCATAGCTAGATGGATCACATCTTTTGCATTCTCAGTAGTCTCGCGATATATATATCTTGTTTAAAAACGCGATCAAAAACAATTCTCTTTAATATGTTAATTAGAAAATTATTCACCTGCACCTGTTGAAAGTATATTCTCAATAATGAATAACATATGTAATGAAGAAGAAGTTAAAATGGCTGAATCAACTGTAAAAACTATTGTTCTGCAAAGTTGAATTGGTTTTTATCGCAAATCCAAAAAGAGTTGCAGCAAGATGGTGCAACTAGCCAAACTATAATAAGAATGAAGATTTATCGAGAGGCGTTGTGAATGCTGAACTGCTGAAGATGGTGGCATCCCATTTTTGGGTCATAAAACTCTCTTCCATTCTTAAATATGTAACTTGTTATATAGTTAAGGTCATTAAATTATTATTTATTATAAGATGTTTAAAAGGATCTAATTGAAAAGTTTTTGTTTTGCCGAGAGTAGCAGAGTTGTTGATTCACAAAGAGAAACAAAGAGGTTGTCCTCTGCTTGATGCAAATAAACATACAGGAATATCTGTATATAAATATATATATATTATTTATTTGTTTGAGACTATAGTTTCGAAGACTTGGTCTTCATCATCAGTCTTTTTTAATTATAAATATTATTCATGGAGTCAATACCGTATGAATTTTGAAAATTTTCGATCTTTACTTAGCTAGGAGACAGTTAAAATAAAAATCAACTTAAGGTCACATTCATATTTAAATAAAAAAGGGATACATGATACATGTGTTTTTAAATATGAATGTGACCTCAAGTTGATTTTAATTTTAACTGGCTCCTAGCTAAGTAAAGATCGAAAATTTTCAATATCCATACGTTATTGACTCCATGAATAATATTTATAATTAAAAAAAGACTTATGATGAAGACCAAATCTTCGAAGCTGTAGTCTCGGACAAATAAATAATATATATATTAAGGGTGGTCTTTATTTTGGGTATTTTCGAATTTTTACACTGGCAGAGGCTCATATGGTTCAAAATAAATTAAAAAAAATATCTTCCAAGTTTCAATTCTCTATCTCAATTTTAACCTGTGCCTCAGAGCGATGCAAGTTTCCCATCTAAATAACATGGGGTTTTTGGCATTGAACGATCAATTTTTTATTCCGGCCAAAGTAATATTTCAAAAAATTTGAATCTCTGTAAACTTTACCCTTATAATAGTAGCTATCCTTCAGAGTTTTTTCAGATTTTTAGTTATTATAATTTTGGAGTTACAGCTAGATAAAATACTGCCATATCTTAGTGTTAGTAAGTTATAGACTCCAAAATTATAATAGCTACAAATCTGTAAAAATTCTGAAGGGTAGCTACTATTATAAGGATAAAATCTACAGAGTTTCAAATTTTTTAAACCATTGCTTTGGGCCCGAATAAAAAATTGATCGTTCAATGCCAAAAAATGGGAATCTTACATCGCTCTGAGGCACATGTTAAAATTGAGATAGGGGCTTGGGAGATATTTTTTTTTATTTATTTCGAACTATATGAGCCTCTGCCAGCGTAAAAATTTGAAAACACCCAAAATAAGGACCACCCTAATATATATACAGATATATTATTTCGATATATATGTGTGTATGTTTATTTGCATCAAGCAGAGGACAACCTCTTTGTTTCTCTTTGTTTAAAAAGATCAATTCATTTTGGCCGTCCCTGTATAAATTAAAGATTACATTTACAAAGATTATAAACTAGGGAGAGATATAATCTATACTTATATTCAAATTCAGCCCTTTTCAGGAATATAGTTTTTGCTTAATTAAAATTAGCGAAAGAAGTGTACTTTATTTATATGTTATGTATAATTTATTTGAATTTGAATTATTTTCAGAGAAAAAAAGAAGATGAAATTCTTATAGAAAAAATTCAAAGTTTAGAAGAGCAGGTATTCTTTTAATTTTTCATTTTAACTTTATACTTAAGTATAAAATGAAAAAAAAATAAGAATTTTTTTTGTTACTTTTAGTTTAATCACCAAATATCAGTTTTGAAAGTATTATCACTATCTCTTATAGAAAAGGTAGATATATTAAAAATCATTTTTAATTTTTTTTTTTTTTTTTATTCATTTCTATTTCTATTTAAGATTGATCACCAGTCTAATGGAAGTCAAACTAGTTTACAAACGATAGAAGAAAAAGAGGTAATTTCATTCTTTCTATATTTTGGTAATTTTCCGCTAGACTAGAAAATTATTAGCTATCAATAATTATTTTGTTTTTATTATTTATAATTATAATATTTTCTTTTTGAGTTCTATTGAATTCCAGTGAGGCTGATCTCGTAGGGTGGTCATAAGAAATCGAAATTTTAAATTTTTCCGGTGCGGACCTCTTAAGGAGGTTCTTTCGCGATAATCCACGCCAAAAATTTTAGCCTCGTAACCACTCTATAAATATGAAATGAACTAAAATTTTAGGGTATTTTTTTTTACCTGACTGTCCACTCACACTACGAAATCTCTATACGGATACACACATACTTGCCTGTCGTGTCCAAGCCATTGTGCTTATATCCCCTCCACTAAAAATAGTCGCCCAAATATGTTTTTTTTTTTGCTTTTTATCAAAACTATGTGGTAAATAATTTCTATTTTTTTTTAAGTTACTCCGAATATATTATTCTAACAAATATTAGATTTTCATCAAGATGGTGAAAGTGCTTCAATGAAAAAAAATAAAAAAATGATCTTATCCCCACCTTTTCCCTATCTACCCTATGTTAAAAATGTCATTTTTAATTGCAATTATTTCATGTTTGGTGTGGTAAATCGTCTTCAAATTTTAACAGTATGTGTATTATGCTTTTAATGACTTATATTTCAAGTTTCAAAAACTTCTTGAATTTTGGCATTTGTGAAAGAACTACCTTAAAAGTTGCCAATTGGCTAAAAAATGAGATTGGCAAAGTTTCAGCTTAATTGGTGCCTCAACAAGGTTGAAGTTTTGAAAAAAATCCGATTTTTTGCAAAAAATTTCAGTTATTTATTGTACAAATGAAAATAAAATAAAATAAAAATCTGAAAAGCAGATGTAATTGAATGTTGCTATGTTTTTAGGCATTTGCTTAGAAGGTCACTTTTGAGGATTCGGATATGAACAATGCTGAATATCTACAAATCTAAGACTTGTAACAAAAAAATGCTTCAAGTAAAAGCTCAAGTCAACAAAATTGCCTAAATAATGAGACACGAATCAAGTTGCTACGATGAGAGGTTTTCATTTTATGAAGGAAAAACTGAAATTTTTTGCAAAAAATTACATTTTTTCAAAACTTTAACCTCGTTGAGGCACGAGTTACCGATATCCAATTAAGCTGAAACTTTGCCAATCTCATTTTTTAGCTAATTGGCAACTTCTAAGAGGTCCGCATCTTAAAAATTCGATTTCTTGTGACCAGCCCTACTGATCTGCCTATGGTATTTTACAAAACTGACTTAAGAACCTGCTTCCATTTCTCTTTAAAAATGTATTTACAGTGTTTAAGAATTGCGGAAAAATATTTTCTAGTTCAAAACGAACAGTAAATTTAACTCACAGAAAATCACAATTTTTATTTTTGACTAACTTACCAATAAATAAGTACGTGAAAGTTGTTTTTTTTTTTTTTGATCTAGAAAATATTTCCTTAAAATTGTGTCGCACAATTCTGTAACACCCTGTATATATATCTTCTACGCTAAATACTATACCTATATAATACTAATATATTTAATGAAAATATTTTCATACCAGCTGCGAAGCCCGCCTTCCGCGGGCATCTTACTGGCCAGCAAGGATACTAAATTTTATTTGTCATGAACTATTAGTGGGTTTTAAAATTAAAAAAATCATGTCGGCGGCGCCGCTCAAGCCGATTATTGTTTATTATATAAGTAGGTATAGATAAAAGACAAATGCCGATATTAGAAGCTTTAAAATTACTAAAAAATATTAAGAGAAATTAAATTGAAAGTTTTGCCGAGAGTAGCAGAATTTTTATATATTGAAGGAGTCAATAAAAGAGTGTGTCTTCTGCTGGAATTATAAATTTTATTTATTTATAACGTTATAAATAAATAAAATTTATAATTCCAGCAGAAGACACACTCTTCTATTGTTCTCTTCAATTAAGAGAAATTGTGCTACCTACTAGATCCGAGATGTTATGGATTATTTTATTATTTCAATGTCAACAACCCTTCTGACATAATAAAAATAATCCATAACATCTCGGATCTAGTAGTTGACCATCTCTCTTGATTTTCTTAAGAAAATATTTTCCTCTTTTCATGAAATCTTTAATATAAGCTCTTTATGTTTATTCAAACGAAGAAATCGCATTTCTTATTAATAATATTTTATTATTACAGAATCATATATTCTTCGCATTCAATGAAAAAATAGATACATTAAATAAAGAAATCCACGACTTAGCGATGAAAGTGAGTTAAATGATATTGAATTTGAATAATCTAATAAATAAAAAGGGATTTTTTCAGGTGGATGAAATAAATGGGAAATTAAACATAACTCATATACCTGCCACCAAAAGACAAATTGAAGAAGAAGACGATATATGTAAGATGGATACAAAAGATATTTTTGAAGCTGTTAAAATCGGAAAGCTTGCTGCTGTGAAATTTTACGTAGGAGAAAATCCCTCCCTAATCAATAAAAAAGAATCGTTCTATGATAACTGGACACCATTACATTATGCAGCATTTAATAGACATTTAGACATAGTTAAGTTTTTAATTTCAAAAAATGCAGAAATTGATCCCCTCTCTTCGTCTTGTTTCTATACACCCCTCCATTATGCAGCCTTTTTTGGCCATATATCAATAATGGATTTTTTGATAGTTAAAGGTGCCAATATAAATCAACAAGATTGTTTTAACAATACACCACTTCATATAGCTGCACTCCATGGACACATTGATGCCGTTAAACTTTTGATAGTTAGAGGGGCCATAAAAAATTCTAAAAATAAAGATTCTAAAACTCCTCTGGATTGTGCCTTCGTAAGAAATCATTTTTTGATCTCCCAATATTTGTCCTCTTTGAATTCATCCAGTAATTAAGCAGGTATTGGGATTAGTTAAATTTAAATTCAAATTTTTTTGCAACGAAATTTTCTCTGGAGAGAGACTGACTGGTAGAACTTTTAATTGAATGTAATGGAAGGCAGCCCAGGGGTAGTGGGGAAAGAAAAAATTAACACATATCAAATAAGGTGTATTTTATTGGAATCCTTCCTCCTTTCCTTGGATAAAAGGAAAGGAGGAAGGATTCCAATAAATTTTACACCTTATTTGATATGTGTTAATTTTTTCTTTCCTCGCTGACCCCTGGGCTGCCTTCCATTACATTCAATTAAATTCAAATCTTTTGAAAAATTATTTTTAATTTATTAGAGTAGGTATTATTTCAAATTAAAAGGCTTAAACAAAAAGGAATTTTACTTTTATGAAACTTTGGCATATCCGACTTCAACACTTGACATTTATGTTGAAAAATTCCAAAGTACTCAGAGAGCTCATTAAGTCGAATACTCTTTTAAATTCTTATATTGTGTTCATAGCAGCGGCGAATCACCAGAGCCGCGATTGCAGTTAGATCTGAATTACCAGGTCTGAGAAATTTTGAGACTAACGTTTATTAGATTTAAGGTATAATAAAAAGATAATATTAAAAAATACATTTAATTTTGTAAATTTAAAATATTAATTTTAATAATTTGAATTACTAATGTGTCTTTTTAAGCTAGGTATTCAAAATTATTTTTTAAGGTATCACAACATAATCTGGGCGGAATCAGATTCTATATTCTCAAATAATTCATCTATATAGATTAGAAATAACACACCGTGAAATAATTTCTTGAGAAAAACCAATACATATTGTTTTTCTTTTGACATTATTTC
The DNA here is from genome assembly GCA_024734495.1 of Forficula auricularia. Classification (NCBI taxonomy): domain Eukaryota; kingdom Metazoa; phylum Arthropoda; class Insecta; order Dermaptera; family Forficulidae; genus Forficula; species Forficula auricularia. Next base: position 1,036,010 of record JALMQS010000058.1, read on the forward strand.
TATATATCGAAACATTAATGATTAGATAGATATAGGTTTAAAGCAAAATACATGTTACATATAGAATATAAATGTGGACGTAAACTTATATTCTATAGTTACATATCATAAAATCGAAATCAAATTTTTATGAAATATTCTTATTTAATTATCAATTCAATGAAACTTAATGTGTTAGCTACCATTATTATTTTCTTTCTTTGGTTTTATTTCTTGCTTTCTTCGTTCTAATATCGAAAAGAAATAATACCTAATATATAATAAATATTTTATGAAAATAATACATGACCAAATAAGATTTTCGTACAATTTATATCACTATATAAATATAAATTTTCGGTACTTAAATATTTTCATAAAGATTTCTGTTGTTTTCTGTATTAATTTATATACACATGTGTGAATTTTGTACAATTAATAATAAACAAAATATAACATTTCCTTAATGGCTAATTCTATTCTCTATATTTTCTTTTCTTTTTTTTATCTAATCAGCCTTTTCTTTTACTTCTATTACTCTATCTTCGAATTTACCCTGAATATCAAAACATAACTAATTTTTAATTATTTTTATACACTCAAGAGGATTTACAATAAGGTCAGATTAGATATAATTGAGACATTGAGAGGTTCGAAATACATCAAAAGCTTATCTTACAATATGCAAGATAAAAACTACCGCAAACAAGAGCGCAATAGAAATTTTATGAGGCCAATTAGAAATTTCACTTCATGAAAAAATTAGATTAATATTTAAATGTATCAGCAAAATATGCTTTAAAAGAATTAAATTTATTAATTGATTTGACACTCTTATGATGTTTAAGCAGTTTCATTCGCGACAATCCACACAAAAAGTTTTAGCCTCGTAACCACTCTATAAATATGAACGGTATGAACGGAACTAAAATTTTAGGTTATGTAAAAAACATAACGTGACTGTACCACTCACTACGAAATCTATATGGATACACACCTACTTGCCGTATCGTTTCCAAGCCATTGATCTTATATCCCCTCCGCTAAAAATAATCGCCCAAATATGTGTTTTTTATCAAAACTAAGAGGTAAATAATTTCAATTTTTTTTAAGCTACTCTGAATATATTATTCTAACAAATATTAGTTTTTCATCAAGATGGTGAAAGTCCTTCAATGAAAAAAAATAAAATAATCAAATTTCCCCACTCTTTCCCAATCTTCCATGTGAAAAAAATATCATTTTTAATTGCAATTATTTCATGTTTGTTGAGGTAAATCGTCTTCAAATTTTAACAGTGTGTGTATTATGCTTTTAATGACTTATATTCCAAGTTTCAAAGACTTCTTGAATTTTTGCATTTGTGAAAGAACTACCTTAAATAAAAAATAGATAGTACGAATTAATATCTAATCTCATTATTTATACTTGCCTCTCAACGACTTAGTTATATATATATAACCATAGTTCCGTTTATTGTACAGTATCGTTCATAAAAATGATCAGGTCAAAATTGCAAAATGAAATGCTATTTTATAGGTTTTTAAATTTATCTAGACGAGCCTATTTTTCGATTGCCCCCCTTAACAATCAATTGGCCTCCCTGTGGGGCGTGGGGCCCACGTTGCGAAACACTGTTCTACCCACTCTGGAGGAAAGAGTGATTTTTAAACTAACTTGTATAAATTAAATCCATCGATTAGTTCTTTTCAATAAGAGCTCTTATTCGATTATTAGAACCCAAGTATACATATAATTTGATCACATCTCAATATTATTACCCGAAAAAAAATCTTTTTTTAAAATTCAAGAAACTTGCTTATTTTATGAGCTCTAAATTTGATTAAAATAAAATATTCTCATTTTTTAGTTTGTATATCGGATGGGTTGACCCGTGCGATTGCCTAAAATGTGGGCAACTCGGACGGATAATTTTTGGTAGTGTCTGCGTTCGCGCTAACACGATCTATACGAATATAATAAATTTAAAAAAATGTAAATTCAAATTCTTTTTTGAAATTTTACTAATTTTAACAGATATAGGAATTCTAGATTTTAAACATGCGTTTTAATATTGATTAATTAGAAACTAGTCAACGCATCAAATACATATATTTTCTATTGGACATATTATCAATCCTCAATCATAAAAGTCGATTACTGGTTTATTAGTCCTCAAGACAAAATCGAATCCGAAATTTTCACTCTGTTAAATGAACTTACTTTCGATTCAGACACTTATTCAGACCTCTCTTATTTCTACTATATATCAATGATATATTTTCAGTGTTTACTGATGTTGAATTTCTTCTATTTGCGGATGATCTAAAAATATATAAAAGAATAACCGATAATATTGATACTACTTGTCTACAATCAAATCTTTATAGACTATATGAATGGTGTGAGAATAATGGCATGGAACTTAACATTGATAAGTGCTATGTTGTATCTTTTCACAGACATGCGATTCGACCTATACTATCATATTCAATAGGCGGTAGCTTTCTTTCTCAGGTTGATCACATATGCGATTTGGGAGTTACCTTCGAGTCTTCTCTCTCTTTTTCTCTTCATATAAAAAATATTTGTGGTCAGTCTTTTAAACTTCTGGGATTTATATATAGAAATACAAAAAATTTCAAAAATTCCAACTGCCTAAAAATACTATTTAACTCCCTAGTAAGAAGCAAGCTGGAATACTGTAGTTTAATTTGGTCACCGCATGTCCAACATCAAATTGACCAAATTGAAAGAGTGCAAAATAAATTTTTAAAAATTATATCATATAAATTCTCATCAACTAGTAACTCTCTTACCCCATATAACTATCCCTCTTCTAGACTCTTAAGAACCGAACTAAATATCCAAAGTTTGTCATCCCGTAGACTACAAAATGACTTGATATTCCTTCGCAAACTGTTGAATGGTCTGATTGATTGTAGTGAAATTCTCCAATATATTAATTTCAAAGTACCCCAATATTACAGTCGCATTGTCGAAACCTTTTTTATTCCCATTTGTAATACTAATTATTCAAAAAATACAGGGCTGAATAGAGTGATGCTAAAGGCAAACTCCTCACAATTGGACTTCTTTTCATGTGGTGTGAGGGATATCAAAAGATATTGCTCACACTACGATTAAATGTCTAATAGATTGTATTATATTATTACATGCTTTATATTAGCTTCACTTGTATGTATCTATCTGTGTACTATTTATCTATCTATTAATGTGACTTTTGTCTGTTAAATTTCTCTATAAAAATAATTGTTTACCTACTCAATTTAAATGAAATAATATAATTATAATAGAAATAAATGCATTACATTATTTTAGGTTAAAAATAAAATAAAATGAGAGAGTCTTCTGTTTTTTAAATAAAATAATTTTTAACATTACATTATGTTAAATTCCGCGAACTTTTCTCTATAAAAATAATTAAGACTATAAATTAGTATTTTAGTTTTGTTAAATTGTTGATTTATTGTATAAAAATGTATATTGTAACTGGAATAACTCCCGTATATCGAATAAAATAAAAATAAAAAATAAAATAAAAATAAATAATATATACTTTGGTCACTTTTGAATGAAATTTCTACTTATTTGTTTTTTAGGTTTTTTTTAAATAATCAGTAATAATTTTTTAGTTCATTAATTATATTAGATTATTAGCTGCAAGGCCCGCCTTCGGCGGCCCTCTTGATACCCAGGGAGCACCCCCCTGGACCCCCAACCCACGAACCCCACCCTCACTCTACTCCCACCCACCACATGCCCCGAAACCCACCAAGCACCCCTACCCCCGCACCATGCACCCGTGCCCAATCCCTGCCCCCACACCATCACCCCAACACTCCATCCCGCATCCCACCCACCTCGGACCCTCACCCCCGTTCCACCCCACTACGCCACTGGGCCCTCATCTGAACCACCAACCTTGCACCCCCCCGTGCCCTCCACTCCCGCCTAGCCCCCTGGATATCTGATACAAATATGAAATTTCATAATAATCCCTTCAGCCGTTTTAACGTGAATCGTGAGCAACTTTTCGCGGAAACCACTGAAATAGACAGTCATACAGACAGACAGGAATTTTGTTGAGGGTGTTTTCGTTCATAACTTTGCTTGAAACGTGTCCAACCAAAATTTGGAGCAATGTACAGACAAAACCTTAATTTTATATATATATAGATATTATATCAGGCAAACGTGAGTATTTATTATAATATTTAAAATACAGTGGTACCTTGAGATACGAATTTAATTCGTTCTGTGATCATCGTCGTATGTCAAAAAAATCGTATCTCAAAGCAATTTTTCCCATTTAAAATAATGTAATATATATTAATGCGTTCTAGCGATATGAAACTAACCCAAAACACAGTTAAATTACACATAATATACACAATTTGTATACCTATAGATAAACGAGTAATAATACACATAATGTTTATTAATTTGTTTATTAATATATTAATAACACACAATGTTTATTAATCATAACTTTAACGTCAGGCCTTTTTGGCCTCACTTTCCTGACTTTCACTGCGTGAGACCTTCATAAGGTAACGATCAAGAGGTCTGTTTCTGCCTTCTTTTTAAAATGTTACGAAAGAATGTGAGACACCTATCATCAAATAAGGCACATCGCAAATTCGTATCTCAAATTTTTCGTTGTATGTCGAGGTATAAATTTTAGAATATTTCATGTTGTATCTCAAAACATTCGTATGTTAGGACATTCTCGTATCTCAAGGTACCACTGTACATAATATTTTCAAGGCAACTTATTTTCATTTAACTATATGTTATTGATTATTTTATTATAATTTTAAAAGTTAAATGTTATCTCTTTGATCGTTTTATATAAATAACTTAAAAATCATGGGTGTCTTAGCCTTTTTTGGCCTCCTTTTGTTTGTTTTCCACATTTATTAATACCATCTGATTTCGATATAAATTGTTAATCTTCGGGCTCTAAATTTTATTCCCACCGGTTTTATGATTTTGAACATGATATAAGATGACTTTACGAATGCTTTTTCTAGAAGACTTTATTTTTTTTTTATAAAAAACAAGACTGATCCATAAGGATGCATTTTAAACGATATATTTTGTTTCTATGAAGTATGATTTTAAATTTGATAATAATTAATTGTAATAATTTCTTACAAATATATTTATTGTATATTCCTAAAAAATAGTCCAATAAAAATTATCACATTAATTTTTGTTAAAATTAAAATATCAAAGTAAAAAAGAATCCAAACCAGTGGGGAGGAGCAAAATCATTAATTGCCCCCTCTGGAGTGCCCCATGAGCCTTCAGTTTTCACGCCTCTGGACTCATAAACTTGAAATGTAAAGATCTGCATAAATCTCAACTACAAATTTTTCTACAAAAACACTATCTCTATTACTACATTATCCAACGCTTTTTTGATTTGTTGTATAGTAATCGAAATAAGAGGCGACTGTGGGTCAGTGGCTAGAGTGACGGGTCGCTGACTCGAAGTACGCTGGTTCGAGACAAAGTCTCGGCAGATATTTGCAGCCGCCACCTCTTGGAAAGCAATGACAACCTACCAAGAGTATAATTGCTTAGTAAACCTCTCTAAACTAGGCGGTCGGAACCGGCGTTAAAAAGTAGGTCCCGTATATCTGTGTAAAACAACTAAACACTCAGCACAGGTATATGTGGAGAGGCGTCGACGCCCGTTTCGGATATGGCATTCTAAGAAGAAGAAGAAGATTCGAAATAAAAATAACAATCGTAGTAGATGGTTTGAAAAGGTAAATCTAAGCATCTTTATTTAATAAAAGAAATTTTTATATAAATAAATCATTTATTAATCAACCTAAAATTTTGTATAACAAAACATTATTACACTATTAAGATATTAATATTATACTAAAAACATTTATAATAAACTACAAAGAAAAAATAACAATTCAAAATCTTTAGATAAAAACATAATAGATTTATTATATACACTATAAGTAGAGATGAAATATTAGAATATAAAACAAATCACGTTCAGGTATTCAAAAAAATAATAATTAAAGCATTATTCTGAACGAATTTAAAATATTGGTTAACTTTTGAATAAGCAAAAAATAAATAATAAATTAAAAAATTACTTTAAGCTAATTGATAAATTATAAAGAAATAATTACATAAATAAAATAAAAATAGATAATCTCACAATTAATTGCCGTTTAGCATGATTATCAAGAATAAATAACTTAATCTATAATAAAGAATGTAATTATTAAGGTGGAAATGGTTTAGGAGTAAATTCATACAAGTACATTTTACAGTTTCCGACTAATTAAGACATTTTTCGGCATTTTAGCTAATTCAAATATTGAACGTGCGAGGAAAAATCTGTTGATATGCTCGATGAAAAAGTAGATGATAATCAATTCACTACTACTTGTTGAGCATTGATTGTATTTTTACAAATGTTGCGTTGAAATAAAATATAATATAGATTGCATAAATATTTACCTCAACTATTTGTATTAATTATTTAAAGTCATCTTAATAAAATCAAATATTAGGTTGTTTCAAAAGTTTTGTCCGTTTCAATGTTTTTGTAGCTCCATATCTCAATAAATATTTATTCTACTGTGTCGTGGTATGTACTGATCGATAGAGAATTTTGTACTCTATACATTGATGCTGTTCATTTTTTCCAAATTTTAATTTTTTGCCTCTTTTCAGGTTATTACTATACGATGTCGTTAAGCGATTTTCGGCCAATTTTTCTCTACGAATTCAAATTAAACCAAAGCGCTGCCGAAACAGCCCGAAAAATTAACCAAGCATTTGGCAATGATAGTGTTAATGAACGCACTGTTCGAGTTGGTTTGCGAAATTTCGTTCCGGAGATTTTAGCCTCGAAGATGAGCCCCGAATTGGTCGACCAAGAGTAATCCAGGACAAGAATTTGAGGACCCTTGTGGAGACTGACCCATCACAAACAGTGCGCGGGATGGCTGAAGAACTAGGCGTCAGCTCCTATGCGGTTTTTGATGATTTAAAGCGTATTGGAAAGGTCAAAAAGCTCGAAAAGTGGGTGCCCCACGATTTGAACGATCGACAGAAATTGTCATGTTTCGAGGTCTGTTCTTCTTTGCTTTTGCGCAACCAAAACGATCCTTTTTTGGATCGGATCGTGAGGTTGGACACCGATCAGCCCCCTAGGCACTTCCCAAAGGCGAAAATCCACCAAAAAAAGACCATGCTTACTGTATGGTGGTCAGCGGTTGGCGTGATTCACTATAACTTTCTGCAACCGGGCCAAACCATCACAGCAGAATCCTATTGTGAGGAAATCGACGAAATGTACCGAAAATTGCGTCAGCAGCAGCCGGCACTGGTCAAGAGAAGAGGTCCGATCCTGCTCCACCACAACACCCCTCCGCACGTTTCACAAATCACCGCCCGAAAATTAAACGAATTGAGCGTCGAAGTTCTGCCTCACCCACCATACTCCCCAGACCTCTCGCTAACTGACTACCATCTTTTCAAGCACTTCGATAACTTTCTCACCGGTAGAACCTTCGCCAATCAGGACCAGGCAAAAACGGCATTCGTCGACTTCATCGAATCCCGAGCACCTAATTTTTATGCCGACGGAATTAATAGACTTGTGTTACGTTGGCAAAAGTGCGCTGATTCAAATAGCGCTTATTTCGATTAAATTGAATAAGTATTCACTGAGATATTACAGTTTAAAGTAGAGTCATAAAAACTTTTGAAACAACCTAATATTATCGACATCAGTTAGATTAGATTCAGAAGCTTCTAAAACAAGAAATAGAAACTCTCAGAGCTGAAAACGCTCAGCTGAAAGAATCTGTGAATAGAAGGAATAATGACAGTGACAGTATTGTAGCTACTAATTTTAAAGAAAATGCATTAAATTAAGAATATGTTATCATACAGATCTTCAACAAGAGCTAGCCAAAGGAACAGATTGTATTCTTAATAAGCCATCAAGACCTAAGAAAAAAAAAAGAAAAGCACTCAGCTCACCGGAAATAATTAATACAGGTGCAAGTAAAATCGCTCTACAAACGGAGATAGATAAAGCACAACGGAAGGAACAACAACCCCCTCAGAAGAGTACAAAGTGACAACTCTAAATAACAACGTTTGGAAGATTAATGTAACAAATTCCGATACTTAAAGAGCATTAACAAAAAAATTAAATGAGGAAAAAACTCAATGGTATACGTACGAAAATAAAAATGAAATACCAATTAAAGTGATAGCGAGAGGACTCGCATGCCTGAAAGAAGACAGAATTGAAGACCTAAAAGTCAAAAGATTTGCAATACTTGATGCAGTCAATCTAATTAAAAAAGAAACTAAAAAATGAACAAGGAGAAAAAATAACTTACAAAAGAGGACTCCTTATGTATATGTTAACATTTAACAATCAAGAAAAAGTGGTGGATGTATATGGAATAAAAACTATTCTAAAAATTGTGGTTAAAATTGAGTTCAACTGCAAAATTTTTTTTTTTTTTTTTTTTTAATGCAATCGAATGCAAGAAGGGGTGCACCAGTAAAGATGTAGCCCCTATGGATCTCGAAAGACCCTTGCATTACCGAAGAGAAGGGAAAGTTGATTAAGAGAGAGGATGTAGACGCAGGTGTCTATGCACCCTGGTTTTGAAGGTTTGAAGATCATAGGTGCTGGGAAAGATAGAGGCTGGGAGAGAGTTCCAGTTCCTTGAAGTCATGGGGATATATGTATTCGCGAATGAAGTGGTCCGGCACTTTTCCAATTTGACAGCGAAAGAGTGTTGGGAGTCGGCAAAACGTGTGCTGCGTGCAAAGCATGCTTTGGGGGGAATTATTGATTTTATCTCGTCAGAGCACCTGCCGTGATAGTATCTATAGAAAAGGGAAAGGGCAGAGACATCTCTTCGATGAGCTAGCGAGTCGAGGGAGTCGGTGAGGGTAGAATCGTCAATTAGCCTGACGGCTCGTTTCTGAATTGCATCAAGGGTAGCAAGAGAATATTTTGAGGCTCCTCTCCATAGATGAGAGCCGTATTCGAGACAGGGGCGGATTTGGGCCTTGTAGATGGTGAGAAGTTGTGGGGTTTGTAAAATCGCTTGGACCTGAATAAGAAGCCAATCTTCCTTGCTGCAGATTTCGCCACAGAGGAGATGTGTTCATTCCAAGACAGGTCAGATGCGACAGAGACGCCCAACATGGATAGGCTGTCACACATTTTCAGGGTATTCGAATCGAAGTGAATATCAGGGAAATCTCTATTTTCGCGCCTAGAAATTAGACAACATTGAGTCTTATTTGAATTAAAGTTAACTAAATTTTGAGAGCCCCATTTATTCAGTTTGTCTAAGTCGAGAGTAATTGAGGAGGCAATATTGATTCGATTATTTGGGAGAGAGGGTTTGCCGTGTAGAGTGCTATCGTCGGCGTAACAATGAGTGGGGTTTGCCGTTTGATCAATAAGGTCGTTTATATAAATAAGGAAGAGTGTGGAGGAGATTACAGAGCCTTGGGGAACACCAGAGTTTGTGGAGAACGATTCAGATGATGTTCCATCCACCACAACTTTTATACTTCGGTTTGTCAGAAAGCTTTCTATCCAAAATGCGTTAACTGCAAGAAAACTCACCCTGCAAATTACAAGGGGTGTGTTATAGCAAAAGAACTAAAAAAAAGAAGAAATATGACTTTAAAAAATCAAGATCATAGGCCTAAACAAGCATTAGCTAATTCGAAAATGATACGCAAGTTAAAGCGAAAAGAACAAACTCAAATCAAATCAACTTACTCTGAAATCATCAGAAATGCAAGAATGGAAGAAGATTCTTTAATAAAGGATATTCTAAATCTTATAATCCAACAATCAAGATCAATCTATTAAAACATTAATTGAAACAATCAATCTGCTAGGAAAAAACTCTTAAAAAATCAAGTAATTTTAAATAAAAATGACCCGAACAATGCGTATAGCCTACATGGAATTTTAAATGGGCTGCTCCATCGTATTCCAGAATGATAAATATTTCTGAGGAATGAAAACATAGATATATGCCTTATCTCTGAAACGCATTTCACAAAGAAATCTTATGTCACAATTCGTGATTTCAATTTTTACCATACCCCTCATCCATCTGGCAAGGCATTATTAATTAGAAGTAATATTCAACATCATGAAGAACAAAAAATCGAAGAACATAATATAAAAGTAGTAACAGTTAGAATAAATACCATGTAAATGAAGAAATGAAAGCATCTCTAAACGTGGTTGACAATGTATGCCGAGTCAAAAGAAAAAACATAAGAACTTTTAGTGTGATTTATTTAAATTTTTATTTGATAATTTATTATGTTTATTGTATAACTATATTGAAAGAAGGAATCTATTTTTTGTAAAATATTTTTCTAAAATTGTTAATTTATTATTATAGATGAATCTTTTGACAATTATTATAAATAATTTCTTGATTAAATAAAGCTTGACTTTAAATATAAAATTTAGATTCATGATCATATTAAATTAGCAAAATCAAATAAACAATACAAAAACTGGTTACTTGTGTAAATATTGTTTATAAATGGAAAACGAGAAAAATGGTTTTATGTGATCTTAATTCTATCTAATGTTGAGATTATTTGATTTTATTAAGGTGACTCTGAATATTACCAAATAATGTATATGTGATTTGATTATAGTTTTTTTCTAGACACGCCTTGAATATGATGTTAAAATACAATGGAAGCTTGGCAAGTGGTAGTGAATAGTTTTTCTTTTTTTTTATTCTTCTTAAGTGTCATATATCCAGAAGTTCTATCTGATAATTACTAAGTGGACGATTAATATCAGCTGCAATAAATTTTAAATGTTAATAGAAAAATGAGTTAGAAGGAAAAATCAAGACAGGGAAATGTGTATATATATACAGGGTGTTTCAGGAGGAATAGTAAATATTTTAGGAGCTGGTAGTATAGACGAATTGCAATAAAAAATGCCATATAACATGTGTACAATTTTTATTGAGTACAGAGATACAGCTGATTCAATGCATTTTCGTTTCGTGTCTTGGTATGGGCGTATTTATCGAATGTCAGCAGTAGAGCGTTGATGTTCAAGTTGTGCTTTAGTTTACATTAAAGTTTTCATTGTAAATTGTTGGCCAAGTCTACTGTACAGTAGCCTGTAAACATGCCGTTCATACCATATTTACACATGCCGAGTATGCCGATATTGATTTACATACTAACAGCTGTATCTCTGTACTCAATAAAAATTGGACACATGTTATATGGCATTTTTTATTGCAATTCGTCTACTACCTCTTAAAATATTTACTATTCCTCCTGAAACACCCTTAATATCCTATATAAAAAAGAAGAAAGCTTTTGTCGGTATAAAGAACGTGAAATCAAAACGTTATGCAGAAAAATATCATAAAAAAGCCAGAGGAACTGTGTGAATCAATCAAACAAAAAAGAGGATGGATTTGCGAAGAAAGTTGAGCGGAGCAAAAGTGAAAGTTAAGTAAATGAGGTATAAAAATAATCAATGGTAATAATCAGTCTTTATATATATATTATATATATTATATATATATCTTTAAATGGCTCCGTTAAATTTTGATGGTGACTGAGCCTTTATTATATTTTACGACAGTCGACGCTTTTTTTAACATTTAAACCAGCACAAATATTTAATAAATTCCTTGATATTTGAAGAAAAGGTTTCTTAACTCCTTTCTTTTGTCCTCGCCTTCAATGTAAAAGAGAGGCGTTTGATAATGGATATTGTGTGCATAGATATCGGCCCCATTGTTGATCAGGAACCTGGCCATCTTTATTTGCTTATTCTGTATAGCATCATGTAATGGAGTGTCTAAATCCCTTTTATTTCTAAAATTGATATCGTAGCCTCTATCGATCAAGAATTTGACCAGGTGAAAATGTCCTTTCTCGGCGGCCATGTGCATCACTTGAAACGCGGCATTCGAATGATTGTAGGCCTTTTCTTGCATCTTTCGTTGAATCATCTTAGTCGAGGTATGTTGGTTGAGAAACCATCGTATTGGGGCCCATGTGCCATTTCTTTTAGAAGTTTCCACCATTAGTTTATTATAAAGAAACTGGATCAATTTCAAATTGCCTCGTATGGTTGCATAATGCATCAAAAGGCAATGAAATAAATCACGAGCTCTTTGGTTAATTTTATAGTCATCCAAATAAATGTCTAGGGCTTTCCAATTTTCTTGTACATATGCTTCCATAGGTGTAATTTGCTCGCCATCTGGGGTAGTAATAATTGTGCTCTTTATATACTCCAGTTGGTAATATAGACAATGATAACGAGGATTTTTCCAGACGTCATTGTTATCTAAATAATAGAATTTTACATATTCTTCTGCAACGAATGGAAGAATGTGAGGTGGACCATCTGGATAATCCTCGGATGAATGTCGTTCCATTATGAATCTAAAAAATAATAATAATTATAATAAGCAAATATAAAATTAAAAATAAAATATTATTTTTTTCTTAATTTGAATTAAAAGATTTAAAATAGAAATATAATATAACTTTCCAAAAGCTAAATGAAATACAAGCAGGGCTGGATTTAGGATCTCTGGGCCTAGGCTGAACCTGTGCTACCTGGGAATTTTTTTTTTAATTAACCCCAAAAAACCGCATTTTCAGCAATTATACAATTAAAAAACTTAGAAATAAACGTAGATGACTCTTTATTGAAACCTTGTTAAATATATTTTTAAAAAAAAGTAGACCTTTTAAGGTGCGGGCCCATAGTCTGCACCCAGTGCAGGATTTACGTATAAGCTACACAAGCTATAATTTAGAGCTTCCACTTTCTTGAGGGCCCCCCAAAATATTGTCCGATTGAGCAATTGACATATATACTTAAATATACTGCAGCATTATTTGTCGCAATGCCGCACGTCCGGAATCTCCCATACTCTTCACCCAATTTTTTTAGCGCGTCCTTTCGAAGAGCAAAGCGCTATTCTGCCTAGGGTGCATTACCGATAACCGGTTAACCGGTATTACTGGTAATTATGACTACCGAAATTACTGATAAATTTCTACAGCAATCGGTAATTTTTAAAATTATTTCATTTTTATTTTATAATAGAAATGGAACGTGTAAAGTATATAATTTATTTTACTATAAACATGGAGATTCGCATGTGTTGCTCCGCTACACTCGAGCATGCGCTGACCTTATATAGGGCCCCATATCTCAAATAGCTTAGGGCTATCAAGTCTAAATCGGGCACTGGCTGCAGCCTGGGTAGCCTCTGCTTAAATCCGGTCCTGAACAAATAATGCTGTAGTATATATGACAATTGCTCACTCGGACAATTTTTTTTTTTTTGGGGGGGCTGGGGGGCAAGAAAGTGGGGACCTAAGCTATAGCTTGTGTAGTTTATACGTAAATCCTGCACTGAATACAAGGTGATTCAGACCAACCGCACCAACACTTCCATTCAGGTACTGTTTCCAAAATAAAGGGATAACATAGGTGCTCACATAAAACAAGCATTGAGGAAAAAATGTGACTTTATGCTATAATTAGAAATACATATGTTGGGGCGCCAATGACCTTAGTAGTGGATGCGTCTTATAAGTTAACTAGCTGCAAGGCACGCCCCTGACCCCCCCCCGAAACCGTGCACAACCCCCCCCACTACGCCTCTGGACCCTCACCTGAACCCTCCACTCCACCCTGCACCACCCCACCCCCACCATCCACCGCGCCCTCCACCCCGCACCACCACTCCGTGCCCCACCCACCCCGCACCACCCCACTACGCCTCTGGACCCTCACCTGATCCCCCCTCATTATGCCTCTGAACCTTCACCTAAACCCTCCACTCCACCCTGCACCCCTCACCCCGTGCTCCCCCTGCACCTTACCCCCGCACCCAGTTTTTTCATTTCTAGCCTTCTAGTGACCCATAGATTCTATATACAAAATTTGGTTAAGTTGGCTATTAAGGGTAAGAATTTCCATTTTTTGCCCCCCCCCCCTTGGGTGGTTAGTTTTTGCATTTCTAGCCTTCTAGTGACCCACAGATTATGTATATAAAATTTGGTTGAGTTTGGTCCAAAAGCAAGAATTTTCATATTTTGACCCCCCACCCCCCTTTTTGGGTGGTTTTTGGGGGAATTTCTTTAAACAAAATTGTCAGAAATCACATCCCCTACAACTTTGCTCATTTTAAAATTTGCCGTAGAGTTAATAGTTAGGGAGTTATTTGATAATTTTCATTCGTGCTCCCCCCCCCCAACCCCCTTTTGGGGTCAAAATATCAAAACGTTATATAGCTAAAAACGTAAGTTAGAAGACATCTGATGTAAATATGAAATTTCATAATAATCATTTCAGCCTTTTTTACGTGGATCGTTAGCAACTTTTCGGAAACGACGGAAGCAAACATACACACAAACAGACAGGAATTTTGTTGAGGGTGTTTTCGTTCATAACTTTGCTTGAAACGTGTGCAACCAAAATTTGTCGTGATTTGGAGTAATATACAGACAAAACCTTAATTTTATATATTTAGATTAATAAATAATAATATATCTGTTGGACGCCTCCATCGCGTCTGACCTCTTTTAAAATAAGCACATTCCTCTATGGAGAAATGTAACTCTAGGCGTTTTTTTACGCCCCAACAACTTGTAACACTTTATAAGGTCCAAATCCGTCTCTATTTCGAATATGCCTAGAGAGGCCTCTGTGGAAAGGGACAAGAATTTCCTTCCCATCAGAATGCAATTCCAAAATGAGCTATCAGATTAATAGATAATACGAACCTTAGTGTCTCTCGTAAGGTAATCTCTTAAAGATAAGACCTCTCTCCCCAGATAACAGGCCACATTCGAGACAGAGGCGGATTTAGGACTTGTGGAGGGTGGAAAGCTCCAGGCACCTTAAAAGGCTAGTTTACACGGGCTTAGTATTACTTAGTATTTGTGATAACCACTCGCCATAATTCTGTGTCGTGTAAACACACAATATAAGTGGTTAGTATTAGTAGAGTGGCAAGTGCGAGGGAATAGAAATGGTTTCTATTTACTAATGGCAAGTAGCTTCCCCTACCACATATATTGACAACTCGATGGAATGGAATAGTACTAATGGAAAGTACTAAGCCCGTGTAAACTAGCCTTTAAGAAAGCCAACCTTCGATGCGAGAGATATCTAAAATTCTGTGGGAGGAGATATTTAAGTTTATTTGAAAATGTTTATATATTTGAAAGTTTTGACGATGTATTATCATTTATTTATATAATATAACTGAATAAAACAGGGTTAATGTAAGATACGTGGGGCAGAAATTAGTTTTTCTTTTTTCATTTAAGCCTAGTTTACACAGACTTAGTACTTGCCATTAATACTATTCCATTTACTAAGCACTTAGCAGACTAACTGATTAGTTGTGGTTCACACGTCTCTTCTAACAACTCTAATTAGTGTCTAGTGAAAGCTGCAAGATGGCAATTCGAGTTGTCAATATATGTGATAGGGCAAGCTACTTGCCATTAGTAAATAGAAACTATTTCTATTCACTCGCACTTGCCACTCTACTAATACTAACCACTTATATTATGTGTTTACACGACACAGAATTAGTACGAGTGGTTAGTACTAATGCTTAGTACTAAGCTTGTGTAAACTAGGCTTTATATTAATGTCCTAGTTTGCTATATTTAATAAACACTTTTTTTTTTTTTTTAATTTTACCGCCTTCAATATACTTATTTTGTCACTAGTTAAATTGTTTGTGATTTTGAAATAAAAATAAGAGAAATCTTTTTTCTTACGTCCAATCCATCCATAGGTACGCACTTGAGATATTGGCCCCTATGATTGCTAGCCTTCAAACAGAACAGAGAACGAAGATACAGCCAAAAGCTGTCAGAAAGACAAATCGAAACAAGAGGATTGTCTTATCAATGGCCGGCCAGCCGGCTCGAACCAAGCCGCAGAAGCGTTCTCCCAACGCGGCATTTTCAATATCTGCGAAATTAAGAAAAATAAGCCGACGTGTTCTGATGTGGCCACCCACTTGCCTTTACCATACAACCTGGTCTCTCACTTATATTTAATATTTAATAAAATTATTTATAATCATGTAAGGGGGGGGGTTAGTTTTTGCATTTTTAGATTACTGTGTGCCCACTGATTATGTATACAAAATTTGGTTGAGTTTGGAACAAGAGCCTATATTTTCATTTTTTGAACCCATTTTTTGACCCCCCCCCATCCATTTTCGGCGGTTAGTTTTTCCATTTTTAGACTTCTGGGGTTGCACTGATTATGTATACAAAATTTGGTTGAGTTTGCTCAAATAGCCTAGATTTTTTATTTTACCTACCACCACCCCCCTTAATTTTGGGTCTATATCCACAAAAATCTAATCAGCTCTTAATCTCAATGAACCAAAACTACATGTGAAATTTGGTTTCGATATTCGCACTAGTTTTTGAGCTAGCTCATCCACAAAAATTTGTTAACGCACAGACTAATGGACACCCATACAGCAGACAGACTAACTAATTAAGAGACATTTTGACAAAAAAATTATTATCTCGAAAAATATAATTTTTTCGATGTTCACTTATTTGGACTTTTGTGCGGACCGAAAGGCCATGGTTTCGCTCAATTTTTTTAATCAAAATAGTTTCAGCAGTTTTTGAGATATTTCGAAAAAAAGAAGGAAAACCCCCACTTTTTTCATGCACGATTACAATACTTGATCATACCCTGTATGGTAAAGTAAAAAGAGGGTAAAAGAGCCCCAGACAGATATCAATTTCGCCGCCCCCCCCCCCTTACAAAATATTATATTATTATAAAAATAAATCTGATGTGGCGATCCACTTGAATTTACCATGGTTGAGTTTGGTACAAGGGCGTAGAATTTATTTTGTTGACCCCTCCCCCCACCATTGGCGTAGTTAGGGAATTTTTCTAAAGGGGGCAGCCGCAGTGGCGGTGCCAGGGCTGAGCGAAGTGTGGCGACCACCTAATCAAATTTTTGTTGAAAAAACTGCAATTTTTGCCAATCCTAGGAACTTGATTACTATCTCATTCTGTAGGAAATCTTATTGACTTGAACGTTTACTTGGACCACTTTTTTGATAAATCTCTTAGATTTATAGATATCGAGCATTTTCCATGACGCATGAGGATTCGGATCATATCCTGTCCGGAAAATGTAGGATATCTATAAATCAAAGAGTTTTAACAAAAAAGTGGTCCAAGCAAACGTTCAAGTCAACCAAATCCTCTAGAGAATGAGATAGAAATCAAGTTTCTAGGACGGGTGCTTATCATTTTATGAAGGAAAAACTGAGATTTTTTGCAAAAAGTTGCATTTTTTTCAAAATTTCAACCTCATCATTGCGACACGCGTTACCATTATCCAATTAATATGAAACTTTGTTTAAATTGTAGCAAATTTAATCTAATTTTAAAATGTATAGAGGCTTCTTTGTTGAAAACGTGCTCCTTCATGGTCAAAATTTCCTTGCCCACCATTTTGGGCGGTTTGTTTTTGCATTTTTAGTGTTCTGGGGCCCACTGATTATCTATAGAAAATTGTTGAATTTGCTCAAATGGCCTAGATTTTTATTTTTTGACCCCCCACCCCTAATTTTGGCCCTAAAAAATATTTTCTTTATTATAGGTTCATTTAATAGTATATTTCAATTTTCTTTAGTTTGAAAATATTATAATTTTAAATTTTAAACTCCCTCCCTCTCTTAATTTTGGGTCGACATGCAGCAAAATCTAATCAGCTCTTATTCTCAATACACCAAAACTACGTGTGAAATTTGATTTTGATATTCACACTAGTTTTTTGGTAACGCACAGACTAACTAACATACATTTTGACAAAACAGTTAGTATCTCAAAAAATATAATTTTTTCGATGTTCACTTATTAGAGCTTTTTTGTAGACCGAAATGCCATGGTTTCGCTCAATTTTTTTAATCAAAATAATTTCACCTGTTTTTTAGATATTTCGAAAAAAAGAAGCAAAAAAACACTTTTTTCATGCACGTACAATACTTGACCATACTCTGTATGGTAAAGTAATATACTATATTGTCAAATTAATTTTTTCAAGGAACACAATCGTTAGGTAGCGAGAGAATTAACTAGGTGTTGGTTCAAGGTGAAACATTTTTTAATAATAAAAAATTAGGTAAAATAACGAGGTGGTTTTCACATAAAATTTTTATGTGAAACCCACCTACCTAATGTTTTATTATTAGCGAAAGAATTGTCACTATAACTAAAAATTTGACCGCTTTGTATTTATCAGATGGCAGCACTTGATAGCAACGCCTGTATTTAGACAACCACAACAGACGCTAGCAATGTCATCAGATGAGCCATCCAATACATTTATTGTATATGTACTCAAAGCAAACAAAATCAAAATTTGAGTACTACTATTAAGTTATAAAAACAAAATTTTTAAATTAGTATTTTGTATGCGGTTCTACATTCATTTAAGTGTATTTTAATACTTGCTGTAGGAACTTACTATCAAATTTTATTTATTATAATTTTTTCAAATAAACTAATAAACTAATTTTGTAGATTCATTTAACCTTAAGAGTCCGAATCCTCAGGTGTTTTCCGTTCTTCTGTATGGGTGTGAGGTCTGGACGTTGGATTCTTCCTTAGATAAAAAAATTGGCACGTTCTGATATGGCCATCCACATGACTTTACCATACACCCTGGCCCCTCTCTTATATTTAATATTTAATAAAATTATGTATAATCATGTATGGGGGGGGGGATTAGTTTGTGCATTTTAAACTACTGGGGGACCATTGATTATCTCTACACAATTTGGTTGAGTTTGGTAGAAGAGCCTAGATGTACACTCATGAGGGTTTTTTGTATACCGAAATGCCATGGTTTCGCCCATTTTTTTTAATCAAAATAGTTTCAGCCGTTTTTGAGATATTTCGAAAAAAATAATTAAAAAAAAAAACTTTTTCCATGCACGATTACAATACTTGACCATACCATTTATGATAAAGTAAAAAAAAGTCTAATTCAATAAAGTTGAGATCTTTACAGGAATAGTCTTTGCTTCACACTCCATGATCAATTTTCATAGTAAAAAATCTCAGATTGAGTTTCCAATCTAAATAGCATCATGGGGTTTTGGAATCAACTCTTCTGACATAATAAAAATAATCCATAACTTCTCAGATCAAGTAGTATACCCCGTCTCTTGAATTTCTATAAGAATTTTTTAAAGTCAATAATATTTTCATTATTCTCATGATATGGTTTAAACACGTTAAAATGAATAAGTAAAAAATGAAAATGAGGTGTATGACGTATTATTTTTAAGCCGATTAAGATTATCTCGAAGATAAGTTAAGAATAGCTTGGACTAATTGCTCTCGAGGGGTATATAAGGGGGTGAGAGATAGGCAAAGTAGGGAGGGGTATGTAGGGGTGGTAGATAGGGACAGTGGGATGGGGCTGGAGATAGTGTGAGGGCTATATAAGGAGGAGAGAGATATGGATAGTGGTCATTATTACTCAGTCAGTGGCGTGTGAAACATCAACTGGGAATATTACAATATGGCTGCTGGACATTCATCCATCCTCTCAGGTGACTCCACCCATCACTAATAAACAACCCTTCATCACTTATATTACTTTTAATAGCTAGGGTAAAGGGAGGGGTATATTTTTTATTGTGCGCGGGTGTCAATGTGTTACTGTGGAATCAGCATCCCAGATCTAAACACGAGACGTTGGCTGTTAAGGTAAGATATCTTTAAGAAATATTCTAAATTTTTCGACTAATCTTTTCAAGTCTTTCAAAAAAAAAATATATGTATATATATATATATATAAAATAAAATAAATATAATTTTATTACGAATATTTATATAGAAAAAAATACTTTAAATTCACTATATTATTTTTCTAATATTTTTTTTCCTCTTTTTTTAGGTAGGTGCTCGTCCTACTAAAACTAACATTTAGATTAAGTATTTAATTTTCTTATTTTCTGGAAAAATCAAATCCTTTATCTTTTTAACCTTTTATCCATTTTACAGTAAATTCCTTAGTGTTTCCTTCTCGAATCGAATCGCGAGTATAATTTTTATTGTGTGTGGGTGTCAATGTGTTACTGTGGAATCAGCATCTCAGGTTTAAACAAGAGACGTTGGCTGTTAAGGTAATATATCTATTTCATACTCTAATATTACTTTAAATTCTCCATTTTATTTTACTAATATTTTTTCTCTTTTTTCAGGTAGGTGCTCTTCCTACTAAAACTAACACTGAATGTCCATTTTCCCGTCAATTCCTTAGCGTTTCCTTCTCGAATCGAATCGAATCGCGAGTATATTTTTTATTGTGCGGGGGTGTCAATGTGTTACTGTGGAATCAGCATCCCAGGTTTACAAGAGACGATGGCTGTTAAGGTAATATATCTATTTAATATTCTAATATTACTTTAAATTCACTATATTATTTTATTAATATTTTTTCCTCTTTTTTCAGGTAGGTGCTCGTCCTACTAAAACTAACAATTAGATTAAATTTTTGGTTTTCTTATTTTCTGGAAAATCAAATTCTTTGTCTTTTTAACCTTTTATCCGTTTCCCGTAAATTCCTTAGCGTTTCCTTCTCGAATTGAATCGCGAGTATATTTTTTATAGTGCGCGGGTCTCAATGTGTTTCTGTGGAATCAGCATCCCAGGTCTAAACACGAGACGTTGGCTGTTAAGGTAATATATATATATATATATTTAATACTCTAATATTACTTTAAATTCTCTATATTATTTTACTAATATTTTTTCTCTTTTTTCAGGTAGGTTCTCGTCCTACTAAAACTAACATTTAGATTAAGTTCTGGAAAATCAAATCCTTTATCTTTATAACCTTTTATCCATTTTCCCATAAATTCCTTACTCTCTCCTTCTCGGATCGAATCGCGAGTATATATTTTATTGTGCGGGGTTGTCCGTGTGTTCTTGTGGAGTCAGCATCCCAGGTCTACACGAGACTTTGGCTGTTAAAGTAAGATATCTTTATAATACTCTATTCTTATAATTAAATAAATAAGAAATACTTTAAATTTTGCAAGTAGTTTTTTGATTTTTTTCCCAAAATTAAATATAATTTTATTACGAATATTTATATAAAAAAGTACTTTGAATTCACCATATTATTTTACTAAGATTATTTTTTTCTTTTTTAGCTAGGTGCTCGTCCTACTAATCCTAACATTTATATTAAATGATTAAGTAGAAATAATTGAATAAATTAAAACTCAAAATTATCTATATGCAATTTTGTAATTTTTTCCTTTTTTCTAAATTTAATTTGAGATATTGGTTTGAAGCAAATTTGCTTTTATATTTTCAGCTTAATAAAATTATTTCTCATGGGTAGATAATACATTTCAATTTTGTTTAAAAAAATAACATTCAAGAGTAAATAATAAATCATTTATTTTTTAGAAATAATCCCCTTATATTTCAATATTCGCCTCTAAACTTCAATCTAATTATTTTCTGTTTCTGATCTTATGCAAAAGCCATTTCTCTCATCATACTCAGATCTACAAATTATTTATATTTGTTTCTTAAATACAAATATTTGACAAAATTTTTATACAAAATTTCGAATATTTAAGACTTTGATTCGAAATAAATTGCAGTATTGGAGACATTGTACTGGGATTTGTTTCGGAAAAGGTCTTTTAACAATTACTTATCTCAAGTGTAATCGTATTTTGCTACAAATACAATGTCTCCTATTTGTTTCAAAACACGCCTAGCCTTGAAATTTTCATTATTTTCGGCTTTCAGATTTCAAATTGTATTTCAGAGTGTTTTATACATTTGAAACTAAAGATAATATTTAAAATTTTAAAATTATCACTCTATGAGTATATTAGTTACGTTCAAAATTATATTAATGATCTCCCTTTAATAATTTTTTATTTATCTATCCATGTGGGGGGTGGTGACAGCTTCCTACTCGTGGTGCCCCCTGTTCTCGCTAAACAGCTGTCTATGTCTCTGAATAAATCAACTATAGAGACATAATCATATATAATAATTACATTTGCATAATTTTTTACACACCCATTAATGATATTAATCAATTTCGAAAACTCAAATATAAAATTATAATTACACTTTTTTTAGAAATTAATAGTTAAAATGTGTGGATTTTACAAAAATATAATCAAAATTTCTTGTTTAATTTTATTAATTAAATTTCATTCAAAATTTATGAAAATAATTGCATATTATATATGTAATTTGAAATATGTATATTCGACTGAAAGTAATGGGTGTTTTTTTTAGAGGTATAGAACTTCGAATTGAAATAAAACACAAGAAAATCGTTTTAATGTCCATCAATTTGGCTTTATTGGAAGGATAATTTTATGCCATTAATGTTTAAATATGATTTCGGGCATGTGGCCGCCGCGGCTAGCTCGAATAAATCCAATTCTACAGGTCCAATTTTCAACCACTTTTTCGAGCATATGGGGCCGTATGTTGGCAATAACGCCACGAATGTTGGCTACGTCAACAAGCAAAATTGCCGCATTTGGAGTGAAGAGAATCCACATGAGACCCTTGAGACGCCATTACATCCACAAAAACTGACTGTTTGGTGTGCTCTATGGGCTGGTGGAGTCATTGGGCCATACTTCTTCCGAAATAATGCTGGAGAGTCAGTTACCGTTAATGGAGACCGGTATAGAGCCATGATAACCGACTATTTTGTTCCCGAATTGGATGGCATGAATGTGGATGAGTTGTGGTTCCAACAAGACGGCGCTAGATGCCACACAGCGCACGTCACATTCGATGAGCGCATAATTTCGCGGAATGGACCTGTCAATTGGCCACCAAGATCGTGTGATTTGACACCATTGGATTATTTTCTTTGGGGATATGTGAAGTCGCTCGTCTACGCCAACAAACCAGAAACGTTAGGGGACTTGGAAGCCAACATTCGTGGCGTTATTGCCAACATACGGCCCCATATGCTCGAAAAAGTGGTTGAAAATTGGACCTGTAGAATTGGATTTATTCGAGCCAGCCGCGGCGGCCACATGCCCGAAATCATATTTAAACATTAATGGCATAAAATTATCCTTCCAATAAAGCCAAATTGATGGACATTAAAACGATTTTCTTGTGTTTTATTTCAATTCGAAGTTCTATACCTCTAAAAAAAACACCCTATACAAGGGGGAAACTTTTCGACGTCATTGCCTTTAAGAATTAGAGTAGATTTTTACCCCCCACCCCCTCCACCCCTCTTAATTTTGGGTCGATACCAAAATCTAATCAGCTCTTAATCTCAATGGACCAAAACTACGTGTGAAATTTTGTTTCGATATTCACACTAGTTTTTGAGCTAGCTCGTCCACAAAAATTTGGTAACGCACAGACTAACAGATTAATAACCAGACTAATCATGAGATTTTGACAAAACAATTATTATCTCGAAAAATATAATTTTTTCGATGTTCACTTTTTCGAGCTTTTTTGTAGAGCAAAATCCGATGGTTTCGCTCAATTTTTTCAATCAAAATAGTTTCAGCCGTTTTTGAGATATTTCGAAAAAACCACTTTTTTCATGCACGATTACAATACTTGAACATACCCTGTATGTAAGCTTATTTCTGCAAGGGCAGATTGCCGAAGTATAATAAGGTGTCTAAAAAAAAAAAAATTAAAGTACACAATAAAAGAGTGTGTCTTCTGCTGGAAAAATAGATTTTTAAAGAGACTATAGTTTCCAGGGCTTTGGCCTCTTCATCAGTCTATTACTTACTACTACTTGACTCATAGGAATTGATGTATAAAATGTAAAAAACTATAGTCTCTTTATAAATAAATTAAAAATTTATTTTTCCAGCGGTAAACACACTCTTTTTTGTCTCCTTTAATTTATAAAAATTCTGCTACTCTCAGCAAAAAAAACTTTCAATTTAATTTATTATTGTTTTATTTTGGAGTTTGACATGGATGAGCTACACCATTCTGTTGAGTTTTGGCTGGTACCGCCTTATGAATTAAGACGAATACGCTATCAGAAAAACAAGAAATTAAAAAGTAATAAGAATATCAAATATATATATAAAACACAGAAAGTGTTAAAGAAATTGGGTAAGATATTAAAATACACATATGAACTTAAGTACGTTCTTTTTTATTTATTAATTTTTTTTAATTAAATTAAATACATGAAGGGGTACATCATATTGATTTTGACTGACCCTACCATTACCAATGAGAAGAAAGTTATCAGAGAAGGGTCGAGATGAAGGTATCGGTCCATCCTTGAGTGTTTTGAAGGAGTGAAGATTGTAAGACAATGGAAAGCCGGAGGCGGGGATATTGTAATTTAAATATTTATTCCTATTGAAAGATACATCTGATAAAAATCAAGTCGTAAATGTAAATATTATCTAATTCACAGTTAATCCCATTCCTAAAATAAAACTAAAATTCCAATAAATTATATATATGATAGAAACTTGTTAATATCCGACTCCAGACTTTATTCATCTATATGAGTATTAACTAAAAACCAAAATTTATTTAAAATATAAAAAACGAAAATTTATGTCTATTTATTAATCAGTTTTTTCTGAATAAATATATTGTTTTATAAATACAATTTTATCATATTAACCTTGGAACTTATTATTATTTGAATAAACCAAGGAAATATTAGTATAAAAACTGATGGCTAGAGCGCGGGAGCTGTCTTTTTCTGATAAGTCGCGAAACGAAGCATTTACTTCGGATCAGCTTTTGAGTTTGTGTTAATTGGCCTGATATAAGTCTGGAAGCATCTCTGTACCGTTTATATTTTATATAATTATATAGTATATAGTAAGTTGGGTTAAGTGCAAGCCCATTTTTCAATAGTGCATTTTCGGAAGAAGCTATATCCCTTATTATCAATTATTTGCATGAAACATTTTACATGTAAATACTTTAACCTTTGTTCTTCATGGATCGAGAAAGAAAAATATGAAAGTATAAATAAAATAACGATAGACAAAAAAATTGTTAGGGATGTACAGGGCGTGCACTTTCCCTGCAAAGTGTGGTAAGAGGGAGGTTGCCTCAGTTCTCCATTATACTATTTTTTTACGGGTGGGGTATGTGTTTAGAATCAGCAAACCCCTGGAAAATATTATGTAAAAATTTTTAAGTCTGAAGCATGGATAGGCTTAAAATTATCTTGGTTAAGGACAGTAGCTGGTCATAGCTTTGCGCTATTGTTTGGCCAACCAAAGAAATTAAAAAAAAAAAAACTTATTTCTTTATTTTTATTATATTCAAAGTATCAGGCATACATAAAAATATTCTTCTTCTTATAGTGCCATTCCCGAACGGGCGTCGGCTCCTCTCCACATATACCTGTGCTGAGTGTGTTTAGCTGTTTTACACAGATATACGGGACCTACTTTTTAATGCCTGTTCCGAATGGCTAATTTGACTAGACATTTATACTCTTGCTAGATTGCTATTGCTTTCCAAGAGGAGGCGACTGCAAATATATGCCAAGACTCAGTCTCGAACCAGCATACTTCAGGACAGCGGCCCAACACTCTGACCACTGACCCACAGTCACCTCCTAAAAACATTAGTTGGTGGATTAGTGGTAAGTATGAGAGAATAGGTAGCCCTTTATAATCCCTGAAGAAGTTCAATTCGAGCACTGAATACGCCAATACACCTTCCGAGTCTTGCTGGTCTTTCATTAATTAGGAAACCACATTAGATTCATACCAGACACTTTCTCCAGAATAAACATCAACACTAGAATCCGAGCTGTCTGAAGAAAATTTCTCACAAATGCAAAAGTTTCGAACCAATTTTATATTAATATTAAGAGCCCTGGAGCTCAAACTCGCACTTGCCCCGGGCGCGCACTTACCCCAACTTACCTTAAATATTTTTTTTCAAATGCATATAATACCTATATATTTGCCTAAGAAGTTTGAAGAAGTTCTGTAATCGGGGAGAAATAAAAAAATATGGTCGATAAAAAAGTTGAATGTCTAGAGCGATAGAGGAGTGTTTATCTAACTCACATAAATTTCACCATCTTTGCCTAAACTTCTGAGGCACACAAAATTATATAATGATTTTTATTAAAAACATTTAATTTTAACAATGTTTCAATATAAACCAACACCGCGTTCCCTAAATTTAATTAAAACAGAGAAGTTAATATGACTGAAATGTCTAAAACCAATAGATTACGAGTTAAAAACTATTCCAATATTGTAGGGTGAATGGACTTGAATCAATGACAAATAAGGTGTCTGATGGCGAGAGATCCTCTGGATATAACAGACCAAAATAATTATAAATGAGAAAGAAAACGATCTTATTTTATCGATTTCATCTTTCTGAAGGTTCACAGTATGTCTATGATATAAGAGAATACCATTTTCATTAAGAATTTTGTAGTTTAAGAGAAATTGTATGAAAAGATTCAATTTCTTCTCTCCGGGAGCGAATCAACTAGAAAAAGGCAAACAGTTTTATTGTTTTTCTCATTAGATAATTATTTAAATCTATTGAAATTTCATACCTGTGTGTCATTTTCATTTATCTTTTATATCATATATAATTATTATTAGGAAATTTGCATTGTAAAGGGTAGTCCAATTTGAAAAAATGCTATTAAATCCGTTGAAAATTTAAAAAAAAATAAGATTTATAGGTATTATAAAACAATTAATTATTAATATTTTAATTCAATTTTGAACTAAATCGATTCAGTACTTTTTGAGAAAATCATCAAAAATCATCTGAACAGTCCAAAACCTATGTTTTTGAAAAGAACAAGATGCCTTTAAAAAAGTTTAAAAAGTCATATGAAACAAAACATTGACTTGTGAGATGGAGGTGAATTTTGAAATGTTTCTAAAGCGGCCTTTCATAGACGGTTTTCGGAGTTTTTGACGATTTTCTCAAAAAGTACTTAATCGATTTGAAAATTGAATTCAATTACTAATAATTAATTGTTTTATAATATCTATTAATTGTATATTTTAAAAACAATTTTCATCGGAGTTATTAGAGATTTTCCAAATTGGTCTTTAAATAAACTACCCTTTAAAATGGAAATTTCCTAATAATAATTATTTTATAAATGAAAATAACACACAGATATGTAGTTTCAATAGATTTGAATAAATATCTAATGAGAACAAAAATAAAACTGTTTGCCTTTTCTAGTTAGAGAGAAGAAATTGAATATTTTCAAACAATTTCTTTTAAGCTACAAAATTTAAATTTAAAATGCTATTTTCTTATATAAAAAACATACTGTGAACCTTCAGAAAGATGAAATCGATAAAATAAGATCGTTTTCTTTCTCATTTATAATTATTTTGGTCTGATATATCCAGAGGATGTCTCGCCATCATTCACCTTATTTGTAATTGATTCAAGTCCATTTACCCTACAATATTGGAATAGTTTTTAACGCGTAATCTATTGATTTTAGACATTTTAGTCATATAAACTTTTCTGTTTTAAATTGAATGTTTTTAATAAAAATCATTATATAATTTTGTGTATCTCAAAGGGCTAGGCAATGATGTTTGAAATTTATGTGGCAAGTTAGATAAACACTGCTCTATCGTTCTAGCTATTCAACATATAAAAAACTCTCAGTAAGTATCATTTTGATAATTTAATATCCTAAAATAATGGACATTATATAAAATTAGTTGCACAAACCAATTACACAGCTCTCACTACAAGAAAACAGAATAACGTGTTTACACTAAAAATACGGATTATGAAAAATCTCACGTGAGGGGGGCATAAATTCGACAAAATTGCCTCACGTAATTTAGGAACGCCCCCTTACTAGTTAAAACGCATTACACTGAATACCTGTGTGGCAACTAGATTTACTGTTTGGTTCAAAGGTGTCCAATCTTTTGTCATCCTTGGGCCATATTTGAAGAAATCAAATTGTCTTGGGCCACACATAAAATATACTGATTCTAACGATAGTTTTTATGCAAAAAACAGTCAATTATGTTCAATAATGATATCCGCTTTGAAAAATATCATAGAATCACTGATGTCATAAGTGGAAGACATATGGTAATACATTAAGTAATCAATAGAGAAAAAATAATAAACAAGCGTTCGCATTGTTTAATTATTATTATTAATAAATGAAAGAAAAACAAGATATTACGAGTATAATCAAGTAAAAGAAGGATAGTCATCTATGTACGAATGTATATATTGGAAAACAAAATAATGTAAAATTATTAAGATTATATTGACAACATCCTGAAACTAATACGACATTTACTACTGAGAATGGTCCACCACAGTGGTGAACGAAACTGAATGGCGAATTAAAAATAATAAATAATAGTAATTTACGAAATTAGCAATACGCGGAATTTCAAGAATTAAATCTACCGTCAATCCAGAACTTATTTGGAAGGATAAATTAAACACTTAAAATTCTTCTATGTAATAATAGAGAGGTGACAAATAAAAAGTATTAACAAAATTTATTGAAGGAGACAATAAAAGAGTGTGTCTTCTGCTGGAATTATACATTTTATTTATTTATAACGAGACTATAGTTTCGAGGGCTTTGCCCTCTTCATCAGTCTATTACAATTATATTATTCCTTCTTAGCAAACATATCAGGCCAGTCATCAAACAGATTGAACATATTTTCTTCTTCTTCTTAAATAGAAAATACTTAATTTGTATAAATCGAATGTTTTCTACATTTGATTCAATCGCGAATCAAATGTAGGGAATTTTTGTCAAATATTGAGTGAAAATAATATCTGAACTTATATATTTCTAACTTGAAATAATGATTTTAAATAAATTTTATAATTTTTCTCATTTATATATCAAAGAATAATTGATAAATCAATGAGAATTGTTTTTGACCGCGCTTATTTGAAAAAGATATTTAACGCGAGACTACTGCGGATTACGCTATTGGAGTCTGCGGAGTTTTAAGTCAGAACCAAGAGAGAAAAAGATGTGATCCACTTAGCGACAATCCAACGTCATTTCGCGTATAGCCCGCTAGACATTCGGATGGATCACCAAGTGAATTTGAAATCTCAGATGTTATATATTTAATCTCCCAGTCCAGAGCGCTAGATCTATTAGCATGTATGTTAGATGTTTGCCATTAATTAACCGAATGTTTCACGATTGAATCAAATGTAGGGAATTTTTGTCAAATATTGAGTGAAAATAATATCTGAAATATATTTCTAACTTGAAATTATGATTTTAAATAAATTTTATAATTTTTCTCATTAATATATCAAAGAATAATTGATAAATCAATGAGAATTGTTTTTGACCGCGCTTATTTGAAAAAGATATTTATCACGAGATTGATATACGTATTAATGAGAAAAATTATAAAATTTATTTAAAATCATTATTTCAAGTTAGAAATATATAAGTTCAGATAATATTTTCACTAAATATCTTTTTCAAATAAGCGCGGTCAAAAACAATTCTCATTGATTTATCAATTATTCTTTGATATATTAATGAGAAAAATTATAAAATTTATTGTTTCTAGCTTACTCTCTTCATTCTCTACTTCAAGCAGCTTAGTTGAGATATACATTTTTAAAAGTTGGCTATTCGTTTTCTTCTTTTTCTTCAAACGTAATACTTGATTCCGAGTGTCGGCTATTACCACGGAGAGTATATCCTCTCCATTTTAATTTTCCTGGGGAGATTTTTTCTCTGGACTAGTTTCCCATTGCCTTTCCAAGTGCCTTGAATTTTTGACAAAGATGAAAATTGTTTTGACTAAGTTCGATTACGAATAAGCTAGATCCGAATTCAAGCCGAATTCACCGTTTCTGCCCATTCCCTGTACTACAGATACTATCATGGTGTCTGTTCAGTCGAGCTGAAATCAATTATCCCCACTAAAGCACTCTTTATGAGAAACATGCCGTTTTCGAACGCTCAGTACCCCTTCTCTGTCAAATTGGATAAAAATCGAACAAGCGCTTTCTTTAACTCTTTTATCCTTATGCCCTCCAGAGACTGGAACTCGCTCCCAGCCAACGTCTTCCTCGCGACCTATAACCTTCAGCTATTTAAGATCCGTATCCATAGATACCTTCGAACCCCACCCAGCCCATAAATTCCCCTCTTCTTCTTCGTTTCACGATAGAGGGTCCAACCCAGGCCTTTAGGTGATGCACCTATTTGGTGTAACTCCTTCCGTCATCATTTTCATTGAAAAAAAATGCTTAGCCTCTGTTATATTCTAGCATAGATAAGAAAAATTGTTATAATTTTCTTTTTTATATCTTATTTTATCCATATTAATCAAATGAAATGAGCTGCTTGTTCACTCAGCGCAAAACTTGGCAGACTGAGAAATTTTTTTTTAATTTACCTGTTCCCGGAGGTTGTCGTCAAGTGGGCTGGGGATTGGGGGACTTTTAAAATCTTGGTTCACTTTTCTCGGGACACGCATCTCTACCACGCATGCATCCCAAACCGAATTAATAAAAAAATTCTTTTTAATTAAATTTGTCATGCATAATTTTCTGTGTCTCGAATAGAGAGAGAAGAAGCTAATCCATGGCTGGATATCCAAGTATTCAAATGAGAGTCGAGTAAAGTTTTTCCTTCTCGTTGGTTGCTTTTCGTTCACTCCCCCACAAACCACCCCTTGGTCTCCTCTCTGAGGTGGTGACGCTTAAGGGTGAGTTGGGGTGGCACTTTGCGTTATATTTCCTCAATTGGAGTCCCGTAGGAGTTGGGCTGGATCAACTTTTAAAATATTATTAATTTCAGCAAACTTTAAGAAACAGAAGGCCAATTTTGAGCGGCTTGTTATCTAAAGGGTCTGTCTCTGACTCGCTTTTTTTGCTCTACACTTTTTATATAATATATTTAGGTATCCTTTAATAAGACGTGTTTTTACTTTTTTTCATGAGGAATTACTTATATTCGTATATACTATATAGTTGGTCTGGTCAACAAAGTGAATCCCTGATGTACAGTAAATGACAGAAATAATTTTAAAAATAAAATAGGAGGAAAAAAGACAAACTTTCAAAATTCGTTTCATTTTAATCAAGCAATTTGATTAGAAATATGAAACTTGGCCCAAAGGTACAACATATTGATGCAAAATTTTGAATCGACTTTAATTTAATTAGCTACAACCGTTATTGTAAGATTTTATTATGAATAAAATTATTATTATTATTTTTTTTAATGCGATCGAATACAAGAAGGGGTGCATCAAGAAGAAGTAAACCCTGTATATCTTGAAAGACCTTTGGCTTACCGAAGTGAAATAGTAAGTATATTTATAATTTTCTCATTAATATATTAAAGAATAATTAACACATTAACGAGAATTGTTTTGATCGCGCTTTTTGAACAAGATATATATCGCGAGAATACTTCTGGTTGATGCTATTGGAGTCTGCTGAGTCTTAAGTCTGGACCAAGAGAGAATGAAAAAGATGTGATCCATTTGGCTATAATCCAGCATCATTTTCGCGTTTAGCCCGCATGATACTTTTTATATCAAACATTGATATGGACAAGGGAGGATCCAGGGGGGGGACGGTCGCCCCCCATATAGGCCCATGCCTGGCGGGAGTGCAACACGTGCGTCGCACGCAGAGGCCAAAAACGGCGGCCAAATCGACAGGGAATTTATAAGAATTTTTTTTTATTTTTTTTATTTTAATGAACTTAAAATATGAGATATGAAATTTGTAAAAAAAAAAACATTTATTATTTTTTAAAAATTTAAAAATTTAAAATAAAGTTATATGTGTGTGTGTGGAGGGGGGCGTCTCTGCGCCCCCCCCTCCCCCGCTTGGACAATTCGATCGCGACACACTTTCGAGATAACGAGATAAAAAGTAGATCATATATACATCGGCCACCTTATATACATTCTCCACCCCCGTAAAAAATTCCTGGATCCGCCCTTGGATATGGATCACCAAATGAATTTGAAATCTGAGATGTTATATTTTCAATCTCCCAGTCCAGCGCTCTAGATCTTTTAACACGTATGTTAGGTGTTTGCCATTAATTAAAAAATGATGCTGGATTATAGCCAAATGGATCACATCTTGTTCATTCTCTCTTAGTCCAGACTTAAGACTCAG
This sequence comes from Forficula auricularia, assembly GCA_024734495.1. NCBI lineage: Eukaryota > Metazoa > Arthropoda > Insecta > Dermaptera > Forficulidae > Forficula > Forficula auricularia. The sequence goes on from JALMQS010000058.1 coordinate 1,068,285, forward strand.
CAGACTCCAATAGCTTCAACCAGCAGTAGTCTCGCGATATATTTCTTGTTTAAAAAGCGCGATCAAAACGATTCTCGTTGTGTTAATTATTCTTTAATATATTAATTAGAAAATTATAAATATATTTAACTTCATTATTTCAACTTAGAAATATATAAATTCGGATATTTTCACTTAATATTTGACAAAAATCACCTGCTTTCGATTCTCTATCGAATCGAATACAGGAAACATACGATTTGAGTAAGTGAATGAATGGAGATGTAGGTCTCTATGCACATCGATCTTGAAGGTTTAGAGATTATATGTGTCGTGAAAACGGAGGCAGCGAGAGAGTTCCAGTTCATGAAATAATAGCGACAAAAGTTTTGTAAAAAAAAGTGATTCGGTACTTTTTCAATTAAGGGTAATTTAGAGTTTCTCATGTAACCATTTGATGTTTTTCTGATTTTCTGCATCTCTGCCCTCAAAGCTAAAACTTAAATTTTAATCAGTTCTTTATTTTAGCATCAGACTTACCGTTTCTGAGATCTTGTTGCTACACAGACACGACGATCTTTTGAATCTGATCTCTTTTTGGACATAGGCGACCACTTAAAGTGTATTTATTTTATATCTGATTTCAAGCTTGTAAAATATTCTACTTTAACTAGATATTAAAAAGCGAACACAAATTTAATTTTAATGAATTTAAAAGACTTCAAAATAAAAATAAATTAAACCATTAAATTATAGAAACTGGCTAAACATTAACTTTTATAAAAATTTTAAATTTTTAACCGACTTCAAAAAAGGAGGAGGCTCTCAATTCGACTGAAGTTTTTTTTTTTTTTGTCCATGTTACTCGACTTCTTCGCCAATTGTGAACCGATTTTGATGATTTTTAAAACTAAATCTCATTGGTATTGGACCTTTTTTGTTATGTATAACTTCTTTGTTTATGAACCTGTTTATTTCTTTGTTTATGTTTATTTGTTTTGTTTATATAATTATTTTATGGCTTTTAGTGCATTTTATTTGATTTTTGAGTTCTTATTATTTTTAACCGACTTCAAAAAAGGAGGAGGTTAGGTTCTCTATTCGACTGAATTTTTTTTTGTGCCTATGTTACCTCATATCTCAGCCAATTGTGAACCGATTTTGAAATTTTTTTGCATTGGATTCAGTCTAGCTTCCGATTGGTCCCATTTTTTTCATAGGTATTAGACTTTTTTTGTTAGGTTTGTTCAGACCAAACTTCTTTGTTTATCAACCGATTTCAATGATTCTTTTTTTATTGGAAAGGGGGTATCTTAGGGATGGTGTCATATTAATTTGGTCAAGTTCTGATGATATGATCACTATTAATAACATCACTAAAAAGAGAAAAATAAAAATAATTTTTAAGAAAAAAATAAAACCGACATCAAAAAATAAAATGCAACAAATAAAATACACTAAAAGGTATAAAATAATTATTATCTTATTTAGTTACAACTAAACGACGAAATATTAACATGAAATTACTTTTTGATGTCGGTACCAAACAAACTATACCTATAAGCGAGCATACCCTCCAAAGGTACTAAGTAAGATCCGTCGAGTGCTATTCATAAAAGGTATATGTTTGGCACCGACTTCAAAAAGTAATTTCATCTTAATATTTCGTAGTTTAGTTGTAACTAAATTAGATAATAATTATTTTATACCTTTTAGTGTATTTTATTTGTTGCATTTAATTTTTTGATGTCCGTTTTATTTTTTTCTTAAAAATTATATTTGGTCCATTTAATTTTTTTTGAAGTCGGTTTTTTTCTAAAAATTATTTACTATACCTTAAGCTAATCAAAAAACCTCAAAAAGTGAATTTAATGAAACCCGCAAATTAACTATACAATCAATTCATTTGCTAGTATTTAATCAAATTTTCAATTTTTGATCGACTAAATATATATAGCTTTTTAATTTTTAATATTCAGTATTTATAATTAAGCCTAGTAGGTATAAAATTTGAAAACAAAGTCTGAAAAAGTTCAGTGGCTAAAAAAGTCTGAAACTTGTATTAATTATTCAAAGAATGTCATTTAACGTTGCGCCGCCTGACTTGAGCTTAAATAAAGTAGAAATGGTGAAGCGGTTGTATGACTTCACGGGGCTCCTATGAAAATATTATTATTCGTTTGGTATTGAGTGTTTCAGCTTGTTCTTGTTTTTTTTTTTTTTTTTTTTTTACTATTAACTCTTTCTAATTTTATCCATATCAGCAGAAACTAGAGTCTTTTTTCTAATATTTAACGTAGAAGCTTGGATGATAAACTTAATATTTCTATTTAAAAAGATTGATGATGGAGGTCAAACCATAAAAACTATAGGTAGTTTTAAACAAATAAATTATATACCGAAAAGAAACATTTTTATTGATTGTTTTTATAAATTAAAAAAATACAAATCTTTTATAAAAAGGGACAACAAATAAGCTATTTATTTTGATATTAAGAGAAAAAAATAAACTTTTTCACCTCCGAAAAATCTGAAATGAATGCAAAGGGTCCCCTCTGTGGTCCCAATCCTTGATTTTTTTAGAAAAATAAAATATTAATTACAAAGACATTTTTATTAATTCTAATATAAGTTTATTTTGAGATAGCAAATACGCTATTTATGTTGATATAATAAACTTTTTTCACCTTCGACCCGGGGCGGGGGCGGAGGTGACGGGGGGAGGGGGGGTAGATGTATAATTACATTTTTATTCAATTTCCTTTTAATAAATAATAGGTTTTTTTTAATTTTAAATCCCACCAAAAGATTATTTTTATTATTATTAATTATTAAATTGATTAAAAATCGACCACAAACATATTATTCTATATTAGAATTTGGCAATTGAACTGATACTTATTATTAAACAAAAAAAGGAAAGGAAGGAATAATGAAATAATCAATAAAATACAATAAAACATTTATTAAACATAGAAATTAAAATAATTAATATATATTTATATATCTAATTCATATTTGACATATATAAATACAGTGATATAATAATATAATTCATTATATTTATACATATATTTATGTATATATTATGTATATTATTTACAAATGATATATGTATGTACATAAAATACAGACGAAGGAACGATCATTGTTATAACCACTTCTAGATGCTTCTAGCTAGACAGTTTATCGCTTGTGCTAGGACCTTTTTATTTGTATTAATAATGCCTGGGCGATTTCTCTAAATGTTTAATTTTATCAATACCTGAACCTGAGCTCGTTCTTTTTATTTGAAATATTCTAGTATTTAGATAAAGATTTTTAAACATCAAGTGAGGCTGCTTTGCTTGTTCGAATTCTAAGACTAAAAAAATGAAGTGAATCTGCAAAGTTGAAAACCAATCAAAGGCACAGTCACGAAGCGAAGAGACTCGCGTCTAACGCTCGGGCAGTCCCCGAAAAAATGAAAATGAAAATCTTGAGCCATGCCGATTATTGAGCGTTTTTTTTTTTATTTACTCTCTATTTTTAAGAACATTTCCAAAAATAGACACTTTACATACATTCATGTGGAATTGAAAAATTTTATTTTATCTTTCAATCAGGTCTATTCTCTAAGCAAAAACGTTAACTTTTAACATCCGAATTCAGCGTTAATTCATTTTAACACCTCCTTGCCTAAAATTGCTATTCTGTAGGCAAAAACGTTAACCTAAAAGCCTTAAGATTTAGTCAAAAGTGTTAAAAATTGAAGCTATGTCAGAGGGTGCAGTTAAAATGTTAGCTCCATATTTAAAAAAAAAAACATGGCGTCTTTTACCTAAAAACAAAAAGTAAGGCTATGATTTTGACAGCTTTGAGCTAAAAGCAATCCAATTGATCTGTGACAGAAACATTAATACCACAATGATAAATAAACTTTTATTATATATATATTATTTTTATTTTATTTATTTAATTTATTTATGGTTGGATAAAGTATATAACATATATAAAAGTTTTTTATTATATAAAATATATTTAAATATTTAAAAATAATAGATAGAAAAAACAGAATTATCAAACTATCGCGCGTTATCAAGGAGTGTAAAAATATTGTAAAAACTGGAACATACCGAAAACGTAGCTATCTTCATAATGTATTTTTAACACCTAGTGTTTAAATGTAAAATGTTAATGTTGCTGTTAAAACTTGGTTTAGAGAATAGCATTTTTGAACGCTAGTGTTATTACTTTACTTTAACGCCCAATTTAAGATGTTAAATTTTAACGTCTGTTTTTAGAGTATAGACCTGATTTTGTGTTTATTTTTTTTTAATTGTAAAATAAATTTCGAAATAATATAGCTATAAGATTTTTTTTTATCTTTTTTTTTATTTATTTATTTTTATTTTCGAGATATACCGAGAGAATTCCAATGATTCTTACTTTTCTAGAAAAAAAAATGATTGAGCAATGCAAATATATATATTATATATTTTCGCTTTATGTGTGACTTGGTTTAGAAAGAAATGTAAATATTCCTATAGATGTTCAGAGGATGATTGAAGTTTAAGTTTCTAAAGATCTAATGTGTTCTATTGTGAGAAGCAAATTGTTTTTCCACAATGAGACGAGAAAATTTTTCTTTATGATATTTTCAATACTTAAATATATATGTCTTCAAGACTTTTGAGCTAAAATATATTTTAATTATCATTTTATTTATTTATTTATTTATATTTATTTTTCAAATGTCAACAAGAAATTCTTGATCGATTCAAGCGTTTTAATTTCATTTTTAGTTAGTCCTTTTATATTTTTATGAATAGAACTTCATAAAAAAATATTTTTTCAAGCAAATAAATTCATCCTTTTGGGGAAAACTAGGTGGAAGTAACTTAAACATCTACTTATAGGTATATCTAAATTGGCAGATTATTTGATTCAATCAATTGTATATTTTACCTATTAATAAATGCAATTCAGTATATATTTTCAAATAATATAAAGATTTGACTTTCATAATAATATAAATGGTTTTAGTAGTGTGACTGTATTTTTATAATTCTTCAAACTTCACTTGTTTGTTTTAACAATTAAAATATGGCACACTTGAATCAACCAAAAAACCCTTGAAATATACGATGTGCTTTACATACATATATACACATACTATAATAAATTTGTACAGTCCGATTTAAACAATCTCAACATTAGACAACAATTAAATGGAAACATCGAAAATACGTTCAAATAAAAAATAAAAATGTCAAAATGGGGGGTCGGGTAGGCCAGGGGTTAGCGTGTCAGCCTGCTAACCAAGTGGACCCGGGTTCGAATCCGGCTCGAGCCATCCGGGCTAAAACCTGGCCCCGGCGGGGGGGGGGGGGGATAGAGATAAATTTAATAAACATTAATTAGTATCGTAAATTGGCTTATGGCTAGAAAGGCCGAAAAGTCAAAAAAACATGTCAAAATAAAACTTTTGAAATTTTTTTTTAATATGTGACTTGTTAATATAGTTATATTTTATTATTTTATAGTTATATTTTATTTGTATAAAAAAAGGTGGTATTTTGATATTATTTACTTATATCTTATTATTTCAATATTTTTTTAACAATTTTTTTAGAATTAAAATTTTAGAAAATGGGGCCTTTTTAGATATTATTTCTAAAAATTAAATAAACTTAAGAAAATAAAAATAATTTTTATTTAAAAAAAAAACTTCCAATACTCTATAGTATAGAATTAATACTCTCAACTTGCTAATATTTAAGATTGTTTAAAAAAAAAGTTCATTTTTAATCATCTCTCTCATTAAACAATTATTGGGTAATCAAATGTCTTGATAAAAATTAAATTATTCTTGACTTTCAGATTTAGACTTCAATTGTATTTAGGTAAATAATCTCTTCTATTTTTCATTTAAAATACAAAACTAAATCACCTTGACAAATTTTTAAGATTTTATCAAAAGAAAAATAAGTTTTATCTTATATAGTATAAGATATCATTAAAATATATAATGAAAAGGTTATATGCACGTTCTAGATTCATTTATTAAATGAAATTTAGTTTGACCTGTGGTCTTATAATTTATTAGACACATGGCTAAAAATATCGAATTCAACCAAAATCATATCTTAATTAAAAAATTTCCGTGGAATTACAAATTAATTGATTTCAAAAGTTGGATACATCTAAAATTATCAATCATCATAATTAAAATTTGTTGATTTTTATTTTAGAAGGCTTTTGAGCGATATATTTATTATCATTTCACTCTTGCATTTGATCTGCCCTTAGGCTTATAGAATCGACTTATGAAATTTCTAAATTTTTTCGCTTAGTTCGTGTAAATTTAATTTTAGGTTGTTTATTGACTTTACTTCATTAAAATAATCTCTATCCAAAAAAGAAAAGGTAAACGAATCTTGTATTAATTATTCAAAGAATGTTTTATACATTTGCGCCTCCTGACCGGAGCTTAAACAAAGTAAAAGTGGCAATTCGGTTGTATAACTTCACGGGGCTCCCATGAAAATATTTTTCGTTTGGTATTGAGTATTTCAGTTTGTTCTTGTTATTTTTTTACTATTAACTTTTCTTTATTTTAGCTATATCAGAAATTAAATTTTTTTCCTAATATTATTTATCGTAGAAGATTGGATGAAGAACTAAATTAGTATATTTTTAAGAGGTGATTCACATTATTTTGCGAATTAATCTTGAACCGATCATAAAAGACCGTCCTTAAAATGAATAAATAAATTGATATAATCCATTCATTGGTAAAATTCAATGAAGAGAGAATAACTACTGAGATTCTTAGCCCTATTTAAAGTTAATATAATTTCTTTTTTTTAGCCTGATTTGAAACGAGTGTAGTGGAGGAAAATTGTTGTTTTACTGTAGGCCTACTATAGAGTTCTGGTAAGTTTTCATGTTTATCACATGGATTAATAAAAATTATTATTAAGTTTTCAAAATGAAGATTATATTATGATTTGCAGACTTTTTTACAGAATAAGAGAGGAATAATTAATCATAAAGTGATGAAATTTTGAAACCAGCTAAGCCACCAGAACTCATCTAAGGCACTTAGCATGAAAATTGATAAAAATGTAATATAATATCTTCTAAATTTTTGTTTAATCTTATTTTTATTACAATACTTTAAAATTTTTGAAGAAATTCTTAATTTTTGTTAGAAATATGATAGCCCAGCGTTTCGCGAGAAATAATTTTGGATACGTGACTTAAATTTAAATATTGAGCAAACATATTTGTTTTGGTTTTCACATATCACAACAATAACGAAAATCCGATTTTTTCATGTCTTTATATAAAATTTATTTTTAAAATAATTTTCATTAGAATCATGTTTCTTAAAAGTATTCAGTGGAATGTTCTTAAGGAGTGAAAATTTTTGCCGAGAGTAGCAGAATTTTTATATATTGAAGGAGACAATAAAAAAGTGTGTCTTCTGCTGGAATTATAAATTTTATTTATTTATAACGAGACTATAGCACATACTTGCCGGGTCGTTTCCAAGCCATTGTGCTTATATCCCCTCCACTAAAAATAATCGCCCAAATATGTTTTTTTTTGTTTTTTATCAAAACTAAGAGGTAAATAATTTCAATTTTTTTTTTAATTACTCCGAATATATTATTCTAACAAATATTAGTTTTTCATCAAGATGGTCAAAGTCCTTCAATAAAAAAAAATAAAATAATGATCATATCCCCACCCTTTCCCTATCTACCCTATGTAAAAAATGCCATTTTTAATTGCAATTATTTCATGTTTGGTGTGGTAAATAGTCTTCAAATTTTAACAGTATGTTTATTATGCTTTCAATGACTTCTTGAATTTTTCATTTGTGAAAGAACAACCTTAAATGTTTAAAAGGAAAATTTTTAGATTTGTTGATGAAGAATTGTATTATTATTATAATTCTAGAAGATCCAATTAAAGTATAGAATTATTTCAACAAAAAACATGTCCATTTCTCATAATGAGTGTTAGATTTTACAAAAATAAAAAAAATATCTTCTCAAAGGTTTATATCGTTTAAACGATCAAAATTAATTAATAAATGAATCTATGAAGATTGCATTAACCATTATTTGATGAAAGATTTAAATTTTATATAGGTATATATTATATAAATCGTAACAAAGAATGTAATGTTAAATTAGGCCTCTTAGTTTATCTGTAATCCTTGTAATCAGGATAAGAGATTAAATATTTTAATATTTATAATATATCATAACAATTTTATTTTTCTATAAATTATTGACAATGATTTTTTTATCTTTTCGATGTTCACGTTTCGTTTTAAAGTTTATTTTTTTCATTTTAATATTTATTTTATTATTTGACTACAAAAATATTTGAAAATTTATATCACATAAGGTATATATAATTTATTTAATTTATAATATTTCTCTTTTTTTATATACGTATATATTTTATATAAAATTAACATGATCTTTGTTTATTAATCATTAAGAATATAAAGATATTCTTTTTATATATCTTTTTATTTCAGAAACTTGGGGAATAAAATGAAAATTTCTTTTCACATTAATAATAATATAAAAGGGATATATGCTGCTCTCTGACAAACAACTCCGGGCAATCCGGAACGGAACCTTTGCTTCATATTTTTCTAGAGCTCAAAACCCTGAGCTATATCAAATTTATGTACTTATCGATCAACTGTCTCTAGTGTGTTTTTGAGTTTTGGAGTATTTAAAAAAAAATTATGGAGTTTTTTGAAATAGTTTCACAAGGATAAAAAGCCTTTTTTAGATTATATTAAATTATATTTTAAAAATAAATCGATTCTCTTACATATTTGAGGGGTTTTTTTTTAAGAGAAACAAAGAGGTTGTCCCCTGCTTGGTGCAAATAAATATACATACATATATATTAGATATAAACTATATATATATATGTATATATATATTAATATGTGCCTATCAGTGGCGTGCGATCAATTGATGGTGTGGATGCGGCGCATTACTAAAATTTCAAACTTTTAAAGTATTTTCATAAATTTAGGAGGATCTTTAAATTTTCAAATTATTATCCGTTATTTTAAATATTTCTATATTTTTTGTTTTGAAAAGTATATTGGTTCTCGAAATGAAATAAAAGTGTTGACTAGTTTCAAGGGGCAATTAAAATGAATGATTTTTACAAAAAAAAGTGCGGATAGAAGGTCCCTGCCTGGTAGATATTCAGAATTCAATCATGTCAAAGACAAGCCCAGACGAGTTTTACTCGAATAAAAATTGTTCTCGCTGAGGATAAAAAAAGGAATAAATGAAGATGATTCGAGAATCTTTGGAATAATCCATTTCTAAAAACTTTCAATAAACATATAAGATCGGAAATAACTAAAAGCGCTATAAACAAGTCATAGATTGCTTATAGAAATAGATTTAGGCGAAATTTAATATTTTCTTATAAGACAGGCTGATTCATTGTGGAAGATGGTCGATTTCCATCTCAGGGACTGTGGAGTTTAAGTCTCAAGATTTCGTTTTTCCTACCCACTCACGTCAAGATTTTCCGATGGCATTGCCCTTCTAGGAAGCAATAAAAAAGAATTAGAGGACGCTCTGAATGGAATTAACCAAATCCTAATAGAAGTAATCAAAATGAAAATAAACAAGAATAAAACCAAGGTCCTAGTATGTACACAAAAAGAACAAACGAGACAGGAATGCATCAAAATTAACCAAGAAAACCTAGAAGGAGTTAAGGAATTCCGCTACCTAGGAAGTAAAATAACATGGTATGGGAGGAGCGAAAACGAAATTAAATCAAGAATTGCCCAAGCAAAAATGGGGTTTAATTCAAAACAAAAACTACCATGCTCCTCCTCAATCAGCTTAGAAAACGGGAAGTTGCTATTGAAGACATATGTATGGATCATAGCCATGTACGGGTGTGAAACCTGGACAATTAGAAAAGCGGAGAGAAAGAGATTAGAGGCTTTCGAAATGTGGTGCTACAGAAGAATGATGAATATCAAATGGATGGATAAAATTACAAATGAAGAAGTTCTTGGAAGAATCGGAGAAAGAAGAACCTTGTGGAAGAGTCTAAAGAAGAGAAGAGGTCAGATGATGGGGCACACACTGAGACATGGGGGACTGCTTAGGGATATCTTGGAGGGGGAGGTGGGAAAGAAAAGGGGAAGGGGAAGACCCAGATTAGAATATTTCAACCAAATAATTGGGGATATGGGATGCCAGACATTTAGAGAGGTCAAACAGCTGGCGGGATACAGAGTCGAATGGAGACGGATTGTTGCATCAAACCAGTCTTAGGACTGTATACTCAATGATGATGATGATGATATTTGAGGTTGTCTAATGGGTTCAATTTGTTTTTCTAGAACATTTGCAACATATTGTTCCAGAATAGTAGTTGAATTTGTAAAATAGAGAGCAGCTATATTAATAACCCATATATGGTACAATTCTATTAATTTCTTTTTATAAAATTATTTTAAAAAAATAAATAAACTTGTATTTTTATTATTAGAAACTGGAAATTAAATTATTTTTATTTTTATTTTACAGAATCATATTAACAAAATCACTTGTTTTGGTTAGTGTATGGGTCGCAGATCTGGACCATAATATGCCCTTTTAGGCCTACTCGCTACCAACCCGTTTTCAGACTAGCCTTTTGGATCCATAATTATATTCATTATATGCTAGTGCTTAGTGCTAACAAGTAAAAATAATTTACAATTTACAAACAAAGAACAAAAATAATATAACATGGCACATTTACATAATTCTCAATTTTTCAAATTTATGTTAAATAAATATATCGACCCTTACCTTGCAAAGAATTGTGAAGTGGCGAATATAGTAAAGGACACTGGAAGGCGATTGCCAAGAAATAAATTAATATTGACAGATCACGACGTAGATCCTACGTATTTTAAACAAACTATTTGTGTAAATTGATTAAAATTCTATTGTATAATAAAAAAAGAAAGTGCACTTTTAAAACTTTTTCGAAAAACTCGAAATGAAAACGTTTGGTAATGTATTTATTATTACAATTTCTGTCCTTTAAGTTTTAGTTATGCTAGGCCGTCTACTGAGTATCCAAGTGAATATAACTTGGTGATTAAAGTGCTTGACTTCAAAACAATTTTCTGAAAAAGTATTGGGAAGTGCATTTTATACTTTCACACTATAAATTAATGTTTTTATTAAAAAAGTTTATTGAAATTAATGGGATTACGTCTTGACTTTTAAAAAGTTTAAGATAATATATTCTAAATAAATTATCTTTTTTAATTATTTATTTTTTTATTTCCGTTTGGTGATGTATTTATTAAAATATTATTTTTAGTGTTATAATGGATTCGTTATTTTATTTTTAATTATTTTATTTAAAAATCTTGTTGATAACTTAAAATTATAGCCTACAATTTTTTTCAACCTTTGGTTGTTAATTTACTAACCTAATCTTTTTTTCAACAAAACCATTACCTACTAAAAAATAGCAACTATAGTTTAAAATACACTTTTTATGTGGCTTTATTTCAAAATTTGTTTGTGATACTCGGGAGAGGATCTCTTTGAAAAAATTTAGTCTCAATTACTAAAACTCGGTTTATATAATTTGTATAACATTAATTTATCTTTGTGAATTTTTGCACTTCCCTTTAGCCCAAGAGTTAGATGATAAATTAGGGTGGTCCTTATTTTGAGTATTTTCGAATTTTTACACTGACTCTCATCATATGGTTCGAAATAAATAAAAAGAAATTTCCCCCAAATTTCAAGTCTCTATCTCAATTATAACCTGTACCCTCAGCGATGTAAATTTCTCATTTAATGACATGGAGTTTTTGTATTTGAAAGATCAATTTTTTATTCCGGCCAAAGTAATGGTTCAAAAAATTTGAAACTCTGTAAACGTTATCCTTATAATAGTAGCTATCCCTCAGAATTTTTACAAATTTTTGGATATTATAATTTTGGAGTCTATAACTTAGTAACACTTAAGATATAGCAGTATCTTATCTAGCTGTAACTCCAAAATTATAATAGCTAAAAATCTGTAATAATTCTGATGGATAGCTAGTATTATAAGAATAAAGTTTACAGAGTTTCAAAATATTTTGAACCATTACTTTGGCCGGAATAAAGAATTGATATTTTAATGCCAAAATGCCCATGTTATTTAGATGAGAAACTTACATCGCTGGGGGCACAGTTTATAATTAAGATAGAGACCTAAAACTAGGAGGATATTTTTTTTATTTATTTCGAACCATATGAGCCCTTGTCAGCGTCAAAATTCGCAAATACCCAAAATAAGGACCACCCTATTTTAAATGGCTTGTTTATCAATATTCAGATTTATAAATTTTATTCATGACCTAATATAAATAATTTTTTTTTTCAAACGAATATTTAAAATTTATTAGGTAGATATAAGTGACATTTTAAATATGAAAACAATCAGAAGTTTTTTTTTTTAATTTTGGTAAGCTATCTTTTTTTAGGTGAAGGGTCAATATATGGTTGATGTATAAACATACATCTGAATAAAATAACACCATTTAGAATTTCATGATCCTATTATTAAGAATCAATCCAAGCATTATTTTTAATTATTCTATTTATATACATGTCTATACAGACCTATTTTTTTAACTTATCATTATTGAATCATTTATATACTTTCATATAGGAGCAGAGACTGGACTGTAAAAATTGCGTCGGTGGTACACACAATAACACTTCATAGAAACAGGTGTAAATGGATTTACCAGAATTCCAAATTAAAATTGAATAAACCTAAGGAAACTTAATATATTCATTATAATAGCATCAGTTCATTAGTAGATTTGTTTCTACAGAAGTTGGCAACAATTTAAAACCATCATTCGCCTGTGTATTTCTTGTTATCGAAATGTTCACGCGTCTGATAGTTTGAAACCGTTGACAACTACTGATGAAACATGCCTATTATATCTATATACAAATAATTATTATATACAATGAATTAATTAACAAATTTTATTTCTGATTGGAATTGAAATGTAAGTAAATTGAGGAAATGCATGAGTTGAGTTGCAATTCCCTTTTCCATTCCTAATGTTGGCTTTTTTAGTTCTTTGAAATTGTTCAACTTAATAAAATATTGCATATTTTTTGCTATATATTGGGTACGTATCTATCGGCTTTGAGCTATTCGAGATCAGTGGACACTAATAACACGCTACATCTGCCCATACGTAAATAACTTTCCAGAGTTAGATTCACTAATCATTATTATATTATTATCTTTTATTTATTTATTTGTTGAGAATGCTACACACTTTTTATTAAGTCACTATATTATATACACAAAAAAGAGTCAGTATTTCTCAATAAAAAACAACTGTAGGTGAGAGTTCCATCCATGAATTGGTGTTTGTTGTTGTTTTTGTATTTTTTTCATTCTCTTCTCTCGAGTATTGGAAAAGCAGCACAATTTCACGAGAATCTGAAACGAATAATAAAATTTATAATTAAATTTTATTTTATAGGAAAAACATCTCTGTTAATATAGTACGTATATTTTTATATTTATTGGATGAATTATTATAAACAGATGAGTAATATTTTTTTTCGAAGGGTCTCTACCCCCTTTAGACTTCTTCTATCAAAAACTTTTCAGACACAAGTTGTAGTGGTTAATTAGTAGAATATTAGCCATTTGCAACCAAACTAGTATCATTCATATTAACCTTGTTATTAATTTTTTTATGATTTCAACCCCGCCACCATTTTGGGGCTGATGTCACCAAAAACTAATCAGTTCTTGTTTACATCAAGACTAACTAAATTTTGTGGCAAATTTTATTGCAATCGGTTGAATGTTGCGGCCTGCAGCGCCCCCACAAAATTGCGATACATACCCCCCCCCCCCCACACACACACACATACCCACATATAATATACTGTGGTGCAAAAAAGTGGAACACTTAGATTTATTCGGTGATTTGGTTTCAAAAGAGGGCCTGTCGCTGGTCTCCTTGACATCAACCCTAATTCCCGGAGACGTCTTGTGATAGTCCAAACACTTAGATTGACTTGTCGAGTTTGTAGAAGGCGCTGTTGAATTTGGGCTGCTGTACAATGCCGATCCCTCAATAACCTAAATTGTAGGAATGGGTCATCTCTTTCATTTGAAGCTCTAATTCGACCAGATCCCGGTCTCCTGGCATAAGAGTTTGTTTCTCTATATGGTTTTCCAGCTCTGTGGATATTTCCGACTGATACTTTAAGTCGTTGAGCGACATACCGATACGATCTTCCATCATTTATTAGAGCTACAGCTTGAGCTACTTCCTCGGTCTTTAGAGACATTATGCTTGGATAATATTTCAAATGAAATGAAATTAAAAGATGAGATATTCAAATCGAACTGATAAACATTAAAATATTCAATTTAATTCGATATTAGACGATAGTCATTTAATACAATTCAATAAAGGGATCAAAATTAAAACCTGAAAATTTATGCTAGTTTAAATAAATTTAATTTTAAATGGTTTAAATTAAAGTATTACATTGTTTTTCACTCTAAAAATGTTTAAAAATATTTGTACAATTCCAATTGGATGTTGATGAAGGCAGTCCAAGATGGTTGTAAAAAATAAGACTATACCGGTTTTATTATTTTACATTCATTCGATAACCGACGTTTCGGAGATTTACTCTCTCCGTCTTCAGGGTAACAATTACAGAATGAATTAAAAGTTTAAATAAAATGTTTTATCTGAAAATTATTTGAAAAAACTAAATTTTTCTATGTGTTCCACTTTTTTTGCACCACAGTATATATACATAAACTTTTGAATAGAGGGTGGTTTTGGGGTCTAGGGGCCATGATCGGAAAACTATGATGAAATTTTCCGGAAATAGCACCATGAGAGTGAGCGCCGCATATTTCTTTGAAAGCTACCGAAAATAATGATTTATTAGGTTTTTTTTTAAACTTCCTTTAAAATCATTAACCTAATCTTTTTTAAATCGTCTCCTAGCATTATAGCCAGTCAAGTTTTTGAAAACACAAAATATGGATGGACTTATTATTTTGCCTATCTGAAAATTCTCATTCTTCATGGCCAGAATTGTGGTTGCATTTTCTGAGTTAAACTAAATCAGTAAATCTTTTAATTGTATCACATGCCACTTTCAGGTTATTTGCAATTCAATTACAGCAGCACCACACTTAAAAGCGATTGAAAGAGGTAAAAATTTTGGTTAAAAAATTCATATGACATATTAGAGAAATTTCAATGAAACCCTTCAAACAGGTACTTATTCACATTACATTGTTTAATTAAGGACGTTCCCTAATAAATCGATTTTCTTGCAATTCTTTTAAAATTATGAATACACATATTTATAAGTGTCCTTTATATGCAGAAATTTTTTCAATAGTCCTTGCAGCACTAAATTTGTAAATATTGACCTTTGGAATTTACATATTTAATACGCGAACCCTATCCTGATTGATGTTAAAGCGACTGTTTCAATAAATAACAATCGTAATTTTCTTAGAATTATTTTGAAAAACTGAGAATCATTAACTGAAGATATAACAAATATTTTTCTATTAAAATAATTGTATCAAGCGGTATTCGTTTTGTATGAAAAATGTTAGAAGTTAGGTACTTTTGATGGTTTTCGTTTTTTCTCTCATGGCAAGACAAGCGAGAGATGGCGACTTAGCAACGTCGCACTAAAATTATTCAATTTTTCCATATCTAAAAAACTTCTGCAGCTGGTGCATTTGAGATTTTCAGCTAATTCTCTCAACCTAACTATACTGTTCTCATCTGGAATTTCCCATTGAGCAGTTTCATGAAGTGTTTTTTTTTTGTTCTTTGTCTATTAGCGTCGGTAAGAATGCAATGTTGCCAGATCCGAGAAACGACGCAGTGAAAATATTTTTGCCTTTCTGCGCATGGGGTAGTAGGGGAAAGAGCGAACTTCATCTGAGCTATATTAGGGAACGTCCTTAGCAGAGATATTCAGATTTTCAAAGATATCTGTCATATAAATATGTCATATTTTTTTTTGAATTTGTATTGTAAGCGTAATGTATTATGATTAAAAATTTCCTTTTCATAATTTTATCTTGTTGAAGATTTGGCGGTCAAGTTGATGATCTGGAAAATTAACCATAGGTCGCCCTGTTTCATACAAGACTAGTAAGGACACTTTGAAAACTTCTCTTTATTTTTATCAATAGAAATATATCTATGATTCTTCTATCAAGGTGAGAAACATCTTCTATAGAACAAGTTCTCTACTAAAAATATTATTTATACAGTATATTAAAATTAATTGAATGAATGAATTAAAATATTTCTTACCATTGAGAAAGAAAACTAATCGTCATGGGCGTTCCACTCTTGTTTTCATTCTATTTCTAGAATTAACTATCTGAAAAGAAGAAAAAAAAATAATAATAAATATCATAAATTATTTTATAATTAAAATATAATTATGAATAATTATAAAGAATTTGTTGGGAGAGAAATCAGAAAGGTCTCTTTTGTTTGAATCCTAATGAAGTACAATATATTACTATCTGTCTTTCAAGTTTCAAGTATAGTTTGAGTCCAAGTGATATTGCAAAAGGCCATTCTTAAAAAAACAGAAATTAAGAAATTAAACTTTGATAGACTAAATTAGGTCTGGACTTATACTTGGGAGTGCATTATTTGCTGAGAAAGAGAGATGGTTCTATCCGCTCACACAAGGCAGTAATAGTCTAAGAATTAGTGAACATTTTGGAGGATTATTTCAGAATATAAATAAGATATCCCATACTGAAGTGTGATTAGCACACACCCCGAAAGTGAAATTCTTAATCCAGTTGTTTTTAGGGGCAAATGACCATTGAAGAGGTAGAAAATATTGTAAAATATTTTCATTTCAGAATAACTATTTTGAAATCACAGACATTAATTTTAAATTTGTATATATTTTATGAGTAGTTCAGGTTGTTCATTCGTTTCCAAGCCCACTTTTGGAAAATCTATACATTTACGTAAATTCTTAACTAAGAAATTAGGTTTATTATTTTTGTACAAAACTCCTGGTTCTGGTTTTTATCAGTAGAGACTTCTTTTTATTTCTTCTGAAATTGTTTTCTAATGGATTTGGTATTTAAAAAACATACATTTTTTGGTTTATAGACTTATTTGGATTGGCTTCTGAACGGTTCATGTACATAGACCCGAGGGGTGAACCGCGATTGGAATTAGGTGTACACCGTCTTTGGAATTACTTTGAAATTCATTAGATCTATTGTCATCTATTGTCTTCTACTTGGAAATGAAAGTGGAAGTGGAAGTAGGTGTACACGATTTTAGGTCGCAGTTCACCCCTTGCATAGACCTATAGTCGAGGGGTGAACCGGGACCTAATATCGTGTACACCTACTTCAATTCCACTTTCATTTCGAAGTAGAAGACAATAGATGACAATAGATCTAATGAATTTCAAAGTAATTCCAAAGACGGTGTACACCTAATTCCAATCGCGGTTCATCCCACGAGTATAGATATACAGCGCGAACTCTACTTTAGACCAATGAGTAAATGAAACAATCTGGGAGGAAGAACTAGGTATTTTTCGTCGATAGGGTTTCCTTTTTTCAGCAGGCTTTCAATAATAATTAATGTATCATTCGCTATATTTCAAAAGATTAGATAGACTATAATGTTAATAATCGGTTTCCCATCACAGTTTGAAATCAATTAAACAATTAAGAATTAAAAATTTAATTTCTCTTCTTAACTGGTTTCAAGCCCTAGGTTGGAGAAGAGAATTGATTTTGTCATTTTTAAATAAAAACGAAATTTTTATTATAGGTAAAATTGGATCAGTAATATTTCTTTTTTTCCTACCTACATCAATCAGCTTTTATCCATCGGTTTCGGTACATCGATTTATTCACTTCAATAAGGATTTCTAGACCATACTGTGCCGAGGGTGTGTCTTATCCTGTTCGTGTTTGTCTCAAAACAGTAATTTGAAGAAAGTAAAATTTAGAAGTCCATCTGATCTATTTGTATTTGGAAATTAGGGGTAACATAAAATAAAAAATAATCAGATCGTAAGCAAGTGGATAGTTCGCTTAGTGGTTAGTCTATTTTAATCTACTTTTTTTGAATTAGTGAATATAGTTTTGATGTGTCTATTTCTTTTTGTTTCAGGTGAAGAAGGGTTGAAAAAAAAATTTAAAAAGCTTTAAATGAGGATCCGTGCGCAGTGGTGAACTCTATGGGCAAAACGAAAAATACAAATAAGTCCAAGTTCCTGAATGAAAAAAAAGAATTCTACTAGAAACTCACTAGAAGATAAGGAAAAGATTTGACCCAGGGGAACGAGGAAAAGAGATAGATAGAATCCTCAGCGTGTAGGATTTATTTTCTCCAGCCAGTCGAAAGTAAACGTGTTGGTCGCTTGAATCCTGGGATCGGGTAATGTTTGTCAGACACTTTACTTTCAAAGGGTAGCAGCTGTATTTTGGAGGGGTTCAAGGATCGCAACTGCAAGTTTTTTCAAGACTTCCTGTTTGCTCAAAATTGAACTGAAACCTTATTCAAGCGGCAAGAAATTCTTCCGGGTAACAATTTACGATGATACACCTGGGGAAATTTTTTGTTTGTAAGAATCATGATTTTTAATTTTACCTAATTTTTAGGCTAGAATTATATTTTTAGATATTCATCGCTTAGAATAAGAGATTAGATCAGGGGTGTCCAATCTTTTGCCTTACACGGGCCGCATTTGAAGGAAAAACAAATGCCTCGAGCCCAGTGGCGTAGCTAGGGGGGCGGCCCGCACCGGGTTGAGGGTGACATCCGGCCGAGATTGAAAAAAAGAAGAGATTATAATAAGTGTGAAGTAATATTTGGAGACGGACTGATAAGTGAAATTGAGTGGAAATTGATGAGGCAGTCCAAAAAAGAAGATAATCTATACTATCTTATAAACCGACGTTTCGGAAGCTATTCCCTCCTTCTTCAGAGTTTTGAAAAGTCAGTGAAGGAAATTCAGATTGCGACATTCCCTTCACTGACTTTTCAAAACCCTGAAGAAGGAGGAAAAACCTCCGAAACGTCGTTTTATAAGATAGTATAAATTATTTTCTTCTTTTTTTGGACTACCTCATCAAGATCCACTCAAGAGATTATAATACATGAAATATTTTTAAATTAAAATTTTTTTCAAGTTTCTTCTAAATATGTTTATGATACTTGATTGATAGTATTCTAATTTGATGATCAATGACTCATAATTTTTCAAATGTTTATTTAAATTGTTGTATTAAAATCATACTTCACGCTTACCTGATTTTTTTATTTTACATAAGGTTGATTTTAACCGTTTTTGAGAGTTGACACCATCGATATCCGCCCCGGGTGTCACCCATACTAGCTACGCCACTGCTCGGGTCGCATATAAAATCTACTAATTCCTTTGTTTGATATTTGTTAATCACAAAATATCGTTAATAATGGAGAATAATGATATCCACCAAGGCAAATAAAGAAAAAATATCATAGAATAATAAATAATCTTTGAGTTCTTTTCCTTCAGGATTTTGTTTTTAAATCATTTATCTACTTCTTTTAGCAATTTGTAGTCTTTTAGAAATATATCGAGTTTAATTATTTCTTAACCTTTACAAATTCTTGAATTAATTAACATTCAGTTCTTTCTATATAGATATGGTATAATAACGAGTATCCAATTAGTCCAAGTGCAATAGTCAAAAGGCCATTCCTAGATTAATAGACATTAAGAAATTAACTTCTACTAGTCTAAAACATGTCTGAGCTTGTATTTGGAATCCTTGCCTTAGCTGATATAAAGGAAGAGAAATTATTCTATCCGTGCACTTTTTAGTCATTTTTCTAGATTTATTATTTTTAATTAGTGAAATAATAAATATTTAAAGAAAATGGAAATATGAGATGAAAAGTAATTTTTAATTATTCTAAACTTGGTTATTATTATTTTTTTCATTTTCATTTGTTAATTTATTAATTTTTACTTTTATTTTTTTCTTGTCCTGGGGGTGTCCAGCCCCTTTACCCCCCCCCCTCCTCCTTGTAGTTGTATCAGTGATTCAAGGAATGTTTTATGGATTTGACGATGCACCGCCTGACCTGAGCATAAACAAAGTAGATATGGCGATGCGGTTGTATAACTTCACGGGGATCCCATGAAAATATTCTTATTCGTTTGGTATTGAGTGTTTCAGCTTGTACTTGATATTTTACTATTAACTTTTCATAATTTTAGCTATATCAGAAACTTAAGTTTTTTTTCCTTGTATACCTACACTGAAGTGCAAAAAAATCGATCCAATAATATAAAACTTTTTTAAATAGTAAATAATTTTTAATTTTTTTACAAGGAACCATACATTATTGAAATTATTGCTTATTGAAATAGTACTTGCCACTTGTCGTTGACTTAGCCCTTGATTAATTAGGTACACAATTTGAACTTCTTGAACTTCAGAAATATCCATTTTGTATATTTTATCTTTCTATCAATGATGCTTAATTCTAAATTATTCATTTTACTGTTATTTCAAATGGAATTTAATCTTTTATTAAAAGTTTATTTAAATGTAAAGTGATATTGAAAAACTATGATAATTTGTAATTGTATCTTTTAATTTAATTTTACTTATTTTTTTTATAAAATTCAAAAATATTTATTGAATATGTTAGTTTAAGAGTTAAAAGAACAAATTATATCAATATTGGTAAAAATTTTAATACTTTGCTATTTAATCAAGTTTTTATTGGTGACTCGATTTTTTTGCTCAGTAGTGTATATAATATGTTTATTTGCATCAAGCAGAGAATAAGCTCATTTATTTCTCTTTATGAATAAATAATTGTCTTTAATTTTAATTTTCGAAAATAGGTTGGTGATTTCAAAGAAAAACGAAAGAAAGACTTCCGATAAAATTGGCACGATTGCTTAAGAGATAGAAGAGGAGGATAGGGATGGACCCACCCAGCAGGGGTTGACACTCGGTTGTGTCGTCTTCCGTTTCGCTGGCACCTGGGCATGCTGAACCCCCTGGGGATGCTGAGGGGGCCCTCGACGGCGTCGTCGAGGCGCCGTCTCTTCGGCCTGTGCGTAGAGATGGCGCCGATGGTTTCCCCCCGAGACTGAATGGCGCGCCGCCAAAAATCTCTCAACCCTCTCGCTACCCCCTTGAGTCCTTTTTCAAAAGGGAGAGTCTTCTGCTCTGTCGACACTCAAGTGCGGCTAAAAAGCGCGCGCGATGAAAAAACGCCCGGCAGAAGAGCGAACGGGAATAAAAGGACGGACGTTGCGGCTAGAGAGGAACAAGGACCCTCGGACGCCAAATCCGACGAGGTAGAGAAGAAGGAAAAAAGCCGGGCTTGTCATAAGGAAATGAATGATTGCTCAGAGGGAGATTAAAGAAAGCCTCTCTATCCTAGATATCGATTCGGCAACAACTCGGACCACGAATGAGTTGGGGATTTGCATGTCTAGACTGATAGTCGCGAACTCCTTCAACCGAACGCTTCTTTTTTGCTCCTTGATCCACGTGACATTCATGTTAAGAGCGACCTCGAAAATTTGATACATACTCAAGAGCAACGCCAACTCTAAACGCACTGAGAAAACAAAGACAGGAAAATAAATCATTCGAAACAACCTGGGATACTGTTTCATTGATCTTAAGTACTTTGGTGGAAAGTTCTCTCGATAATCCAGATTCTTTTGGGTTCTCGCTCGTTAATTTCTCCCTTCACTTAATCCAGGCTCATATCAAAAAGACTTTTTGAATATTATATGAAACGAAGAGTGAAGAGTTGACGATAGTTAGTTTGCAATTGTTAGACAAAGTTATGCGTATTCTTTGAGGAGCTAATAGATAATATATTTTATGGTTCTAAGTGTTAGTAATTTCTCTGGAAAATGCTTCCTAGAAAAAGTACTCGTTGCTTTCCTTAAATTAAATGAGGCATTTTCTCTCTTTAAAATTACTGGTTGGTGTTAGAGCTCTTCTTGTAGTCTAGTTTGTTAGAGTATTATCTGGCAAGATTTTGTTTTGCCGAGAGTAAGAGAGTTGAATAGCTAGCCCCAAACGAATCGTTTGTTATGGGACTTGCTATAACAACAAAAGTGTTTCTATATCCAATCGGATAATTGAACCCATAAGAAATAACTGATAAAATATTATTAGTTGAATAAAAGATTTCACTGTCGATGGTAACAGAATTGTTTTTATTTTAGGTTAAAAATAAAATAAAATGAGAGAGTCTTCTGTTTTTTAAATAAAACAATTTTTAATTATTTCTAGAGACTATAGTTTC
This sequence comes from Forficula auricularia, assembly GCA_024734495.1. Classification (NCBI taxonomy): domain Eukaryota; kingdom Metazoa; phylum Arthropoda; class Insecta; order Dermaptera; family Forficulidae; genus Forficula; species Forficula auricularia. Next base: position 1,090,690 of record JALMQS010000058.1, read on the forward strand.
GAAGGCATTGCCTTCATCATCAGTCTATCACAAATATTTCAAATTAGTTACAAATTAAGATTTATACATAGAAAATTTTGAAAAATATATAATGTCTTTTTCTTCATGTTTCCTCTTGGGAGATTAGAAACTATAGTCTCTAGAAATAATTAAAAATTATTTTATTTAAAAAACAGAAGAATCTCTCATTTTATTTTTTTGAGTCTATATCTGGCAGCCGAGCCGAGCTGAGCTCTTAATCCTTCTATGTAATTTACTTTGTCTAGTCGCAGAATACATTGAGTGAACAAGGCTTACGGCCTGTGCTCCTAATTTCACTGTTTCCTCTGGATTTTCAGACAATAATTGTATATTGTGTTGGCGATTTGTTGATTTGCTACTTTGGTTCGATCTTCCAGTCATTTTACATATGTATGGATGTCAATTTCTTCTAATCCATTAAGGTATTATTCATTGAATTGGTTCTAAAATAACTACTACTTTGCGACTTATTTTATTTTTGGTTTTCTTTTTGTTTTGAAAAATTTTAAATTTACAATATAATTAAAATTCGGGAGTTTTACACGTTAATAAATCCTATCTCACTCAAATAAAAGAAAACTTACATTATCCAGGGCCTTCCTAAAATCCATAAAGCCGCTCCGAAAGGCCTCGGTTGCGTGAAGTAACATACCTTTTTCTTCTCCTTCTGACATGTCTCACTACTAATTAATAGAGAGTCATAGAGAGTCATGTCGAAACCACCTATATGTTCAACGTGTAAAACGGCAATAAATAGTGAAATGCGTACATGTGATTACTGCATCAAAAATTTCCACCCTAGTTGTGATAAACATCAAGTTTATAAAAACAGTGTGCTTGTAGAATGTACACATCCATTAGAAACAAGAGCTCAAAATGAAAATTATGAGTGGATATTGGTTGCATCAAGAAAAAGACAAAATCAAAGCCCAGAACCACCTTCTCACAGAGTCATAAAGCAATCTAAAAATGAAACTTACTGGCTGAACAAGCCCGCACCGATCTCTACGTCAAATAAATTCGACTCTTTACCTGTAGTTACAGAACAAGAGCTCTCCCCAGTTACACAACAAGAGCCCTCCACACCTACTCCAGAAACTAAAAGTAAAAACCCGAAGTCTCCGCCAATTTTCGTTACAGGGGTTCAGTCTATAGGCCCACTCACGACTCTTCTAAATAACCTGGTCCCAAAATCTTTCACTCTAAAATGTACAAAATCCGATGAGGTTAAAATTCAGCCAAATAGTCCTGATTGCTATAGAAAAATCGTTAAAGCACTAAATGAAAAAAATACAGAATTCCACACTTATCAACTAAAACAGGATCGCGCCTTTAGAGTGGTCCTGAGAAATATTCATCCCTCAACAGATATTCAAGAACTGAAAGACGAGCTCCTCGATCTGGGTCACGAAGTTGTGAACATTTCAAATATTCGCGATCGTTCCACTAAAGTAGGATTGCCTCTTTTTCATATTGAACTTAAACCTAAAGACAATAATAGACATATTTATGAAATAAAAAGCATTCTCAACACTATAGTTACTTTTGAAGCCCCCTACCCAAAGCGAGATATAGTTCAATGTTTCCGGTGCCAACAGTTCAACCATACTAAAAATTTTTGTTTTCGAACACCAAAATGTCTGGTCTGTGCAGCCTCACATGACTCAAAAATTTGTCTAACCAAGAAGACTAAGGAGACTATTGTCAAATGCTCTAACTGTGGGAAAAATCACCTAGCTAGCTACAAGGGTTGCGATACCTATAAAGAAATAAAAAACAAAATTTTTCCTCCTCTAAGAACCAAGAGTCTAGGGGCGACTCAAAATCCGCCCAGAAATATACAATCAAACGCATCCCCTAAAGAAAACCAAGAAGAGCCTCAACATTCTTCTCCAACAAATCCCCCTAATCAAAATAAATCATACGCTCATGTTGCCCAAGCTAGATTTGAACCAGCCACAAACGTCCTAGTTCCTCAAGACATTTCTCTTTCAAACTTTCTATCAGAATTCAAGAATATGTTTAATCAACTAATTCAACAAAACAGCATGATTTTAAACATGTTATCCACTGTCGTAAATAATCTCATAAAATGACTGAGTTTATAAGAATAGCATTATGGAATGCCAATGGCCTCCAAGCAAAAAAGGACGAGGTAATTTTGTTCCTCAAAATAAACAAGATAGATATTCTATTAATATCCGAAACACATTTCACTATCAAAAATTATCTGAAAATCCCTGAATATAACATCTATAATACAAACCACCCAGATGGTACAGCCCATGGAGGAACAGCCATAATAATTAAAAGTACTCTCAAACACTGTGAAATGCCCCAACATAAGTTCGATTTTCTACAGGCTACTTCCGTTCAAGTCTATAAAGTAGCAAAACCAATAAACATAGCTGCTATTTATTGTCCACCCAAACACCGCATTTCCAAGGATTTATTGAAACCAATTTTCGATTCCTTTGGTAATACTTTTATTGCAGGAGGTGACTTTAATGCCAAACATACAAACTGGGGCTCAAGAATGACAACACCCAAAGGTAGAGAGTTATATAAACTGATAAACGAAGCAAACCTAACCCATTTGTCCAGCGGAAGTCCAACTTACTGGCCCACAGATTTGAAGAGAATCCCCGATCTTTTGGATTTCTTCATAGCTAAAGGCATCTCCTCAAATTACGTCGAGGTCGAATCAAGTCTCGATCTCTCTTCCGACCACTCACCCGTTATTGCCACTATAAGTACCTCTATAATCTTGAAATCTCCAAAGCCTAGGCTTACCAACAATAACACAAACTGGAAAAATTTCCGAGAACAAATCGAGCAAAACCTAGATTTGAATAAACGAATGAAAAACCCTGATGAACTCGAAGAAGCTACCAGCTACTTTATCAAAACTATTAAGGCAGCAGCTAAGAACTCAACCCCCAACGTAGATAAAAAAGTTCGCGGGTCCCTAAATGTTCCATTTGAATTAATGAAATTAATTAGCCATAAACGTAGAGCAAGAGCCATATGGCAAAGGTCCCATAACCCTTATGATAAAAATATATACAACAATATTAACAACAAATTGAGATCAGAAATGAAAAAAGTAAAAAACGATTCTTTTAAGAACTTTGTCGAGAATCTTTCAATTAAAGACCATTCGATCTGGAGAGCAACTAAGGGCTTTAAAAGACCTCAAACACCTATTCCACCTATACGGTCAAACGACTCGGTTAGCTGGGCGAGAACTGATCGACAGAAGGCCGACTTGTTCGCGGACCATCTCTCTCACGCTTTTCAACCCTTTTCTAATGAGGCAGATGATGAGGTTGAAAATTTCTTGAAATCCCCTTTCCAACTTTCTCTACCTATAAAAGACTTCAAAATCACTGAATTAATTAAAGAAATTAAGCACTTAAAGTCAAAGAAATCTCCAGGACATGATCAAATAAACGCTGTAGCCCTGAAAAATCTTCCCAAAACAGGACTGATATTTTTAACTACTTTGTTCAATTCAATTCTAAGACTGACTTACTGGCCAGAGCAACTTAAATTAGCCCATATCATTCTGATCCTAAAACCAGGCAAGCCACCTACCGAAGTGACTTCATATCGCCCAATCAGCCTTCTCCCGATTATATCAAAAGTTCTAGAAAAACTTCTACTTAACAGGATAAAAGAAAACAACTTAATGGAATGGATTCCCAAACATCAATTTGGCTTCAGGCAACAACACTCTACTACCCAGCAATGTCACCGATTGGTAGAGACAATAAGAAAATCCTTTGAAGAAAAAAGTATTGCCCCGCAGTTTTTCTGGATATTAGTCAAGCTTTCGACAAGGTGTGGCACAAAGGTCTGCTTTTCAAAATTAAAAATAATCTTCCTCACCAGTACTTCCAACTACTGAAATCTTACTTGGAAAATAGATTTTTCCAAATTAAACACAATGAGGAACTTTCCGAAATTCATTCCATTGAGTCTGGTGTCCCCCAAGGAAGTATTCTTGGACCCTTATTATACCTACTTTATACTTCAGATTTTCCAACTACCCCTGTTAGCCAAGTAGCAACCTTTGCAGACGACACAGCAATTTTGGCATCCAGTGAAGATCCCTCACAGGCCTGTAATCATCTTCAAGAACATCTAAACTTGGTAGAGAAATGGCTAGGAAAGTGGAGAATGAAAGTAAATGACAGCAAATCCAGTCACATAACATTCACGCTTAAACACCAACCAAGTCCTCCGATTTTCATAAACAATAGAGCTATACCTCAGAGTTCCTGCGTGAAATACCTAGGAATACACCTAGATTCAAAACTTACGTGGAAGGACCACATTGTTAAAAAAGGAAAGAAATGGACTTAAAAACAAGAAAAATGTACTGGCTCATAGGCAGAAAGTCCTTAACATCATTGGAAAATAAGATCCTGATTTACAAAGCTATTATCATACCAATCTGGACCTACGGAATAGAGATATGGGGTTGTTCCTCTGAATCCAATTTAAATATAATCCAGAGATTTCAGTCCAAATTTTTGAGAATAATAACAAACGCCCCTTGGTACGTCTCTAACAGGACACTTCATAACGACTTAAACATTCCCTACATAAAGGATGTCATTCACAAAAGATCTCTGGGTTACCTACAAAAACTGGAGTCCCACCCAAATGATTCGCTGCACTCTCTCAACCAGATACTCGAAGATAGAAGATTGAAAAAAAGTGGCCTCAAGACCTTCAAGTCTCCTTATAGACTCAGTATAGATGGTATACAGTTATGCCTCATTGGAGGAATTCTGTAAAATTTACCTGTTCCCTTCTTGTTCATCAAATGTAATAAAATTGGCTCATAGAATTTGTTACTGCTTTGTAATTTGATTTGTAAGTTCTGATTGCTGATGGAAAAATAAAAAAAAAAAAAAAAAAAAAATATGATAAAAAAAGTTCATTTATATGATTGGGGAAACTAAACTACATTATTAATTCTTGACCTCGAGTAAATTTAGACAATCAATATTATTTATTTGATAGATATAATAAACAGTTTCAGTCTCACCTGGTTGACTATCTTCAGTGATATATTTCCTTCAAGATTTTTAATTTTCATATATATCTTTAATAATTTCTCATTTCATTAACGTGAAATCTTCAACAATTTTCAATAAAAAATTAATTGATAAACAATTTATCATTAAATTTAGAATCTGATTTGAATTGAAATTACAAATGTTGAATGAAATTTTTACTATGAAGATGTTCTACCAGGGGTGCCCGATACTGTTTAGTGAAATGAATAATGTAAATTGTCTAAAATTACTCGATTTATTGTGAATGAACAAACCCTTTAATTTATAAATATAAATTCTAGAAGTCACTAAACTTTGAGAAATCTTTGCCATATTTTTTTTCAATTTCAATTTATATAAATAGAATATTTTATATATTTTTAATCAAAATAAAAGTATTTAAAATGATTATACTATATGCTGTTCCGTGTGAATTATATTTTTTTAAAGAGAGGAGTTAATTTATTGGTTATTAAACTATCGAGTATTTTGGGTATTGAGGATAGTGTTGATATGGGACGGTAATTAGTTATATTAGATTTATACCCGTCTTTATAAATGGTAGTTATGAAAGATGTTTTCCATTTCAATGGAAATTCACCGATGTTCAATGAATGATTGAAGAGGTTGAGTAAAGGGTTCAGAAGATTTTTGGCACAGTTTTTGAGAAAAATATTTAAATTTAAATAATAACTATATAACTTTTACCTATAGATATAAAAACTTACTATAACTGTATCTGTCTGTAGATATTAAATAAATAATGGTTTAAAATTCTTAAAACAAAACATTTTCAAATAAAACAAAAATAAAACCGACTTCAAAAAAATTAAATGCATCAAATAAAATAATAAGAACTAAAAAATAAAATAAAATACACTAAAAGCTATAAAATAATTATCTAATTTAGTTACAACTAAACGATGAAATTACTTTTTGAAGTCGGTGCCAAACATATACATTTTATGAATCGAACTCGAATGATATTACTTAGTACGTTTGCCGGGTAAGCTCGCTTATATATTTTATTTTGGCACCGACTTCAAAAGTGATTTCATGTAACACTTTCGTCGTTTAGTTGTAACTGAATTAGATAATTTATTTTATACAGCACAGTACATTTTTATTGATTCTTGAGTTCTTATTATTACTTATTTGTTGCATTTAATTTTTTGAAGTCGGTTTTTTTTTTTTTATAAAATTATTTTTATTTTTCTCTTTTTAGTTATGTTATTAATAGTGACTTAATATAATACCTTGCATGAATCTCGTAAGAGAAAGCGTAGGGCGAATGAATCACAAAATGATATTAAACCAATTATTTTACATGAATTAATGTATACATTGTATTTTAGCTTCGACTCCGGAGATTGCTTCTCCACCATCGAGTGTCCTTGATCATCTTTAGTCCTTGTTTTTAATAAGAGGAAAAAACTAATTATAGAAAAAAAAACCTCTTTTCCGATAATTATTTCAATTCCATTATTCCCCAATCAAGTCGATTGATTCCATCCTACCAACCAGAAAATGATAATAAAATAAAATTCATAAATATAGAAATTCTCTAGAAACGTTTGCGGATTTTAAATGAACGTTTTATGATTTATTTTTTTATAAAATATTTTTTATTATAATTTCTATTATTTGCTCATAAGAATTGAAAATTTACGTTAATTCGTCATTGATCATATTATCAGAACTTGACCAAATTAATATGGGACCACCCCCAAGGGACCTTCTTTGCAATATAAAAAGAATCCTCGAAATCGGCTAATAAATAAAGAAGTTTTGGCTGAACAAACAAAAAGGTCCAATACCAATGAAAAAAACGAGACCATTCGGAAACTAGACTGAACCCAATGCAAAAAAATCATCAAAATCGGTTCGCAATTGGCGAAGATATCAGGTAACAGACACAAAAAAAAAAAAATCAGTCGAATTGAGAAACTTCTCCTTTTTTTGAAGTCGATTAAAAAGTAAAAAACATTCTAATAGTACTCCTTCCTAATACTCCCTTTATTTGAAATAAAATTTTATTTATCTTTCCTGTGGACTGCCTGCCTGTCTGCTTTCCACCATGCACAATCTTATTAGCTAGCCTTAATTTTTGGGATAGGATAGGATAGGATAGGATATTACCTATAGTAAAACATAGAATTAAATTATATTATACAAAAATTATTTATTTATTATATTATGCGCAATATAATAGTTAAGAATTTGGTTGGTCATTAGAGATATAATATTTGTACAATGTCGTTAAATATTTTGTTGTTACTTATAAATTAAATAATGTAGGTATGTACTTACAATGTACCTACCTACAATGTTAATACAATGTTTATCTAGTTAATTATTTAAAATATTTGTTTATAGAAATTCAAAACAAACCACCCAAAATAGAAATTCAAAAAAAATTCAAATTCACAGCTCTTGGATCAAACTTTGGAAAATTTGACGACCTACAGGTGCGTGGGTGGGCTAGTACAGCAGCTTAAATACCGTGTTTCGCAGCTAGCTAGCCCCAACTAACTAACTAACTTAGTAACCTCTATATAAAGAATTTCTAATATATAGAGAGTCAGAATTGAATCCTCTATTTTTTATCAATTTTCGATAAATAGTTGAACACCTCATGTCTATTCCTAAATAGAGAGCTAAGACACGTGGTCTCATCTGAAACCGATTAGCTACCACCATGGCTCTAGCCCCCTCCTTTAATAACATAACAACTAATTCCAAGTTGTTGGTGAATACGGCCATGTGGACTGGAGAGTTGCCCTCTCTATCCATGTGATTAATATCGGCCCCTTTATTTGTTAAATAGTTGACAAGTGAGAGATGGCCATTCACACATGCTATCAGTAAAGGTGTTGCTCTGTGATTATCGAGTGAATCTACTGCAACACCTTTCGTTATTAAATAGTGAACAATTTCTATATGGCCATACTCGCATGCAAAATGTAACGCGTTCCACAAAGTTACTAATTCATCTTCATATTTCATATGTATACAGTTTGGATCTTGATTGAAATAGTATCGAACAGCTGGTAGAGATCCAAATGATGCTGCATCCCATATATTTTCAGTACCATCAGGAAATATTGGTCCAAAATCTTCAAGTTCCATGCCTTCATTTTCAACTGTCTGCTGTATAGTTTCGTAATTTATTTCTACTTCTTCGTCAACTTCTGATGTATGATAGGAACCACTATCGTTAGAATCGTGCAGATTGAAGGTTTTTTTCAATATGTTTCTGATCTCAACAAACTAAAAAAGAAAAAGAAAAATTAACATTAATTAAGTACGTATTAGAAACAAATATTTGATTATAGATATATAAACAAATTATGCCTAAATTCAAAAATAAGACTATTTTGGTTTTGAATATTTTGAAACATTTTGAAACTATTAAATAATAAAGTAAAGAAAATTTTCGATTTTTTTTTTTAGAAACGTAAAAATTTAAAAATTTTCAAAAATTTTCTTTACTTTATAATAAATTTAATGTTTTAAAAAATGTGAAATAAAAATAGGGAGTGTAGTTTTATTTAACAGAAAACAATTGTAGGTATTGCTTTTATTATTCTAAATTAACCATCTCTTCCAAGTCACGTACGAATAATAAAATAACAAAGAAATAATGCAAAATTTGACCGGCTATAATCTGATCCCTATACCCTAATTTATACACACTTCTGCACACCTATACACACGAACACTAAATGGCCTAAATTGAGTATAGTTCTCGAAGGTCATTAAAAAAAAAAAAATTAACCAAGGATCTCAAAAATAATTAAAATTAGATTGTAATGTGAAAAATTTATGTTTACAAGTATTTGTTTTGAAATTATCTTCAGGATTTTATGTATAAGGTCACTTAATATACCTATTTATACGATGAAAAAGAGCGGTCCACTTCCACAAACGAAATGGGGACGAATTTAAAGGAACTTAAAACCCCCACATTTATTTTAAAATAAAAAGATTGCAAACTTTTCGGCATTTTCAAGTAGAGTATAGTATCTAGTCAAGTCAAAGTACAACAGAATAATAAGAAAAATAAGTGGATTGTTGTTTTTTAGATATGTTTACATCCTTTGTAATCCGTGCAACACTATACACTACACTCTTGTCGTTGAGGCCTATTTTTGTTTTCGTCGAATTTAAATTAGTGTCCCCATGTTTTATTTCTTCTTTTTCAGAAAAGTTACTTTTAAAACATCGGTATTTGGTGCGAAATATGCAATTTTATGCAATATCCTTCAAATATGCAATATTCCTCAAATATGCAAAAATATGCAGTATAAAATTTAGCCTAGTGTATCCTAGATGCATGATTCGCATAGATAATTGATCCCTAGGGTCGTATGTGGCGGCAAACAAAATATGCAATTCCATATACGGTTTTTCTAATTATGAGCAAACAAATATCTATATCTACATCTAAATATAAGACATTAATTACAAAATATAATTTTTACAAAAAATGATTAATATTAGGTATTACCTATTGAAATATTTACTTAGGTAAAATTTTTTTAAATACAAGTGTGTTTTATACAAAATAATTTCTTTATCCTCCTTCTTTGAAACATGAAATTATTATGTTTTAAATCAAGTCAAGTCAAAGAAAGAATAAATTTACTTAAATTTTGAAGTTAAAATAAAAATGAATAAAAAATACCTTTCGTTCCATTTCGTCCCATCCCTCATCGAGTATTTCTTGCAACGTTTTTCTCACAAACGACATCTTATTTGTATGAGTCATATTTATTGTTTAATTTAAAAATTAAACTTGAGGTACTAAAAATTCTTATTAAGTATCAGTTCAAATAAAATATAAATAACTACCTACTAGAATCACGTTATCACGTTTGTTGATTTGTTTGGTAAGCTTAAATTGTAGTATGCAGTGTTGCCAGCGATTGAAATTATAAATCCACTAGTTTGGTCTTCCCAATAAGCTAGAACTTCCAGATTGCCAATCCTAGCACCATCTACCGGGAGACTCAAATTGTGAACAATTGCTCCCACAAGAAATGCATTGAGAGTAATTTCACTTAGTGATGTAAATTTAATTATCAAAATTTATTTTTGCTAAACAAACTTTTTTAGCTTTAATAATAATAATAATACTCGACGATGAATAAAAATAATATGATATTAAAAAAAAATATTAATAAATTAGAAAACAGCAATACAAAATATGTTTAATTACAAAAAACAAATTTACATTGTGCATATTATTAATTTATATTATTAAATATAGAATTCCGGCAATTTTTATAGATCGAATTTATTTATATTTAACAAACTTTCAATAGAATCGTGCAGCTTTTGATATTATATTTTTATTTTATTTAAAATATATAAAAAAAATATTTATTGATTGTTTCAACTAATTTCTCTTTTGATGTCCTTCGTTTAGACATGGTCCCTTAGCTCTTGTTAATTTTTGTGGATATCCCCCTCCCCCCCCCCCCCCCTCGAAAAAGTTGATGTATTACTATATCTTGTTTTATAGCTTTGGTAATTTTGATTTCCAAAGGACGTACATGGAAATTATAAAATTATTTTAATGAATCTTTGTTTTCTCTCTAAATCAGATGGTTTTTAGAATCCATAGAATTGGCCCACGTGTTTGAGATACCACGGAGCAGCACAAAAGCCTTTTCATCTTTGCTTTAATTTTTAAAATAATAAATATAATTGTATATCTTATTAAATTAAATGTAGTGCTTTTAGAATTATAAATATAAATTAATATAATTTTTTATATAAAAATAATAATCGAAATATATTCAAAGGTTTGAAAACATAACTTCATGACAGAAGGCATACATTGTCGCTATTTTTAATTTTTAATTTTACAAATTTTTTATATAGTATATATCTAAATTCATATATAGATACAATGAATATATATTTGGAATATATTCAAGGGTTAAAAATATTAATTCCATATAAATGTGTATATAATTTATATATATCTAAGCTTTGTTTGTGCATCATATGTTTATTAAATTATATATGTGAACGGCACCTTTATTTAATAAGTAAGTCTCCTTTAATCTTATCTGTTTTTATATATATCTTTATATAAAAAAGAAAGTTTATTTGAAAGCTTGTTTTGTTGATTTTGTATTTGCAATTGGTTTAATTTTAACCTCATTTACATTTTATATTTTAATTTTATATAGTTTTAATTTACCAGTTCTAACATCAGGTTTATGAACATTTAAAATTCATATTTTAATATAATTTTATATTATATTTATTAAATCTTGATACAGTCCACTCTCGGAAATGTAATTTTTATTTATATTATAATTCCCTATAATTTAAATTATTTTTCCTTTCTGCCATCGTTGCACCATATGTTATTAATAATTTTTGAATTTTTTTTCAAAATGTTTTTAAAATTGATGGAAGTCTTTTGCTAAAGATAAAATCATAAATGAATTCACCCTCTACGGAGAATATTTTAGTTATAGCAGTAGTAGGGAAGGGGGCTTGTTACCAGTTTTGGTTCTCTCCATTGTCGCTAACTTGGGCGTTTTTTAAGGAAGAAAAATGTTTAGGGCTAAAAAAGGCTTTCCATGCATTTTCCCAAATTTTTATTCTATAACTATTTAATTTTATTATTTACAATTAATAAGTTTTCGTATTCCTACTACTTTCTCTATCAATTTTATTCGTATTAGATTCATTTATTTATCTATATTTTAAACAATTAAAAACAACATTTTCGAAATACCCTATATATTTTACAAAATATTAGTTTAGAGTTTTTTTTTTGTTTAATTTCTGTCTTTTTATGTCGTCTTGAAATTTGAAATCACTCTTAGGGGAAAATTGTTTAGTGTTTGCGACCCTGGGAACAATAATCTTGTCAGCAAGAGTGGGGGAACTGGTATTTAGGGAACCATTTTTAATTTCTTGGGTCATTATAAATTTGTCTCATCTACTGCAAATATGTGCTCAAAAGTTCAAATTTTCCACAAACAAATTGTAAGTACCATGCACTCTAATTATTTATTTGTTAAAACTTATAACTTTACTATTAATAATACTACTTCTATCTCAATACTAGATTATTTTCATAAAATTCTTGGGTACATTTTATTTTTCTGGGGAACAAATATATATTTTCAAATTTTTTGACTTTTTAATGATTTTGTTATTTATTTAACGATATATTATTTGAGCTATAAAGTTAAATATAGTACAAATGTTGGATTTATAAATACAAAAGTTTAAAGAATTTTCAGCTCATTAGCTTAAAATTTTTACAGTTTAGTTTTCTAATTTTACACCCTTATTAGTTTTGATTGACACTATTTTCTTAATTAGGTTATTTTTTTAAGTATTTGCTTGATTTTTTGAATATATTTTTCGAAATATTTTTAAATAATTTGGTGTTGGCAACCCTTGGAACAATAGTCTAGTTAGTAGGAGTGGGTATTTAGATAACCAATTTTTATTTTCTTGTTTCAATATTCATTCTGCTCTACATTTGTTTACAATTAAATACCTAGACAAAAGTTTCACTTTTCAAAAACAAATTGTAAGTACCATGCTTTGTTATTATTTATTTATTTATTTTAACATAACTTTACTATGACTAATAGCAGTTTTTCTCAAAATTATTTTCCTAAATATAATGTTTTATTTTTTTATATTTCACCATTAAAAGTTTTGATAGACACTATTTGTTTAATTCAGTATTTTTTTATTTTTAATCTTCACTTTTGCCCAAATTGTGTTTAAGTAGAATTTTAATATTATATCATTTTAAATAAATATTAATTTTCTAAGTTTAATTGTACTTTTAAACCTAAAACGGCGTTTTTTCTTGATCTTTTGCATAGTCAAAATATTTGAAATAAAAATTTTGTGTTGGCGACCCTGAGAACAATAATCTAGTCTGTAAGAGTGGGGGAACTGGTATTTAGGGAACCATTTTTTCTTTTCTTGGGTGATTATTAATATATATCGTCTACTGCATATAAGTGCTCAAAGGTTCAAATTTTCGTCAACCAACATGTAAGTACCTAGCTTTCTAATTATTTATTTGTTAAAACTTATAACTTTACTATTAATGCTACTACTTCTATCTCAATATTATATTCTTATATGTGCAATTTTTTAAATTTTCTGAGGAATAAATATATATATAATATATATATTTTCAGAATTTTGTTCGACTTTTTAATGATTTTAAAATTTATTTAACGATAAATTATTTGAGCTATAAAGTTGAATATAGTACAAATGTTTATTTTATAAATACAAAGAAGTTTACGAAATTTCAGCTCATTAGCTTAAAATTTTTAAAGTTTAGTTTTTATAATTTTACACACATTAGTTTTGATTGACACTATTTTCTTGATTAGGTAATTTTTTTTAAGTATTCGTTTGATTTTTTGAATATATTTTTCGAAATATTTATAAATAATTTGGTGTTGGCAACCCTTGGAACAATAGTCTAGTTAGTAGGAGTGGGGGGACTGGTATTTAGATAACCAATTTTTATTTTCTTGTTTCAATATTCATTCTGCTCTACATTTGTTTACATTTAAATACCTAGACAAAAGTTTCACTTTTCAGAAACAAATTGTAAGTACCATGCTTAGTAATTATTTATTTTTTTTTTAACATAACTTTACTATGACTAATGGCAGTTTAATCTCAAAATTATTTTCTTAAAGATAATGTTTTATTTTTTTATATTTCACCCTTAAATGTTTTGATAGACACTATTTGAGGTAATTCAGTATTTTTTTATTTTTAATCTTCACTTTTGCCCAAATTGTGTTTAAATAGCATTTTAATATTATATCATTAATATTAGTAAAAAGTAGACGTATTTGATTTTATTTATTTATTTTGTTTTCATTCAATACTTTTGGAAATTTTTCAATTACTCCTCAATATATATTTTCGACTTTTAATTGTAAGATAATTTGTAAAGGGGTGTTTTTAAATTATTTTTGTAGTCTTTTTGACAAATGTGTTAACTCCTTTGGTAAATAGTGAGTCCAAAAATAAAGGCACCCTGGCACTGGTAGGCATAGAACTAATTTTGACTTTTATAATATTAATTAAATATTTATTTTATAATTTTAATTGTACTTTTAAACCTAAAACGGCATTTTTTCTTGATTTTTTGAAGATGTTTCTCAAAATATTTAAAATAAAAATTTTGTGTTGGCGACCCTGGGAACAATAATCTAGTCAGTAAGAGTGGGGGAACTGGTATTTAGGGAACCATTTTTGATTTTTTGTGTTATTATCAATTTGTCTCATCTACCGCATATAAGTGCTCAAAAGTTCAAACTTTCGTCAAACAACCTGTAAGTACCTAGCTTTTTAATTATTTATTTGTTAAAATTTATAGCTTTACTATTAATAATACTACTTCTATTTCAATATTATTTTCATAAAAATTATTTGTAATTTTTATTTTTCTGAAATAAATATATGTAGATATATTTTTTTTCTTATAAATTTTGTTCCACTTTTTAGTAGTTTTTTTAACGATATACTATTTGGGCTTTAAAAGTTGAAAGTAGTACAAATCTTTATTTTTATAAATACAAGAAGTTTTACGAAATTTCAGCTCATTGAAAACTTCAATTTTTTACAGTTTAGTTTTTCTAATTTTACACCCTTATTAGTTTTGATTGACACTATATACTTAATTAGGTAATATTTTTAAATATTTGGTTGATTTTTTGTATAAGCTTTTCGAAATATTTATAAATAATTTGGTGTTGTCAACACTTGGAACAATAGTCTAGTTAGTAGGAGTGGGGGGATGGGTATTTAGATAACCTTTTTTTTATTTTTTTGGTTCAATTTTCATTCTACTCTACATTTGTTTACAATTAAATACCTAGACAAAAGTTTCACTTCGTCAGAAACAAATTGTAAGTACCATGCTTTGTATTTTTTTTTAAAACATAACTTACTATGACTAATTTTACTTTAATCTCAAAATTATTTTCCTAAGAATAATGTTTTTTTTTTATTTCACCCTTAAAAGTTTTTTTGATAGACACTATTTGAATAATTCAGTATTTTTTTATTTTTAATCTTCATTTTGCCCAAATTGTGTTTAAGTAGAATTTAATATTATATCATTAATATTAGTAAAAAGTAGACGTTTTTAATTTTATTTATTTATTTTGTTTTTATTCAATACTTTTGAAATTTTTCAATTTACTCCTAAATATATATTTTCTAATTTTAATTCTACATTAATTTGTAAAAGGGTGTCTTTAAATTATAGTTTGTAGTCTTTTTGACAAATATTTAACTCTTTTGTTAAATAGTGAGTCCATAAATGAAGGCACCCTCTCAGGGGAACAATAGTCTAGTTGGTACCAGACTGGTAGGCATAGAACCAATTTTGAGTTTTATAATATTATATAAATATTTATTTTCTAATTTTAATTGTACTTTTAAACTTAAAACGGCGATTTATCTTTATTTTTTGTATATATTTCTCAAAATATTTAAAATAAAAATTTTGTATTGGCGACCCTGGGAACAATAATGTAGTCAGTAAGAGTAGGGGAACTAGTATATAGGGACCCTTTTTGATTTTCTTGGGTCCTTATTCATTTGGCTCATCATCTGCATATATACTTTCTCAAAAGTTTACCAAATTTCAGCTCATATTAGCTTAAAATTTTTACAATTAATTTTTTATGATTTTACAACTTTATTAGTTTTTATTGACACTATTTGATTAAGTAAGAATTTTTTTATTAATTTATATTAATCTTTACGCAAATTGAGTATATATATATATCATTTTTATTAGTCATAATAGGGGCCCCTATTTTTTATTTTTCCAGAAATTTTTACAATACTACCCAAATAAAGCGTGTTCAAAAGAAGGATGATGTTGTTATGGTTTGTATTCTTTTAAAATAAATGAAACTAAGCAAATGAAATGTTAAATTATTAATATAAAATTTTTGAAATGAGGCTGATTTTTTGCTGAATTTCAACTTAGCGTTAAGTGATTGTAATTAATTGTATTGTATTTTTGGACTAAAGATGGTCAGAGAGTCTCCGCCAAAACTGTTTTACCAATAAATATTGACAAGTTTGGTTTATCAACAGGCTTCTTTTTCGTTACGACAATTTATAGATTCTCAAGGTTTTAATTCAGTCATGCAACACCAATAAATAATTGAGAAAACCATATAGGTAGTAACTTTATCTAATAAAATATTATGCCTAGCCTTATTGTCCTAACAATTATATGTTTTTTCTAATTTACTTTTAACATTTTGATTGTAACTATTGATTTAAAACCGAATTAAAGTGGATAGATAATTTTTTGTCTTTTCACTTTTTCATAAATTGTAACATAATAAATAACCGTCTCTTCTTTCAATGTTTCGAATCTCATAATATCTTTGCAAATAATAAAAATGATGAATATGGAACTTTATACGTTGGTCGAAACTCTCCTGGAGGGGCTGGAACAAAATGCTGGAATGGATGAGAATAGGAAACTTGTAAATCCTATCCTCCCTGTGGATAAAGACACATTGCTGCAAAGTTCCTCTCTGAGATGAAGAACAGCTTAACGAAGAAATCCTTTTGGATTGTCTTCGTATTTTCTATGAAGAAGAATACAAAATTTTCACTGTACGATTCTCATATAATCAGACAACTATAAAATACATTATGGAACTAATACCGAAACTGTCCAAATATCGAAACGATCGAGTTAAATAGTTTATCGAAAGAACCTGAAAACAAAGAGAATTTCAAATTCTTTCTGAAACAAACCACATACGTGAAAACTCTATGGGTGTCATGTGAAAACGGAATTGAGCATTATTTCATCTTTTACTCGTAGAAGATATCGCCCAGCATTATGCGGATGATGATGTTCAAAATGGACTCCTAAAAATCGACTACATCACGGGATTTGATTTAACTACTTCAGAGTGTGCCAAAATTTTAAACCTTCTACCCAATTTGACATGTTTAGGCCATTTTCAAGAACTAGGTCCACTTTTATCCTCGTATCCTGATGATGTACTTCTCCAAAAATTACATAATATAATTTTATATTGAAAGAACATTCAACTGGGTATTTTGCAGACTATTTCTAACGGATTTCTTGAGTTCTTCTCGAGTTAGTTGAAGCTATTAAAACATCGTCAATTATCAAATATCGAAACGATCGAGTTAAATAGTTTATCGAAAGAACCTGAAAACAAAGAGAATTTCAAATTCTTTCTGAAACAAACCACATACGTGAAAACTCTATGGGTGTCATGTGAAAACGGGAATTGAGCAATATTTCATCTTTTACTCGTAGAAGATATCGCCCAGCATGATGCGGATGATGTTCAAAATGGACTCTTAAAAATCGACTACATCACGGGATTTGATTTAACTACTTCAGAGTGTGCCAAAATTTTAAACCTTCTACCCAATTTGACATGTTTAGGCCATTTTCAAGAACTAGGTCCACTTTTATCCTCGTATCCTGATGATGTACTTCTCCAAAAATTACATAATATAATTTTATATTGAAAGAACATTCAACTGGAGTATTTTGCAGACTATTTCTAACAGTTTCTTGAGTTCTTCTCGAGTTAGTTGAAGCTATTAAAACATCGTCAATTATGTGCTCATATTCCACTAATTCTTCTTCTTGTGAAGATTGTAGATTCGGATCCACATCAGAACAAAAACTAGCCTAAGTTCTTTTTGGTTCTTGTCTTGGTGAAGATTAAGAATTTTTAATCACATTGTCCCTCGGAGGACAAAATTGGGAAACGGCGTAGCGGGATAGTAAGATCTTCTATATTCTGCAAGGGTTAGAGTACCAAGGAATAAGGAATAAATTAAGTGGTGATCTCTACCCAATTTGACATCTTTAGGCCCTTTTCAAGAACTAGGTCTACTTTTATCCACGTATCTTGAAGATGTACTTCTCCAAAAATTAACTACATAATATAACCGAATTTTATATTGAAGGAACATTCATCTGCAGTCTTTCGCAGACTATTTCTAAGAGTTGCCTGAGTTCTTATTCCTTAATTGAAGCTAGTAACCCATCGTCGATTGTGTGGTCCTCTTCTGCGATTTCTTTTTCTTGTGAAGAATGTAGATTTAAATCGACACCAGCACAAACACTAAGGTAAGATTTTTTTTTCTTGTCCTTGTGAAGATTGTAGATTCGCATCTACACCATCACAATTACTCGCGTAAGTTCTCTTTACTTCTTGTCATGGTGAACAATGTTAATTTTTTATCATATTGTCCGTCGATGGCCAAAATTTGTGAACTGCGTCATAAGGGTAGTAAGATCTTCCACATTTGTCAAGGATAAGAGTACCAAGGAATAAGGAATAAATTGCGTGATAAACTCTACGCATTTTGACATCTTTAGGCCCTACATTATATAAAGGAATTTCATATTGAAGGAACATTTATCTGCGGTCTTTACCAGACTTATTTATAAGTGTTTCTTGTTTTCTTCTTAGTTAGTTGAAGCTATTAACATCGTCGGTTGTTTGGTCTTCTTCTGCAATTTCTTCTTTTTGTGAAGTTTGTAGATTTGCATCCACAGCAGCACAAACACTAGCATAAGTTTTATTTTCTTCTTGTCCTTTTGAATATTTTAGAGTCGCATCCACACTAGCACAAATACTAGCGTAGGTTCTCTTTACTTCTTGTCTTGGTGAATATTTTGAATTTTTAATCACATTTTCCCTTCAAGTCCCTAATTTGGAAACGGACTCCCAGGACAGTAACATCTTGCACATCCGGCAATGGTTAGAGTACCAAGGAATAATGAATAAATTACGTTCTGATCTCTTCCCAATTTGACATCTTTAGGCCCTTTTCAAAGAACTAGGTCCACTTTTATCCTCTTATCTTGATGATGTAATTCTCCAAAAATTACATAATATAAATTTATATTGAAAAGACATTCAACTGGAGTCTCTCGCGGACTATTTCGAAGTTTTTCTTGTAATCCTCTTCATTCGTTGAAGCTATTAACACATCATCGATTGTGTGGTCCTGTTTTGCAATTTCATTCTTCTTGTGAAAATTGTAGATTCGGATCCACATCAGCCCAAACCCTAGCGTAAGTTCTCTTTGATTCTTGTCTTGGAGAAGATTGTGAATTTTTAATCACATTGTACCTCGGAGGACAAAATATGTTAAGTGAGTCACTAGGGTTGTAAGATCTTCCATATACGTCAAGGATTAGAATACCAAGGAATAAGGAATAAATTGCGTGATAAACTCTACGCATTTTGACATCTTTAGGCCCTACAATATATAAAGAAATTTCATATTGAAGGAACATTCATCTGCAGTCTTTACCAGACTTATTTATAAGTGTTTCTTGTTTTCTTCTTAGTTAGTTGAAGCTATTAACATCGTCGGTTGTTTGGTCTTCTTCTGCAAAATCTTCTTTTTGTGAAGTTTATAGATTTGCATCCAAAGCAGCACAAACACTAGCATAAGTTTTATTTTCTTCTTGTCCTTTTGAATATTTTAGAGTCGCATCCACACTAGCACAAATACTAGCGTAGGTTCTCTTTACTTCTTGTCTTGGTGAATATTTTGAATTTTTAATCACATTTTCCCTTCAAGTCCCTAATTTGGAAACGGACTCCCAGGACAGTAACATCTTGCACATCCGGCAATGGTTAGAGTACCAAGGAATAATGAATAAATTACGTTCTGATCTCTTCCCAATTTGACATCTTTAGGCCCTTTCAAAGAACTAGGTCCACTTTTATCCTCTTATCTTGATGATGTAATTCTCCAAAAATTACATAATATAAATTTATATTGAAAAGACATTCAACTGGAGTCTCTCGCGGACTATTTCGAAGTTTTTCTTGTAATCCTCTTCATTCGTTGAAGCTATTAACACATCATCGATTGTGTGGTCCTGTTTTGCAATTTCATTCTTCTTGTGAAAATTGTAGATTCGGATCCACATCAGCCCAAACCCTAGCGTAAGTTCTCTTTGATTCTTGTCTTGGAGAAGATTGTGAATTTTTAATCACATTGTACCTCGGAGGACAAAATATGTTAAGTGAGTACTAGGGTTGTAAGATCTTCCATATACGTCAAGGATTAGAATACCAAGGAATAAGGAATAAATTGCGTGATAAACTCTACGCATTTTGACATCTTTAGGCCTACAATATATAAAGAAATTTCATATTGGAGGAACATTCATCTGCAGTCTTTACCAGACTTATTTATAAGTGTTTCTTGTTTTCTTCTTAGTTAGTTGAAGCTATTAACATCGTCGGTTGTTTGGTCTTCTTCTGCAAAATCTTCTTTTTGTGAAGTTTATAGATTTGCATCCAAAGCAGCACAAACACTAGCATAAGTTTTATTTTCTTCTTGTCCTTTTGAATATTTTAGAGTCGCATCCACACTAGCACAAATACTAGCGTAGGTTCTCTTTACTTCTTGTCTTGGTGAATATTTTGAATTTTTAATCACATTTTCCCTTCAAGTCCCTAATTTGGAAACGGACTCCCAGGACAGTAACATCTTGCACATCCGGCAATGGTTAGAGTACCAAGGAATAATGAATAAATTACGTTCTGATCTCTTCCCAATTTGACATCTTTAGGCCCTTTTAAAGAACTAGGTCCACTTTTATCCTCTTATCTTGATGATGTAATTCTCCAAAAATTACATAATATAAATTTATATTGAAAAGACATTCAACTGGAGTCTCTCGCGGACTATTTCGAAGTTTTTCTTGTAATCCTCTTCATTCGTTGAAGCTATTAACACATCATCGATTGTGTGGTCCTGTTTTGCAATTTCATTCTTCTTGTGAAAATTGTAGATTCGGATCCACATCAGCCCAAACCCTAGCGTAAGTTCTCTTTGATTCTTGTCTTGGAGAAGATTGTGAATTTTTAATCACATTGTACCTCGGAGGACAAAATATGTTAAGTGAGTACTAGGGTTGTAAGATCTTCCATATACGTCAAGGATTAGAATACCAAGGAATAAGGTATAAATTGCGTGATAAACTCTACGCATTTTGACATCTTTAGGCCTACAATATATAAAGAAATTTCATATTGGAGGAACATTCATCTGCAGTCTTTACCAGACTTATTTATAAGTGTTTCTTGTTTTCTTCTTAGTTAGTTGAAGCTATTAACATCGTCGGTTGTTTGGTCTTCTTCTGCAAAATCTTCTTTTTGTGAAGTTTATAGATTTGCATCCAAAGCAGCACAAACACTAGCATAAGTTTTAATTTCTTCTTGTCCTTTTGAAGATTTTCGATTCGCATCCACACTAGCACAAATACTAGCGTAGGTTCTCTTTACTTCTTGTCTTGTTGAATATTTTGAATTTTTAATCACATTTTCCCTTTAAGTCCCAAATTTGGAAACGGACTCCCAGGACAGTAACATCTTGCACATCCGGCAATGGTTAGAGTACCAAGGAATAAGGAATAAATTACGTTGTGATCTCTACCCAATTTGACATCTTAAGGCCATTTTAAAGAACTAGGTGCACTTTTATCCATCTTATCTTGATGATGTACTTCTCCAAAAATTACATAATATAATTTTATATTGAAAAGACATTCAACTGGAGTCTTTCGCGGACGATTTCGAAGTCTTTCTTGTAATCCTCTTCATTAGTTGAAGCTATTAACACATCGTCGATTGTGTGGTCTTCTTTTGCAATTTCATTCTTCTTGTGAAAATTGTAGATTCGGATCCACATCAGCCCAAACCCTAGCGTAAGTTCTCTTTGATTCTTGTCTTGGAGAAGATTGTGAATTTTTAATCACATTGTAGCCTCGGAGGACAAAATATGTTAAGTGAGTACTAGGGTTGTAAGATCTTCCATATACGTCAAGGATTAGAATACCAAGGAATAAGGAATAAATTGCGTGATAAACTCTACGCATTTTGACATCTTTAGGCCCTACAATATATAAAGAAATTTTATATTCAAGGAACATTCATCTGCAGTCTTTACCAGACTTATTTATAAGTGTTTCTTGTTTTCCTCTTAGTTAGTTGATGCTATTAACATCGTCGGTTGTTTGGTCTTCTTATGCAATTTCTTCTTTTTGTGAAGTTTGTAGATTTGCATCAACAGCAGCACAAACACTAGCATAAGTTTTATTTTCTTCTTGTCCTTTTGAAGATTTTAGATTCGCATCCACACTAGCACAAATACTAGCGTAGGTTCTCTTTACTTCTTGTCTTGTTGAATATTTTGAATTTTTAATCACATTTTCCCTTTAAGTCCCAAATTTGGAAACGGACTCCCAGGACAGTAACATCTTGCACATCCGGCAATGGTTAGAGTACCAAGGAATAAGGAATAAATTACGTTGTGATCTCTACCCAATTTGACATCTTAAGGCCATTTTAAAGAACTGGGTGCACTTTTACCATCTTATCTTGATGATGTACTTCTCCAAAAATTACATAATATAATTTTATATTGAAAAGACATTCAACTGGAGTCTTTCGCGGACGATTTCGAAGTCTTTCTTGTAATCCTCTTCATTAGTTGAAGCTATTAACACATCGTCGATTGTGTGGTCTTCTTTTACAATAACTTTCTTCTTGTGGAAATTTTAGGTTCGGATCCACATTAGCACAAACCATAGCGTAAGTTCTCTTTGCTTCTTGTCTTGGTGAAGATTGTGAATTTTTAATCACATTGTGCCTCGGAGGACAAAATTTCTGAACTGCGTCCTAGTGTAGTCATATCTTTCATATTCGTCAAGGATTAGAGTACCAAGGAATAAGGAATAAATTGCGTGATATACTCTACGCACTTTGACATGTTTAGACCCTACAATATATAAAGGAATTTTATATTGAAGGAACATTCATCTGCAGTCTTTTCCAGACATATTTATTTATAAGTGTTTCTTGTTTTCTTCTTAGTTAGTTGAAGCTATTAACATCGTCGGTTGTTTGGTCTTCTTCTGCCATAACTTCTTTTAGTGAAGTTTGTAGATTTGCATCCACAGCAGCACAAAAACTAGCATAAGTTTTATTTTCTTCTTGTCCTTTTGAAGATTTTAGATTCGCATCCACACTAGCACAAATACTAGCGTAGCTTCTCTTTACTTCTTGTCTTGTTGAATATTTTGAATTTTTAATCACATTTTCCCTTTAAGTCCCAAATTTGGAAACGGACTCCCAGGACAGTAACATCTTGCACATCCGGCAATGGTTAGAGTACCAAGGAATAAGGAATAAATTACGTTGTGATCTCTACCCAATTTGACATCTTAAGGCCATTTTAAAGAACTGGGTGCACTTTTACCATCTTATCTTGATGATGTACTTCTCCAAAAATTACATAATATAATTTTATATTGAAAAGACATTCAACTGGAGTCTTTCGCGGACGATTTCGAAGTCTTTCTTGTAATCCTCTTCATTAGTTGAAGCTATTAACACATCGTCGATTGTGTGGTCTTCTTTTACAATAACTTTCTTCTTGTGGAAATTTTAGGTTCGGATCCACATTAGCACAAACCATAGCGTAAGTTCTCTTTGCTTCTTGTCTTGGTGAAGATTGTGAATTTTTAATCACATTGTGCCTCGGAGGACAAAATTTCTGAACTGCGTCCTAGTGTAGTCATATCTTTCATATTCGTCAAGGATTAGAGTACCAAGGAATAAGGAATAAATTGCGTGATATACTCTACGCACTTTGACATGTTTAGACCCTACAATATATAAAGGAATTTTATATTGAAGGAACATTCATCTGCAGTCTTTTCCAGACATATTTATTTATAAGTGTTTCTTGTTTTCTTCTTAGTTAGTTGAAGCTATTAACATCGTCGGTTGTTTGGTCTTCTTCTGCTATAACTTTGTAACGATTTAACCTTCTTATGTTAAATCTGGGTGAGGCCAAATTAGGATTTTATTGTGTAATGGTATATTTAGCACTCTGGAATAATAGATAAAGTTTTGAAGAAAAGATTTAATTTATGCAACGAAGAATAATCAATTTGTACAATGTGTAGTAATAGAATAATTATGTATACTAGAGTAGAAAGACAATGAATACAGCGATTGAAACAAGTTGAAACAGTGTGTGTGTAAAGTGAATGAATTTAATATAAGTTTAATTAACGAAGAAAGTGAATAATAATGGTGGACAGCGTGCATCAGCTGGAGTCATAGAGTTTGTGTCCGCTAGCGTGCCTCCGGCTGACTGACTCCGCCAGTCGAGATAGCCTTCCACGCGCAACTCATTGAGTAGCAACAGGGCGGGGAGCAATGACAGACTGCCAACTGCACCTACTAAAAGAAACAATAAAACAAACCTGGCAAGCTATATGCCGATTATGAATATAAAGGCCCAAGGGGTGCTTATTTCATTACATCCCCCGGCCGGAAACATTAAAACTGGAGCCACTCACAGAATTAAGTAGCGACAATTTTAATGGCTTTAGTCAGCCTTCAGACAGCATTCAAATGCCTCCTTTCATGGAATAATATTGACACATAAGAAAATCTACTGTACTGAAGCTACGTTAAAATAATAAAAAAATAACAATGAATGTATAGGTGTTGAATGGACATGACTGGTTTCAAATCGGACGGAACTTTCAGATCCACCAGTATGGACCAGACGCACCCACAACGAGCGCCCGCCACGGCCAAGACGTGGGAGCAAAGATTCATTGTCAAACAAAAAGAATTCGGGATGGCTGTTAAGGCGCACAGCCCTACCCTGTGGTCTCTGAAGCCTACAGGGCGGACACTAGCATGTCCTCAAAACGAGCCGCTGCCAAATCAGAACCAGAGTGGATGCTAGACAGCTGGATACAGCTGTCAGGGTGGCCAACCACAACGCCTCCAATTGGGCACAAAATTTAATATAATTTACGAGGCTTTAAAGCCTCCTCCACTGCTCAGAGTGAATGGCCCGCCTCCATTTCTCCAGAACTCGTCCCGGTGGGATCGCAGTCAGCTCATTCCTCAATAGGGTCTATGCCCTGCGGACTTGGACGCCAATAGCTAGGCTCTTAGGCCTTCTTCACTACACTCAATGGGGTCTGTGCCCTGCGGACTTAGCCGCCAGCTAACTGGGCTCTTAGGCCTCTCTTCTCCATCTTCCACACAGAAAAAAAGGGAGGGGAATTGACAGCAACGAATCTCCGGTCCCACACACACGCCAATGACCCACGACCATAGCGGAACGTCCTTTCAAGCTGGCTTCAAATTCCAGTTCCACTCCAAAAATCACGCAGGATGAACACTCAACAGTGCTCTACATTCTTTAAACTGGACCATTAATGACCTTGACTGAAAACAAAAAAATTAAATATTTATAAAAACACAGTATATACTCAACTTACAATATTAAACCATTAAAGCATGGCAGAATTTAGACCGCCCGCTTCCACAACATCGACTCGCCAATAACCAGCAACCTCAACACATTATCTCACCTTTGCTCTTTCTCTTTGCGATTAATAAAATAAAAACTATAAAAAAAATTAGTGAAAAATTAATGTAAAAATATTTAATCAAAATAATCATTAAATTAAAGAATTAAAATACGCGTAATTAATAGCGACCATCCGTCCTTGAATTCTTTGATTGATCAAAAATAATAAACAACACAACCATGGTCTCAGATTATAGAGCCTTATAAAGTTTAGAGAACCTTCGTGAGGCTGCAAAACATTTCACTTCCCAACACAGATCTTTTATTCACAGTTAACAGGCCACAGGATTTAAATTATTTGATATGACTATTAACCCTTAGTTTGTTTGTTCCTTGGAACGACTGTCTAAATGTAGTTATACAAAAAATATTTGAAAGAGACTTTCAATAAAATAGACTACTATAGAAAAAGGATTGCAAGAATGTTTGTTGACAAATGCATCTCATTTTGGCGGGATTTGAACCCGTACCAACTGCTTGGAAGGCAACTATGCTGACCTTTACTTGTTATGCATTCAATAAACAAATTGGACTTGTTTTAAGAATATATCAAAACTGCCTATATAAACATAGAATAATGAGCGGGAAGTTATTTACTATCATAAATGCTCCTATATGCTGGAAATTCACGAAATTAGCTAGACTAGGCTGTTGTAGATTGCATTTGTTATTAATAGAATAATGTATTTAAGGTGGACGCATTGGATCATTTAATTATAAAATAATTTGTAGTTACAAAAAGATGCAATAGGAATTCTCAAATAAACTCTTGTAAGGAGATTTCTTTAATCAAAACTAAATGTTTTGAAATATTTTGAACATCCATAAAAGTATGTTGAACTATAGAAATTTAATATTGATTACTAATAGAATAATTGGCTAAAGGCGGATATCTAACCATTATCGTTTTAAACTCAATTGTAAACAATTAAATAAAAAATGTCCCTAACGGGATTCGACCCTTTATTTTTAGATAATGGAATTCAGACTTTTATTAAGAAATTGTCCAATAAAAATTAGATGGGCGATATCTTCATATAAAAAAATGAATAGAGAACCTAAATCATTCAGATCAACACACCTGTAGTTTCGTTTGCTAACAGTAAATGCTCATCGTTCAGTCAGTTTCACACAGCCTTACTACGGAACAATATTATGGTACCTTTGGATATAGTTATAACTTCGATGTCAATAAATAAAATTACACTAGTATAAAAATATACTGGTCGTCATAACAACTGACCAAAATATTTACTATCATATCATTGATATCATGTTTTCAGAATTAGAATAAATTACATACTTCGGCAATTGAGTTAATAAAGTAAATATAGAAATGAAAACATTTTGATAAAGTGCAGAATATTATCTATAGGATTGTTTTACCCCGCAGGACTGGCCCGCTTGCCTTCATGGCAGCTCAGAAGCTATAACCCGTCGGATGGCCGATATCAGCCTGCAGAATTTAGCTTGCAGAGTACCCACACTGGACTGGCTAAGTTTTGTCGTCAGTATGACAAATGCGACTAATTTTGAATCCAACAACACCCATACCATGACGCCGCATAGATTCAAAGCTATTCTCCATTGGAAAATTGCCCAGGTTTAACGTGAGTTCGAAAATGAGCGGAAAACATTTTTAGATAAACCAGGATACCGAAAGCCCGACCAAATAAACGCGACCTCGAACGAGACATGTGCTGTAGACGGAGGGCACGGGCACGAACACTACGAGATCGCGAGAACCTGCTTTTTCAGAGAAATCCTATACGATTCTAGAAACCAAACTATTCAAATTTATGGATTTTCTTGGTGCATGCTTTAACACTGGTTTTGGAAATTAACAATTTTTCCGCCATAAAAAGCTTATGATCGGAAGAATTATCTATCAAAAAAATATAGGCTTAATAATTCCTATGCAATTTGCCACAGAAATTATTAGCTTAATAATGGATAACATGAGATAATTCGGTATTTGTGGACAGACTGACAGATTGTCAACAAAATGCAATTATAATTATTTGTAAGTAAAATGAAATTAACTTTAATTATAAATTTACATGTCGAGACCAATTCAAATTGTTCTTTTAACTTGAAACATATTATTCAAAAGGATTGGGCTTATCTCTTTATGACTAATTAATGAAAATTATCTATTACTGATCAAGGATTAAGATTACAATACTTCTATTGAAATTTTAGGTAGATTATCAAGGCTTGCCGCAAATTTCAAAAATCATTATAGTGAAGAATATAATATTATTTTAAACTTTTCCAACCAAGAAAACTTACAAAAGTTATTTTGAAGGATAAAGAGATAATTGCTTGAAATGTATTTTCCTTTGGAAGAAAAATACGGACACTTCAAAATCTTAGTTATATTAAAGTTTTCTTAATAGAATGAATTTTTAGAATTTCAATTTTACATATAAAAAAGGACTTGATGAAATTATAGCACAATTCATCAATTTGCCAGACAAAGAAATATCTATTCGAATTTTATTTTTCTTCCAGAAGAGAGACAGACTGACTTTTAAATCTTAATTTATATTAAAAGATTTTTCTTTATGAGAAAGAAAATTTTTTAGAATTTCCTAATTTTAAATAAAAAAAGGACTTGATTAAATTTTAACAAAATTTATTAAGAGACAGACAGACTATTGAATTACCTCCCTAAAGTAGTATAGAGTAGTAAAAAAACTACAAAACAACACAAAATTAATTACAAATTTTACAAATAATGAAAAATGGAAGTTTGGGATTTAAAAAAGGGGGGAAAGAAGAAAAAAATGAGAATTCATTAGAGCAAGCCCCCACACTGAATTAGCGTGTGGTTTGTAACCTTCTTCGAGTTACTGCTCTGGGCTGAGGTAGAATCGTTTTAATAGCCGGACCTTGTAGACACCTTGCTTTTTTACCACGGGTGGTCTCCAATACATACGTACCCCGGGCGCATCATTCAGCCACTCCGAACGGGCCGTCATACAGTAGGAAGAACTTGTTGGCAGACTCACCGGATTTCGGAGAGGGGCATGTTGGTAAACTCAGGGGCAGAAGCTCAATAGTCGTTGAATGGTAGAGAGATTTTCGGCCGCCATGATGGATGGTTATGGTGCCTCAACTGCGAAAAAAGCCGGTTTAACTCTTTGATGGTACGTTTCATCAAGCCGGGGATGAAAGCCTCAGCAGATTGCGGATGGCGACAAATCTGCAATTCAGTGCCCATTTCACCAGCGAAATCATGACACGTCTGTAAGGGGCCGAATTGGAGTTCCGCGATCGAGTTCGAAGGGTTACGCGGAATCGGGTAGGTTTTGGTCTTGAAAGGAACTACATCAGTGGCTTTACATCCGCCATGTTGGTAGCCCTTCTTGCACCCCAGGCTCGGGGGAAAATCGCTGTCCTGGAACTCGGCTGGGAGTTCCATGTAACTGCTACCGCCTCCTCTAGAGAGGACGCGGGCTCAGGCACATCCTCCAGAGGCGGCGGTTGTTGGGATGGGCACATTGTCCTGGTTCGCAAAGGGCAACCGCAAGAGAGCTCTCGCCAAAGATAGGACGGGACCTCGGGATACACTGATAATTTTGACCCCTTTATCTCAATTGCTGCAGCATGGGACTGAAGGATAGTTTACGAGGTTTTCCTGCTCAAGTTTTATCTCGTCAACTCTCCTCTCCTTTGTTCCTTGTCCCGAACATCACTAGTCTGCCACGCCTTCCAGCCCATCTGTTCCCAGGCTTTTTGGTCTTTACCCACATTCCTTCATTTCCGTCTTTTCAGCTCCGCTCAATGTTAATGAGTTCGGCCATTCATTTTGCTGTCCATTTTCTTTTTCACAAATCAATGTTTGATAAGTTTTATTGAACCATTCATATCTTTTATATCATTTTTCAGCAGGTTATTGAACCATTTATATACAATTTTTAAACTGCTACCCTCTAAGTCCTTAAACAATGCCACTTATTTGTTCCTGTAACACTTTTCTGTGTTTTGTGGGAGACTAGGTTGTAAAATTCATGTGCAATAATGGGCTGTGAGAATGCCTGCAGCACACATGATATCGTCTCCACTTGGGCCTGGTCTGGTTGGTTGTTGAGACTGTTTAACGCCGAGGAGTGTGCCAATGGTTTCTGTTGCTCTCCTTCTTCCTTACAGTTCCTGCACGATTGGACGGCATTGTTAATTTCAGGACAGATGGTATCACTGTTAAAAAAATAAATCAGATTGGTTAGGCCCTTCACGCCAATTATTTCACAAGATTTTGGACTAAAAATAAAATGATAATTAATTACAACTAATACACACAGGTTGAACTCGTTTCATTCGTCATATCGGTGCGGTCCTCCATGCTGACGATTTGACCTTCTTATGTTAAATCTGGTGTGAGGCCGAATGAGGATTTTTATTGTGTAATAGGTATGTTTGGCACTCTCGAATGACAGATAGAGAGTTTTGAGAGAAAAGATTTAATTTATGCAACGAAGAATAATCAATTTAGCCTGACAATGTGTAGTAATAGAATAATTATGTATATAAGTAAGAAAGACAATGAATGACAGCAGTGGAAACAGAAGTTGAAACGAGTGTGTCTGTTAGCAAAGTTGAATGAATTTAATATAAGTTTAATTAACAAAAGTGAATAATAATGGTGGACAGCGTGCATCAGCTGAGTCATAGAGTTTGTTAGTCCGCTAGCGTGCCTCCGGCTGACTGACTCCGCCGGTCGGGTCTAAGCCTTCCACGCGCAGCTCATGATAGCAACTGGGGCGGGGAGCAATGACAGACTGCCAACTGCACCTACTAAAAGAAACAACTCAAAACCTGAACCAGCTTGGCTATATGCACAGATTATGAATATAAGGGCTCAGAGGGGTGCTTACTTCATTACAACTATCTTTTAGTGAAGTTTTGTAGAGTTGCATCCACAGCAGCACAAACACTAGCATAAGTTTTATTTTCTTCTTGTCCTTTTGAAGATTTTAGATTCGCATCCACACTAGCACAAATACTAGCGTAGCTTCTCTTTACTTCTTGTCTTGTTGAATATTTTGAATTTTTATTCACATTTTCCCTTTAAGTCCCAATTTTGGAAACGGACTCCCAGGACAGTAACATCTTGCACATCAGGCAATGGTTAGAGTACCAAGGAATAAGGAATAAATTACGTTGTGATCTCTTCCCAATTTGACATCTTTAGGCCATTTTAAAGAACTAGGTCCACTTTTATCCTCTTAATCTTGATGATGTACTTCTCCAAAAATCATATAATAAAGCCGAATTATATATTGAAAGGAACATTCTTCTGCAGTCTTTCGCAGACTATTTCTAAGTGTTTCTTGTGCTCCTCTTCGTTAGTTGAAGCTATTAACACATCGTCGGTTGTCTGGTCCTCTTCAGCGATTTTCTTCTTAGTGAAGAATGTTGATTTGCATCGACACCAGCACAATACACTAACGTAAGTTATCTTTTCTTCTTGTCCTTATGAAGATTATAGATTCGCATCCACACTAGCACAAATACTAGCGTAGCGTTCTCTTTACTTATTGTCTTGTTGAATATTTTGAATTTTTAATCACATTTTCCCTGTTAAGTCCCAAATTTGGAAACAGACGTCCCAGGACAGTAACATCTTGCACATCCGGCAATGGTTAGAGTACCAAGGAATAAGGAATAAATTACGTTGTGATCTCTTCCCAATTTGACATCTTTAGGCCATTTTAAAGAACTAGGTCCACTTTTATCCTCTTATCTTGATGATGTACTTCTCCAAAAATTACATAATATAATTTTATATTGAAAAGACATTCAACTGGAGTCTTTCGCGGACTATTTCGAAGTTTTTCTTGTAATCTTCATTAGTTGAAGCTATTAACACATCGTCGATTGTGTGGTCCTCTTTTGCAATTTCATTCTTCTTGTGAAAATTGTAGATTCGGATCCACATCAGCACAAACACTAGCGTAAGTTCTCTTTGCTTCTTGTCTTGGAGAAGATTGTGAATTTTTAATCACATTGTACTTCGGAGGTCAAAATTTGTGAACTGAGTCCTAGGGTAGTAAGATCTTCCATATTCGTCAAGGATTAGAATACCAAGGAATAAGGAATAAATTGCGTGATAAACTGTACGCACTTTGACATCTTTAGGCCCTACAATATATAAAGGAATTTTATATTGAAGGAACATTCATCTGCAGTCTTTACCAGACTTATTTATAAGTGTTTCTTCTTTTCTTCTTAGTTAGTTGAAGCTATTACCATCGTCCGTTTTTTCGTCTTCTTCTACCATATCTTCTTTTTGTCAAGATTGTATATTTGCATCCACAGCAGCACAAACACTAGCATAAGTTTTATTTTCTTCTTGTCCTTTTGAAGATTTTAGATTCGCATCCACACTAGCACAAATACTAGCGTAGCTTCTCTTTACTTCTTGTCTTGTTGAATATTTTGAATTTTTATTCACATTTTCCCTTTAAGTCCCAATTTTGGAAACTGACTCCCAGGACAGTAACATCTTGCACATCAGGCAATGGTTAGAGTACCAAGGAATAAGGAATAAATTACGTTGTGATCTCTTCCCAATTTGACATCTTTAGGCCATTTTAAAGAACTAGTTCCACTTTTATCCTCTTAACTTGATGATGTACTTCTCCAAAAATCATATAATAAAGCCGAATTATATATTAAAGGAACATTCTTCTGCAGTCTCTCGTAGACTATTTCTAAGTGTTTCTTGTGCTCCTCTTCCTTAGTTGAAGCTATTAACACATCGTCGATTGTCTGGTCCTCTTCAGCGATTTTCTTCTTGTGAAGAATGTTGATTTGCATCGACACCAGCAAATACACTAACGTAAGTTATCTTTTCTTCTTTTCCTTATGAAGATTATAGATTCGCATTCACACCAGCAGAAACAATAGCGTTCTCTTTACTTATTGTTTTGGTAAAGTTTGTGAAGTTTTAATCTCATTGTCCCTGGCAGGCCAAAATTTTGAAACTGCGTCCCAGGATAATAAGATCTACCATATCCGTTGATGCTTAGAGTACCAAGGAATAAGGAATAAATTACGTTGTGATCTCTACCCAATTTGACATCTTTAGACCCTTTTCTAGAACTAGTCCACGTTTCTCATCTTACCTTGATTATGTACTTCTCCAAAAATAACATAATATAATTTTATATTGAAGGATCCTTCAACTGGAGTCTTTTGCAGACTATTTCTAAGTGTTTCTTCTGTTCTTCTTGAGTTGGTTGAAGCTATTAAAACATCGTCGATTGTGTGGTCCATTTCTGCGATTTCTTCTTTTTGTAAAGATTGTAGATTTGCATCCACACTAGCACAAACACTAGCTTAAGTTCTCTTTACTTCTTGTCTTGGTGAAGATTGTGAATTTTTAATCACATTGTCCTTCGGAGGCCAACATATTGAAACGGAATCTCAGGACAGTAAGGTCTTGCATATCCGGCAAGGGTTAGAATACCAAGGAATATGGAATAAATTAATTGGTGATCTCTAACCAATTTGACATCTTTAGGCCCTTTTCAATAACTAGGTCCACGTTTATCATCTTACCTTGATGATGTAGTTCTCCAAAAATAACATAATATAATTTTATATTGAAGGAACATTCATCTGCAGTCTTTCACAGACTATTTCTAAGTGTTTCTTGTGTTCTTCTTGAGTAGTTGAAGCTATTAAAACTCCGTCGATTGTGTGGTCCTCTTCTGCGATTTCTTCTTTTTGTGAAGATTCTAGATTTGCATTCACAGCAGCACAAACACTACCATAAGTTTTATTGTCTTCTTATCTTTGTGAAGTTTTTAGATTCCCATCCACACTAGCACAAATACTAGCGTAAGTTCTCTTTACTTCGTGTCTTGGTGAAGATTTTGAATTTTTAATAACATTGTACCTCGGAGGCCAAATTTTGGAAACGGCATCCATGATAGTAACATCTTCCATATCCGGAAAGCGTTAGAGTACCAAGGAATAATGAATAAATTACGTGGTGATCTCTACCCGATTTGACATCATCAGTCCCTTTTAAAGAACTAGTTCCACTTTTATCCCCGTATCTTGATGATGTACTTCTCCAAAAATTTCATAATATAACCGACTTGTGAATTCAAGGAACAAACTTAAAACTTTGGACCATTTTGTAAGATTCTGCACAAAATCAAAAAAAAAAAAATAAAATTACCCAACTAAATATTCTATTGAAATTCTTTCAAAATTTCCTGAACTCTTGCATTTGGTTTTATTATTTCAAAACCTCGATCAATGTAGTGAATTCATTACATTATTACAAATAGGAAAACAAATTATAGCTTTGAATTTACACACCCCTGAAAATATTAATCTTGATTCAAAAATTTTTTCAAATTATGCCCGGAATTAGTAAAATTAGAATTAAATTCTAAAAACTTCCATTTCAAAAAACCTCGATTATTATTGATTAATTCATAAATTTATGTTCAACTATTTAGGTGACATAAAAACCATCCTAACCAAATGATTGGTAGGGCGTTTAGTTTACTAATAAGTTATTTTCATGTTATTTTATATTAATTTAAGTTTATTTTTTGTAATTATTTTATTACCAAATAAATCTCTAATACAAATAAAAAAAATATATTTTTTTGTTTTTTATCCCAAATGTATCCTTATGACAGAACATATTTTATCCCGCAGAGAGGCTGTTTTGCAGCACCAAAAAATCCGTCTTCCTTTCAAAATACTTGAGATATCAAACTCGGTCTTATTTGTCGATGATAAGAGAGAGGAATATCTGTCAAATTCTTCAAAATTAATTTATCTGATTTTAATTAGTAGAGATTGTGGTGTTGGTGCAAGGTGAAACATCTTTATTATCAGATTTTAATTGAAAATTTTATTTTATTTTGCCGAGAGTAGCAGAATTGTTAAATCATCTAGAGAAACAAAGAGATTGTCCTATGGTTGATGCAAATAAACATACACACATATATCGGTGAGTTTTTTATATTAACTCAAAAACAGTGCATTATATGATAAAAAGTTTATTTATATGATGGGGGAAACTAAACTATATTATTGATTGTTGACCTAGAGTAATTTTAGACAATTAAAATTATTTATTTGATAGATATAATAAACAGTTTCGGTCACCCCTGGTTGACCAACTTCAGTGATAAATTTCCTTCAAGATTTTTAATTTACATATATACGTATAACACATTATCAATTCATTAACATGAAATCTTCAACAATTTTCAATAGAAAAATAATTCCTAAGCAATTTGTCATTAAATGTAGAATCTAATTTGAACTGAAATTACAAATCTTGAATGAAATATACTGCTGAAGATGAACTTCCAGGGGTGCCCGACACGGTTAGCCAAATAAATAATCCTGAAGCTTCAATACATAATCACTGTTTAATGATCTTTTTAAAATAACCCTCGGTTATAAATGTTTATTCGTAGTTAGCCCACTTTTTAAGCCATTGACAATTTTCAATAAAGGGTGAGACTTACGAAAAGGTTGGAACATTAAAAATTATACATAGGAACGAAGGGTGCCTGCTTTTGCATTAATTATTTTGGCTACAATCAGGAGGGCCAGAAGAAGGTACCAAGCCAATGTCAAGTTTACCCCCAAGGTTGTAAAATTGTAAAATGAGGTCAGGGTTTAGCCGACATATGTCAGGTAAACCCGAACACTAAGGGTTTTGTTTTTTCTTTTTATTACATTTTATAAACAAATTTTATATTTTGACTACTTAACTATTTAGATAGATAATTCAACTTAATTATAAAACAATAAAAGTAAGGTTATGTTTCAAAACTGCTGTTTTATTCAAGTTTTCCCTTAGGTGTTCGTGTTTCCCCCACTTTCCCCTAATCACTGTTTAATGATCTTTTTAAATTTACCCACCGAGCATTGCAAAACTGACCTTGTCTACAAAAATGTATAAATCAACCTGAAATTTTTAAATTGCTATAACTCTAGACGATTGATTTGAAGATAAAATCAAAATGTATATACCTATTTCATTTTAAAGGAAATTTAATGCTCTACGCCTTCTATTCTGAGGACTTTTACTTTAAAACGAAAGGCTCATGTGATAGAGACAAAAGTTTGACGAAAAATATAGGAAATTTTATTTTTTTTATACATAAACGATATTCGCGCGCGAATATCTCAATAACCATAAGGAATACAGAAAAAATATATAGAAGCTTGCTAATTTAAATCTTACTACATACCTGTATTCTTTCTGTTTATCATTTAAATCTTATTATATATTTGTATATCTGTATTGTTTCTGTTTCTCATTTAAATGTCATTATATGTATGTATACCCAATAACTATGAAAAGGAAAAGAGGAAGACAAAATGCGAGATGGAGTGACGACATCGCGGAGATGGTGGGTAGGGATTGGTGTAGAACTGCGAGACAAAGAAGAGCATGGCAATTCCTTGGAGCGGCCTATGCCCTTAAGGGCCTAGTTTCAAATAATTAATTTTCAAATTTTTGTATATATTTATGATAATAAAAGGCTTATTATTATTATTATATGTATGTATTCTTTCTGTTTTTTTTTCATTTAAATATTATATATGTTCTGTTTGCTTACTTAAATGTTCCTATTGGTATATATTCTTTCTGTTTCTGCTCTACGAGGTAGCCACCTCAGAGCATTGTTTTAAATAAATAAATAAATAGAAGCAATCTTGTAGTAAATATTATAACCTTTTATTTTAAAATATTAAATTTTTCTCTACGATTCACCGTTTTAGAGACATAATCATAAAAATAAAAAAAAAATAAGCATTTCCGCCCCTCTTTATTGAACCAATTATTTTACATGAATTATTGTATACATTGTATTTGAGCTTCGACTTCGGAGATTACTTCTCCACCATCGATTGTCCTTGATCATCTTTTTAGTCCTTGTTATTAATAAGAGGAAAAAACTAATTAAATAAAAAAACCTCTTTTCCGATAATTATTCCATCCATCCTTTTCTTTCTCCAATCATCTCTCCGATTCCGAGGAATATGAAAATTGCTTTTTAATTAACATTTGTTGAACTATTTTATTATAATTGGTTCAATAAAATTAAAAAAAAAAACTATTTTATTGAATGAGATTTTACATGCGTTAAAATTTAGATAATGAAGTTAAATTCAAAGAGCGAAAAATTGATAAGAAAGAAGTTCAAAAAGTAAAAATGATTAAAAAACACTAAATCATTATTAATTAAACTAATAAAAAAATTTTTAATTTATGGTAATTTTACAGAGTTTTGGGGATTTTCAATTTTCAAGTTATAATCAAAAGACAAGTTCGGTTGAAACCATCTACATGCACGACGTTTCGACACCTAGAAGTCGAATCGTAACAACCTGCATTCTGATGATATTTTTTCATTAAAAATGTGCACTCTAGGTGGTTTCTGGGGAAATTTGTATTTTGATAAACTACAAAATAAAAATTTATATCTTTAAATTTTAATTTTTTATTTTATTAATATGTTTCACCTAGATTCTAGAACATTCACACTACTCCCTTAACAAAATTGATAAACAACCACCAAAGCATCAAATTTGAGTTATCGTGTTAACAAAAATCCCCGGTACTTACGTATTAACGCCACCGCAGCTACAGATTTGGCTATTTTTAAGCGCCGCTACTGACGACGGATTCTTTTAGAAAATGAATATTAATTAAAAAATAATTAGTAAATACCCAAAAAAATTCTAATATATAAAAGTCATTGCCGGTTCGGTTAAAATAAATATATTCAGTTGGGCTCGTATATCTTCATTTCGGGCTTGCATTTAGGCCAGCCTAATCGCCTAAAAACCAACCCGAAATGAAGATATACGAGCTGAACTGAATATATCTTAATCGGAACCTTCCAAAGTTTGATTGGGAACCCATTTTTTTTATCTAAATGAACCGAGATGATGAATCATTCCAGCCTTGGACGTCCGACAGTACGCATCTGTCACTTTGTGCTCCTCAACGATTCGTGAATATTTAACACTCACACTCAATCTTTTATTCTTAATTTGCACGAAAACCCTCATAAATTTTTTCTTAATCCAGTGATATAAAAATATTATTTTTATTTTCATCCCCTCTAATTTAATTCAATCAATATATTATTTCAATATAATATTAACATCTAGCTAAATCTACCAAGGGCACTTGCAGCCACCATCCCTTTTAGCTAGCCAGTCAACCCAACTTTCCAGAAACCCATCATAAATCAGCCCCCGTCAATCTCCCTCCTTTCAAACAACACATATTTTCTCTTAAAATATTATCAAATAGATCTTTCTACTTCGATTTCTTAATTTTTCATTCGTACTTTCATTTTTTCATTTTTAAATATATACGTATATATATATTTTTAATAAACTTCGTTTTAATAATATTATTTATTTATTATTGCACGGTTTTTAAATACTAATTGTTCTAAAATAATTCTTTAATAATTTCAACTAATATCTTATTTTAATATCTATCTATCTATCTTCTGTTCCGAAAAAGACACATGCCCTGACAGGCCATTCACCCCACCCTACCCTAAACAAACAACCAAATTCAGCTTTTGACAACAACTGTTTCGCCCAAATATTTTCCATCCGATATACAAATATTATATCTGAACATTCCGATTTAAATATTTTATTTCCGAACATTCAATATTAAACTGTTTCAATTTCAAGTCATCTTACTTTTAATTTTAATTCTAATTCGTTTTCTCATTTTTTTCATTTCTAAAATACATAATATATATATTTTTAAATAAACTTCATTTTATTAATATTATATGTTCTATTACTAAACATTAATTGTTCTATAATAAACTCAACTAATATCTTATTTTAAATCTTAAATATTACCTTAACTTTTTTCAATCGAATATTTTATTTCCGAACATTCAATATTAAACTGTTTCAATTTCAAGTCATCTTACTTTTAATTTTAATTCTAATTCGTTTTCTCATTTTTTTCATTTCTAAAATACATAATATATATATTTTTAAATAAACTTCATTTTATTAATATTATATGTTCTATTACTAAACATTAATTGTTCTATAATAAACTCAACTAATATCTTATTTTAAATCTTAAATATTACCTTAACTTTTTTCAATCGAATATTTTATTTCCGAACATTCAATATTAAACTGTTTCAATTTCAAGTCATCTTACTTTTAATTTTAATTCTAATTCGTTTTCTCATTTTTTTCATTTCTAAAATACATAATATATATATTTTTAAATAAACTTCATTTTATTAATATTATATGTTCTATTATTACACAGTTTCTAAACATTAATTGTTCTATAATAAACTCAACTAATATCTTATTTTAAATCTTAAATATTACCTTAACTTTTTTCAATCGAATTCTCATTATCTTTTTATTAATATCATTTTCTTATTATTGCACGGTCCTTAAATATTAATTGTTTTATAATAATTATATAATAATCTCTATACACAATAATCTTATAATTTAAAATATATCTATTATAAAATCTAGTATCTAAATTAATAACAAATAATTCTTCTCCCCACTAACAACATCAACTAGTTTTAATTAATTTAAGACTTAATCTAGCAATTTATTAAATAGCTCATAATTTTCCCCTTACTAACAATCAATCCAAGTGGTAGATTTAAACCTTTTCAAATCGCCCGGTGGAAAACCACTGTCCAATTTCTAAGAGCTCACTGATATTGAATATATTCAAAAATATATCCAAGTTCGGAGTTTTAATTGGTTTACCGGCTCTCTTATCTTTACTTTTCTTGTCACCCTTTTCATTTCCACCTCAAACTCTCCTTACTAATGACATCAATTAAAATCAATTTCTGCAACATTCGCGGTCTATCTCGCAATTCGAATTTACACGACGTACTTCAACATCTCGAACATGAAAAACCTGCTCTTTTAGGCCTATCCGAAACTATAATTGACGCGAATAAATCTAACGGTCGTGACTACCAATTCGAAAACTATACACTTCATTCAAAATTTCGAAAAAAAGGAGGTGTCTGCTGTTATATTAGAAAGGACATCCCTAGTAGGCGTTTAACTAATCTAGAATCCAATGAATTCGATGCCATATGGATCAAAATCACGTTAGGCCACTCAACTAAATTCTTCTGCATAATATATTTGCCCCCCAAAGACCCCAGATACAAACAATTTTTTGACTACCTCCTTGAGTGCCATTGCAATATCCTGAAAGAATTTCCATCTTCTGAAATATCTTTCCTAGGTGACTTTAACGTCCACAACAAAAATTGGCTAAAATTTTCTAGCCATAATTCCCCCGCAGGCTCCGACGCTGAAATCTTCTCAACGGCATGTGGCCTCACACAAATTATTAACGGCCCCACAAGAATCCCAGGACAAAGCCAACGAAGAAAATCCAATCTTCTCGATCTTTTCATCTTCCCCACCTTCAGTCATGTTAAATTTGACTGCTTAGTTGATCTGACCACCGTCTGATAAAGTCAAAGAACCTCCTTGATTGCCCGAGCCCGTCACTTTTATCCAGCCCCAAGCATCTTGTTGATCGTCGTCGCAGCATTGATTGGAATGACGCGTGACTTTTTTAACGCCGTGGATGAACTCTGCATCAGAGATAAAGAAGCAGCCAAGTTAGACGCCTGGCTGGAACGAATTCGATAGGCGAGCCCTATCTCCTCTAAGGCCAGGTTAGGGAATGGGTTTAAGGCCCATGGTTTGACTGAACGACCGCAGTTAAATCATTGAAAAAACCAGTCTTTTCAAGTAATAACCTGCCAAGCTGGAATGCGACCGGTTCGCATTTGCCGGTCACCAAATCCTTCTTCAAAATGTCGAGACGAAATCAATTCGACCGGAGGATGGCTGATAAGTGTCATCCTTTTAATGGAAAACAATTTTTATGTTACTGGGCAATATACGGCTAAATTTTCGTCCCCTGCTTCCACTTTATCTGCCAATGATTGGTGGCCATTTTGCCCAAATGGAATCACCGTCTATTTTGCCATTAACTCCGCTTCCGATGTGAGCCGGCGCCTTAGCCTTTACCAAGCCGAACATATGAACAAATGATTTTTCGGTCCCCAAATAAATCTTAAAGCCATTAATGGTCGATTTTTTCCCGTCCGCATTGGATACGTCACAATTCGTTAGTACTTCAGACTTGCTATCTTGTCATTGTTCAACGCTCTCTTACGGTCGGGCATATTCCCAAAAGCTGGAAATGTAAGTCTTTTCTTCCATAAAAGACACATCCTCAAATCTCGATACGGGCCTATCTCAGTCGCCTCTCTTAGCAAATTAATAAGGTCGTCTTAAACCAAACGTCTTCGTCCGCAGCTCGTAAATTGAATTCGATGAGGCAATACCGGATTCAGGAGAAAATCGTTCCTAGGCGACATGTAGCCTATGTGTCTTCCCTTCCAACTAGTATCTCAGACCGGAAGAAGCCTCCTTCACCCAGCCCTTGGTATCTCCAGGCTTTGATAGGTTGCTTTGAAATCTTCTTATGAGCTGCCAGCTTCTTTGGTTCACCTTAGCCTGCAGTGGATGAAGCTTTCATTGACAAGTATAAAGGTTGTGGTCTGGATCAGACATCATCTGGATGTTCTCCTAGGCCTGGTGTTCCCAAGGCTCTGTGTCTCTCTCCACCCACTCCTTCATGTAGCCTTCTCTGTGATGTGATGGGTCAACCAGGCCACTCTGTATTGCATTGAACAGGTGCTCTCGTGACCTCTCCCCGAATATCAGTGTCTTCCTCTCAATTTCATCTCATTCAGATGAACTGAGCTCTGTTGAATCTCTCAGAATTTGATTGGCCTGAATTCGTGGGCCTCAAATGTGTCTGAAGTTTCAGGCATGAAAATGAAGTTTTCTGGATATGTTCAGCTGGATTCTGGAATGCACAGTGTGTGACATTACTATCCATGTGGGGCGTCTAGCATCCTGAATACAATGTGAATGGTTGCATCTCTCTGTGAAATCTGCCAGCAGGGAAGATTCGGCTGAATGGATTCAGTTTCATGTTGGGCTTCTGCATATGCCTGGGCCAGTCTTTCATCAGAATGCTCTCATCTGTGGGAGGGTATCAAATGTTCTTCTGCCCATGATTTGGGCTTCAGAACGATGGCTCAGGCTGGTTGACAGATTGCCTTTCTTAGACTCCCTCAGACTCAGAAACAATCAGAGGATGTCTCCCTTTTCTTTTTCTGTGGAATGCCCTCTGACGTTTAACCAATTGAGATAAAGTCCGTAGTCCCACAAACATGCCTTTTTGCTTGCAGTTTTTGTAGCTCTGGCACTCTTTGGTCAATTGGAGCATTGCGGACCACTTCGTTGGAAATAAATATCGTCACATAACCAGACAGACTCTCTCACAGAAGCATATCTTTCCCAGCTATGATCAACTAAACAAACCAGTTGCATGAACTGCCCGTCACACACAAAATAACTTTCCTTCTCTTCCAGTGTAGGTCCTTTCAGATCACTTCGAATGCCTTTGATTTTCTTACATGGTTATTAAAAAAAAAAAAGTCATCTCTGGTTTACTCAAATCAGTGTTTGCAAACAAATGTATTTATCTAGTTTTAGTTGGAAGTTTTGATTGCCTTTCAGGCTAGTATGGACATGGACCTTGACTTGCAGAAAAGAAATTGATTACCCATTGTTAAATGATGTTATGGACAGATAATCCAGTTCCTTTGCCTTGCATCCATGTGCTAGTTGGATCAATTCAAAGTATTCAGTCTCCAGGATTACTAAGAAATAATGTGTTTATGGAGACTGGAACATATTTTTATCAACATCAGAAGGTGCTTTAATTTCATCCATCAGGTTAGTGGGATGATGGATTGGCTTGTGGGCATCAAAGAAATGGGAGTAGTTCTAACTTAAGAATTTTTCTGTCCCAGGTTAATTCTGAAGAATTTTCATTGGTCTACTTTGTTCTGCATCTCAAATGATGGGAGTTAAGTCTCCAACTGATATTCTTAAAGTTGCATTAAATGGATAATTCAATCCTGTCTTGTTGAAAGTCGTCAATTCCTATCAGAGCAGGTTTGTGAATCAGTTTGATTCTGGGTATCAATTGGTTATGGAATGGTGTGAAATGAGAAGAGTTATGAAGTCGTCATTTATAATCTATTTAAGTTGGTCAAAGATACAAATCTGATGAAGTCATATAAAGAGGTTATTCTGGACTTTTTTTGATGTGGTATCTTTAAATCAAATAATGGGTTGAGATTTATGTTGAGATTTTATTTGATCAGATAGCCTGGATGTGCATATAGTTTCAGATTGATTCGTTGAGCAGAAAGTGATGATTTTCAAAGGGCATTCGATCAATCACTGCAAATGGATCATGAAAAGAGATTTTCAGGTGGATCTAGAGGTTTATATGTTAAGATATGTTTTCATCTCCCCGTCAAACAATTCCATCAATTTTTTTAAGTTATTGATCAGTGTTAATTTTCAAAATGTCTTCTGATTTGGTTTCATAATATTAGAGACCATTGGGATGAGATTTTGTTGGAAAATATCTGTTGCCTTCAAACCAATCATTCAAACCTCTCATAAATAAGGTTCTGTGTGTGGTCGTTTGAACCATTAGATATTCTGAGATTTGAATGTCGATCAAACGTTTCTCCTCATCTTGTAAGGGCTTTCTGTGGTCACAGACATTATCCTTTAAAGCTAAGGAAAGAACTGCTTCATTCTTCCGATAAATACCTTCGACAGGGACTTGAACCCCACTTTCTCACACTACTTTCAATATTTTGGATATTCAGTTAGAATATATGTAAAATTTTTAAAGTAGTATCAAAATCTCCTGATATTGGTTTAGCCATAGACCCAGACAGCATTCTCAGTATAAATCAAAGGTGTGACACAGATCTTCCTTCTCATTCTCTCAAAAATTTTAAGCAAGCATATTTCTTTGTTTTGGCTGGGGAGCTGGAAAACAGCAAAAGAACTAATAAATTAAAGATTCCTCAAATGTATGATTATATCAATCCGATCCCCATATAACACAAGTTTTTTCAATAATGGAAAAACAATTGTCTGACAAGTTCTTGCTATTTGGAATCTAATAATAATCACGTGATTAATACGACTTTAGACAATTTCGGTCCACCGATGTTTATATGTCTCTATTTGGAATAAAGCACTAGTATTTAGTGAGGCGCGAAAGTAATAAGACCCATAGACATTTCAAAGGCATTGATCAAGTCTGACACAAAATCTTCTTTTTATATAATACTCTAATCCAATGCATTGTTATGCTGAACACGAATACTTCCTCACAACGCTCAATCTTACTAAATGATCGCGTAAACGCCTTCCTAGATCAATTTAGATTCGTATGGTTAAAAATATGGATCTCCTATTGATAAACTTTAATACTGGCAAACATAATCGCACCTGATTTCTAGAGCATGAATGGGAACCTTCCATACATTTCCTTGATTGGAACTCATTGAATTCATCGACAAAATATCAATGTTCAGTGTACTGTCAAGGTCGACGCTAGAACTGGCCTATAATCTCAGTAGCAAAGCTGCAACATGTGTCCTTGTGTCTTTCGACCAAACGCTTTTCACCCCCCACTCAACTCCTTATATTATGAAATCCAAATTCACCCCCTGTCGCTGAATATTAACAAATTTAAAATGGAAGGGGCCACCGAGCATTCTCTCGAATCATACTTTAGATCCAAAATTGAATGCCCCGGGCTATCAGACTGATATGCGATCCCACATTAACAAACATATCGACTCCTAACCCCATCGTACCAGATCTGTCTCGCCGCCTACCTTTTGTAAAATATTATATGGCTTTGTTCTGGGCAAAATAAATCGAATATCCCGCAAAGGCTTCATTTGCTGAAAATACACGTTTTCTAAATTTTAACTTCTCCATGAGTTAAACTGGATACTAATCAAACGCGTTTCCTTGGAAATTCGAACTTTCTCTTATTCTAAAGACCGACTCCCTCTTCCCTGTTACATCCTTTTCAAATTATAACCTTGGATTTTCTGAGCCCATCTGAATACCTTCAAACTCCTACTATCTCTGTTTCTCTTCATCTCCCCGTTAAAGTCTGCGGACTACAGAAGTTTGTGCCTTCTTGGTGCAAAATTCTTCTTGAACCAATATCATTATAAAAAGAAGAAATAATTAAAAATTCTAGTAAGAACCATGCATTA
Source organism: Forficula auricularia (assembly GCA_024734495.1). NCBI lineage: Eukaryota > Metazoa > Arthropoda > Insecta > Dermaptera > Forficulidae > Forficula > Forficula auricularia. Next base: position 1,135,517 of record JALMQS010000058.1, read on the forward strand.
AAGTAATTATTTTAATCTTAGTAGGTTTAAAAGTGGATTGGTAAATATTAACAAAAATAATTATTGATAAAGAGGAGGAGTGGAGAGAGATTTTGGTATAAATCTGACTTGTTGGGAATAATGGAGATTGGAAATAATTGTCGGAAAGAGAGGTTTTTAATACAATTAGTTTTTCCTCCTGCTAAAAACAAAGTTCAAGATGATCAAGGACACTCGATGAGTTGGAAAGTTATCTCGGAATCAAACAAAAAGAATACAATGTATACATTAATTAATGTAAAATAATTGGTTTAATAAATTCTCACTTTTTTTTTTTTTTTTAAAAATTATTCAGTAAAGTAAACCTCCTCTAGCCTCTATGTATAAAAATATTTACATGGATGGAAAGTTTTGAAGTCATCTTAATGATTCAGACATAATTTGATTAATTTCCAAATATATCACCTAATTGTATGGAATGATTTTTCTAATATAAATTAATTCAGGACATAACTCTGAAGAAAATATTTTTGTAACAATTCTATTCTGGACAAGTGTATTGAGATAAATTTTAATTTGTGTCCCAATTTGTTTTTAGCAAGTTAATTATTTCATCGGCAACAAGGATGTTAAAATTCTTTATTAGCTGTGTGTGTCATGAGTACTTTTGTAGATTTTCAATCTTGTTGCCTAGTTTCTGGATGGTGACTTGCTCTTTGCCTGGTTTTGGTTCAATTTGGTCAATCATTCTAGTGCTTTATATGGCTTATCATCACCAGAGAACAGTCTGTAGTTTTAATAGCTTTTGTAAAGGATATCTGTCATCACCAATACTGGATACCAGTGGTCTAAGTGTTGCTCCTAACTTTTCAATTGGGCAGGAGTTAAAGTCTGTTGCCTGTCCAATAAATCCAAGTACACGGATATATTCGATTTTTAAAAAGTCCAAAAATTTCTTCCTCAGGATCATAGGTCAAAATCCTCTTCCCAGTAAAGTTGATGTGCAAAAAGTATTACCTGAATGATACCTGAGAAGGAATTTACTAGTTTGTAGTTTGTTGAAAGGTTTCCAACTTCTCTTGTTTTTCCACTCGGATCCCTTCGTCATTCTTCAGTAATTGGACAGTATTTTCAGTATTCTTCCCCGTTAGTTTGATGATTGTTTGGTCTATCTGTGCTGAAAATACCAAAGTTGAAATATTTTGTATTCTCGTCAAGGAAAATGAGCCGGCAATTTCAATCAGTTCTTTATTATTGATATCCCGTGAGGAACAACTACGGCAATTTGCCTTTGGACAGGGAGGATAGAATTTTCAATTTTCTTCTTCCTCTGTCCAAATCCATCATTCTTCAGATCCTCCAGAAGAACTTGGTGTATCAATCCGGGTCCCGTTTCAATTTGTTCATTGAAGAGGCATTATGTGATCTGAAACAAATGAAGAAATGTCGTGTGTAAACAAAAAAAAAAAAAAAACTGTTTATATTCTTTGTTTATTTATTGAAAAAAAATACTTGAATTTTGTCTCTTGTATATACATTTCTACACATATATTTTTTACCACAAAACGACCTAAACATTTGTTTTCTGAAAATCAAAATATCGTGAACTTGATTCCCCAAAGTTATTTCTAAGTTGAATTTAAACTTAAAATAAATTATAACTGAGGGCTTAATAAACATAATGAATTATTATAAATGTTAATTGTTTCATAAACTAGTCTTATATTTTAATTTAAATAAAATTGTAAATGTTCATATTAAATGTCATTAATTTAATTTGAGTGCTAGAAATGTGAACCCAGATAATCACCACAAAGTCACACAAGGTAAAAGAACCCTCTTGTACCCCCCACTCCGCACGATCCTGGCTTATTGACGCGCCTGACAAAGCGGAAGCGCGCGCAGCGTCTTTCGTGTCTTGGCTGGATCTCACGTAACATGCCGATATTTACAAGCTCTATCAATTCTTGATCAGCAATTTTAACTCGGTAATTTCTTATTTATATCTGTAAAGGGGTGGGCCAACCATTTTATTATTTACTCCTCTATGGGGAAACTAAACTAGGCTATTGTTTGTCGACCTGAAAAAAAACTCTTCTTACCAATAAAAACCGAAATATCGAAATCCTCTTTCGCTCATTTTTAAATAGAAACACATATGTTTCATCTAAATTCTTTATCTAGCATAAAAAACTTTATATAGAATTTTTTCTTTGGTTTAATAAAAAATATATAAGTAGTAATTACCTAGTCTCAAAATCATAATAATGATTTTGTGTCCCATTAATATAATTAGCAAATAATAATAGGTAAATATTTTAATGATCAACATTTTTCTATCCAGGGCTTCATATATCATTATTGTAAATCTATTTAAAAAATAAATATAAAGGCTATGAATAAACTTAAAGGCCAAACTGTTTTCAGAAATTGGAACTGGAATTCATCAGACATTTTGCCAATCCAGGGAAGTTAACTTTAAAACCTCTATTCTTGTAGAAGCAGAAAATCGTTTTTTCCAACGTTGCTATTGCCTATTTTGTCAGTGTCTCTAAAATATCTTGTGATTATTTCATAAATACATGATATAAGAACTATCAGAAAAACTTTTTCAGAGTCTAAATAGTTTCTCGGATCAGTGAATATCCTTTAAGCTCTGGATAATTAAGGTTTTGGGTTTTAAATCTCTAGGTAGTTGAAAATTTTGCATTATATATTGTTGGGAGTCTAATCAGTTTTTGGAAATTTTATTGAATTAAAAAGCTCTTCAGAATTTTGAAAAAGGTCTAATTGGCTCTGGGTAAATATCTTTTGGGCAGTTTATAAAGGTACATCCTTTGAAAGAAAGGCTTTGAAACTCCATTGTCTATGGGTTGATGGTCTATGAAGTCTATGGTATTCTACCTTAAATAAAAACATTTATTTTCCTTTATTTTATATACACACCATGTACATGTTACAGGGGGCTATAGACCCCCCCCCCCCGGTTAAGCCTTTTTAGTCAAATTCTTGCATTCTACCAGTATCTAAAACAGTGTAATAAGTATTCTCAAATGTATTGTTAATTATTAAATATTTGATCATTATTAACCTGATATTGAGTAAGTTGAATAATTGTTAAAAATCATTATTAGGATTTTTTTGAAGTCAAATTGATTTAATATTTTATTTATTTGATCTCATAAAATATAATTCTAATTAAAGTTGTTCAGTTTTTATCTCATTCAGAATATTTACAGAAACATACTGGAGCTGCATAGTGAGTTAACATATTAAAACTAAATAATTACCACCACCATATATTGTTTTCAAATGAGGTAATTTTATAACTAATATCAATATTGTATTCTAAAGGAAAGTACAAAACTTAAAATAGCAATGTACAGAATATATTTTACTAAATGGGTCAAATTTTACTAAATATCTTGCCATGCTAGGATAGTAGACTTTTCTTAAACTAAAGATGATTCCAAAGTTAGCTATTCCAAAAATTTTTTTAAAGCTAAAAAATGTATTTTACTCAATATTGTACTTATTGTTTTTTATTTTCAATTCTGCTCAATAACAGGATTATTCAGGATTGAGTATGTAAATTAGATTAATAAAATATATAAATTTGTAGCCACAGCATCTCATTATATAGGGCAGGGTAAATTTTTCTGTAACAAAAATTCTATAACAAACTAATAGACTTTTATTAAAAAAAAAAATTTTATTTATAAGTTTCTGTATTTGATTCAATCACAGATCAAATTAAAATGATTTTAATCAAATAATTAAGTCAAAATAATATCCGATTTCTATATTTCTATCTTGAAATAGTGAAGTTAATTTTCTCATTAAAATATCCAAGAATAATCAACACATTATGAGAATTGTTTTTATTCACTTTTTTTTAAAAAAGATATATCATGAGACTACTGCTGGTTGAGGCTATTGGTCTGAGTCTTAAGTCTGGACAAAGAGAATAATATCTGATCCCATTTGGCTATAATCAACATATTTCACTTGATGTACATTACTTTACTCTCAAACACTATTAGATCTTAAGCGCCCGATCTGTTAACACGTGTGTTAGGTGTTTGCAGTGTAAGATCGAATCAAATACAGGAAACTTAATATATTATAATATAACTTGATATATTAATGAGAATTTTTTTACGTTCTGGGCTCTTCTAAATATGCCCTATCCACTGTTCACGGTTTCTTGTTGTGATACGTGACACCGCCTTGTATATGTGTTAAAGCAATTATCCATGAATCAGTAATGAAGATAAATTTGAGATTGGAGTAGTATTATAGTATTAATAAGTTATGCTTTAACAAATAAATAATTATAAAGCATGGTACTTACGTTTACTTGGTAAATTGAAACTTTTCAGATGAAGAGCCAAATGAATTGTGAGCCAGGCAGGAAAACCAAAATTGGTTCCTCCCTAAGAATCCTCCCCCACTCCTCCTATTATTGTTCTCCTGAGAGGCTGCCTTCCTTTCTGAACATAATTTCTTTTAGCAATGGAGTTTAAACTATTCAAAATGAAACCGAATTCAAAAAAATTAAATGCACAAATAAAATAATAAGAACTGTAACCAAATAAAATCTACTAAAAGGTTTAAAATAATATCTAATTTAGTTACACCCAAACGACGAAATATTAACATGAAATCACGAACAGTCGGTGCAAAACATATACATTTTAAGAATCGAACTCGACGGATGTAACTTAGTACAATTGGCGGGTACGCTCGCTTATATAGTTTGTTTAGCACCGACTCCAAAAAAGTAATTTCATGTTAATATGTCGTCGTTTAGTTGTAACTAAATAATATAAATACCTTTAGTGCATTTTATTTTATTTTTATGTTATTATTATTTTATTTGTTGCATTTAATTTTTTTGGTTTTATTTTTTTATAAAAATTATTTTAATATTTCTCTTTTTAGTGATGTTATTAATAGTGAATTAATATAATACCTGTATACATCTCGAAAAAGAAAGAGTAGGACGAATGAATCAGAAAAATTATAATAAAATTCAATTAATAATATAGAAATTCTCTCGAAACGCTTGCAGGGGTTTCAAATGAATGTTTTAAGATTTTTTTTTATAAAAGATTTTATTTATTATAATTTCGATTATTTGCTCATTAGAATTGGAGACTTCATTATTTTCCGTCATTGATCATATCATCAGAACTTGACCAGTCAATAATGGACTACCTCTATTGCACTCTCTTTCTAATTAAAAAAAGAATCATCGAAATCGATCCATACACAAAAAGAGGTTATGACCGAACAAACATAACAAAAAAGGTCGAATACAAATGAAAAAAAAACGTGACCAATCGAAACTAGACTGAACCTAATGCAAAAAAATAAAACTGGGGTTCACAATTGTCGAAAATATCAGGTAACACATAGACAAAAAATAAAATCACTCGTATTGAGAACCTCCTCCTTTTTAAAATCGAGCAAAAAAGTATAGTAAATTGGCTGATAGCCACAAGGGCCAATTTTTCTGAAGATTTTTGATAAAGTAATGGAAGGCAGCCCAGATGTAGTGAGGAAAGAAAAATTAACACATATAAAATAAGGTGTAATTTATTGGAATCCTTCCTCCTTCCTTTCAAACCGACGTTTCGGAGGATTTTTCCCTCCTTCTTCAGGGTCTATAAACCAATATGACAAAAATTATAAAAATGGGGTTGGTCATCATACATTTCAACAATAAAACAATACAATTATAAATACAATGTACACAGCCATATTATCAATAGAAAAAATATAAATTTACTCACTTCAAAGGGTCAATGAATGAAATAAATAAAATGTTTCCTTCTTTCTCCACAGTAGTGTTCAAAAACTTTCTTCATTTGTAACAAAAGGCATAGAAAGACAAAATTTTTTTTTCCTTCTTTTCTTAATTAGATGGCTAAATGGCTTTTGAATTTAATATATATAGACCAAACCCTCCCATGACAGATGCGCTCAAGAGTGCGTACTGGGATTAAGGTTATTAACATATTTCAAATAATATGGTTGGTTCATATCTCACAACATACAAAATGTACAATTAGCAACAATTCCACAATTCACACCTTATTCGTTCATTGATCAATTCACTTTATTCAAATTTTTTTTTTATATACACAAATATAATATACATTCAATTCATACAAATATATATCATATCTACATTCATACTTCATTCGTTCATTTATCACAATCCTTACATATCTATACAAATATACAATATTTTTTTTTTAACATATACAATACAATATACAAATCCACAGAATAGCGAAATTCTATTATTTACAACTCATTCATTCATTGATAAATTTCAATCCATTCACAATTCCGTCATAGCATATATTCAAATCCAACACGTCCGGATCTATCATTTACGGCGCGATGTGAGAGATTTTATGCAAATCATTTCCAAGATTCTTCTTTTAAAATAATTTGTTCATAAAATTGAACTTTTGAAATTGTTAAAATTAAATTGGTGTTTTTTATCTTGGGCATGATTTGCAAGGGCCGTATTGTTTCCAATTATTCTTTCCTCACTACCTCTGGGCTGCCTTCCATTACTTTCAATTAAAATTTCTACCAGTCAATCTCTCTCCAGAGAAAATTTCGTTGCAAAAATTTTTTTGATAAATATTAGAAAAATAGAATCCTTATCTGACCTTTCGTTAATTGAATTGTTGTATAAAATACCATGTAAGTACCATGCTTTGTATTTTTTTTAAAAAACATAACTTTACTATGACTAATTTTACTTTAATCTCAAAATTATTTTCCTAAAGATAATGTTTTTTTTATTTCACCCTTAAAAGTTTTGATAGACACTACTTGTTTAATTCAGTATTTTTTTATTTTTAATCTTCACTTTTGCCCAAATTGTGTTTAAGTAGAATTTTAATATTATATCATTAATATTAGTAAAAAGTAGACGTTTTTAATTTTATTTATATATTTTGTTTTTATTCAATACTTTTGGAAATTTTTTCAATTACTCCTAAATATATATTTTCTAATTTTAATTCTACTTTAATTTGTAAAAGGGTGTTTTTAAATTATAGTTTGTAGTCTTTTTGACAAATGTGTTAACTCCTTTGGTAAATAGTGAGTCCAAAAATAAAGGCACCCTCTCAGGGAAACAATAGTCTAGTTAGTTCGAGACTGGTAGGCATAGAACCAATTTTGACTTTTATAATATTAAATAAATATTTATTTTCTAATTTTAATTGTACTTTTAAACCTAAAACGGCGATTTATCTTTATTCTTTGTATATATTTCTCAAAATATTTAAAATAAAAATTTTGTATTGGCGACCCTGGGAACAATAATGTAGTCAGTAAGAGTAGGGGAACTAGTATATAGGGACCCTTTTTGATTTTCTTGGGTCCTTATTCATTTGGCTCATCATCTGCATATATACTTTCTCAAAAGTTTACCAAATTTCAGCTCATATTAGCTTAAAATTTTTACAATTAATTTTTTATGATTTTACACCTTTATTAGTTTTTATAGACACTATTTGATTAAGTAAGAAATTTTTTTATCTATTTATATTCATCTTTACGCAAATTGAGTATATATGTATATCATTTTTATTAGTCAAAATAGGGGCTCCTATTTTTTATTTTTTCCGAAATTTTTACAATACTACCCAAATAAAAGCGTGTTCAAAAGAAGGATGATGTTGTTATGGTTTGTATTCTTTTAAAATAAATGAAACTAAGCAAATGAAATGTTAAATTATTAATATAAAATTTTTGAAATGAGGCTGATTTTTTGCTGAATTTAAACTTAGCGTTAAGTGATTGTAATTAATTGTATTGTATTTTTGGACTAAAGATGGTCAGAGAGTCTCCGCCAAAACTGTTTTACCAATAAATATTGACAAGTTTGGTTTATCAACGGGCTTCTTTTTCGTTACGACAATTTATAGATTCTCAAGGTTTTAATTCAGTCATGCAACACCAATAAATAATTGAGAAAACCATATAGGTAGTAACTTTATCTAATAAAATATTATGCCTAGCCTTATTGTCCTAACAATTATATGTTTTTTTCTAATTTTACTTTTAACATTTTGATTGTAACTATTGATTTAAAACCGAATTAAAGTGGATAGATAATTTTTTGTCTTTTCACTTTCATAAATTGTAACATAATAAATAACCGTCTCTTCTTTCAATGTTTCAGATCTCATAATATCTTTGCAAATAATAAAAATGAAGAATATGGAAATTTATACGTTGGTCGAAACTCTCCTGGAGGGGCTGGAACAAAATGCTGGATTGGATGAGAATAGGAAACTTGTAAATCCTATCCTCCCTGTGGATAAAGACACATTGCTGCAAAGGATCCTCTCGGATGAAGAACAGCTTAACGAAGAAATCCTTTTGGATTGTCTTCGTATTTTCTATGACGAGAATACAAAATTTTTTCACTTTGTACGATTCTCATCTAATCAGACAACTATAAAATTCATTATGGAACTAATACCGAAACTGTCCTAATATCGAAACGATCGAGTTAATTAGTTTATCGAAAGAACCTGAAAACAAAGAGAATTTCAAATTCTTTCTGAAACAAACCACATACATGAAAACTCTATGGGTGTCATGTGAAAACGGGAATTGAGCAATATTTCATCTTTTACTCGTAGAGGATATCGCCCAGCATGATGCGGATGATGTTCAAAATGGACTCTTAAAAATCGACTACATCACGGGATTTGATTTAACTACTTCAGAGTGTGCCAAAATTTTGACCTTCACAATTTGGTATGTTAGGCCATTTTCAAAACACAATTCCGCACATCCTCGTATCCCGATGATGTACTTCTCAAAAATTACATCTAATATAATTTTATATTGAAGAACATTCAACTGGAGTATTTTGCAGACTATTTCTAACAGTTTCTTGAGTTCTTCTCGAGTTAGTTGAAGCTATTAAACATCGTCAATTATGTGCTCATATTCCACTAATTCTTCTTCTTGTAGAAGATTGTAGATTCGGATCCACATCAAGAACAAAAACTAGCTAAAGTTCTTTTAGTTCTTGTCTTGGTGAAGGGAATTAAGAATTTTTAATCACATTGTCCCTCGGAGGACAAAATTGGTAAGCAGCGTAGCGGGATAGTAAGATCTTCTATATTCTGCAAGGGTTAGAGTACCAAGGAATAAGGAATAAATTAAGTGGTAATCTCTGCAATTTACAGCGCATCTTTAGGCCCTTTTCAAGAACTAGGTCTACTTTTATCCACGTATCTTGAAGATGTACTTCTCCAAAAATTTTCCCTTTAAGTCCCAATTTTGGAAACTGACTCCCGAGGCGGTAACATCTTGCACATCCGGCAATGGTTAGAGTACCAAGGAATAATGAATAAATTACGTTTCTGATCTCTTCCCAATTTGACATCTTTAGGCCCTTTCAAAGAACTAGGTCCACTTTTATCCTCTTATCTTGATGATGTAATTCTGCAAAAATTACATAATATAAATTTATATTGAAAAGACATTCAACTGGAATACTCTCGCGGACTATTTCGAAGTTTTTCTTGTAATCCTCTTCATTCGTTGAAGCTATTAACACATCATCGATTGTGTGGTCCTGTTTTACAATTTCATTCTTCTTGTGAAAATTGTAGATTCGGATCCACATCAGCCCAAACCCTAGCGTAAGTTCTCTTTGATTCTTGTCTTGGAGAAGATTGTGAATTTTTAATCACATTGTACCTCGGAGGACAAAATATGTTAAGTGAGTACTAGGGTTGTAAGATCTTCCATATACGTCAAGGATTAGAGGGAAATTGCAGAAGACCAAGGTATAAGTGCGTGATAAGCTCTACGCATTTTTGTCTTTAGGCCTACAATATATAAAAGAAATTTCATATTGGAGGAACATTCATCTGAAGTCTTTAGCAGACTTGTTTCTTCTTAGTTAGTTGAAGCTATTAACATCGTCGGTTGTTTGGTCTTCTTCTGCAAAATCTTCTTTTTGTGAAGTTTATAGATTTGCATCAAAGCAGCACAAACACTAGCATAAGTTCCTTTTTCTTCTTGTCCTTTTGAATATTTTAGAGTCGCATCCACACTAGCACAAATACTAGCGTAGGTTCTCTTTACTTCTTGTCTTGGTGAATATTTTTGAATTTTTAATCACATTTTCCCTTCAAGTCCCTAATTTGGAAACGGACTCCCAGGACGCCGTGTGTAGCATCTTGCACATCCGGCAATGGTTAGAGTACCAAGGAATAATGAATAAATTACGTTCTGATCTCTACCCAATTTGACATCTTTAGGCCCTTTTCAAGAACTAGGTCTACTTTTATCCACGTATCTTGAAGATGTACTTCTCCAAAAATTTTCCCTTTAAGTCCCAATTTTGGAAACTGACTCCCAGGACAGTAACATCTTGCACATCCGGCAATGGTTAGAGTACCAAGGAATAATGAATAAATTACGTTCTGATCTCTTCCCAATTTGACATCTTTAGGCCCTTTCAAAGAACTGGAGGTCACTTTTATCCTCTTATCTTGATGATGTAATTCTTCAAAAATTACATAATATAAATTTATATTGAAAAGACATTCAACTGGAGTCTCTCGCGGACTATTTCGAAGTTTTTCTTGTAATCCTCTTCATTCGTTGAAGCTATTAACACATCATCGATTGTGTGGTCCTGTTTTTGCAATTTCATTCTTCTTGTGAAAATTGTAGATTCGGATCCACATCAGCCCAAACCTAGCGTAAGTTCTCTTTGATTCTTGTCTTGGAGAAGATTGTGAATTTTAATCATTGTACCTCGGAGGACAAAATATGTTAAGTGAGTACTAGGGTTGTAAGATCTTCCATATACGTCAAGGATTAGGGCGCAAGGAATAGATTATAAATTGCGTGATAAACTCTACGCATTTTGAGATCTTTAGGCCTACAATATATAAAGAAATTTCATATTGGAGGAACATTCATCTGAAGTCTTTAGCAGACTTGTTTTCTTCTTAGTTAGTTGAAGCTATTAACATCGTCGGTTGTTTGGTCTTCTTCTGCAAAATCTTCTTTTTGTGAGATTTATAGATTTGCATCCAAAGCAGCACAAACACTAGCACTTAAGTTTTATTTTCTTCTTGTCCTTTTGAATATTTTAGAGTCGCATCCACACTAGCACAAATACTAGCGTAGGTTCTCTTTACTTCTTGTCTTGGTGAATATTTTGAATTTTTAATCACATTTTCCTTCAGTCCTAATTTGGAAACGGACTCTAAGGACAGTAACATCTTGCACATCCGGCAATGGTTAAGTACCAAGGAATAATGAATAAATTACGTTCTGATCTTCCCAATTTGACATCTTTAGGCCCTTTTAAAGAACTAGGTCTACTTTTATCCTCTTATCTTGATAGTGTAATTCTCCAAAGTACATAATATAAATTTATATTGAAAAGATATTCAACTGGAGTCTCTCGCGGACTATTTCGAAGTTTTTCTTGTAATCCTCTTCATTCGTTGAAGCTATTAACACATCATCGATTGTGTGGTCCTGTTTGCAATTTCATTCTTCTTGTGAAAATTGTAGATCGGATCATCAGCCCAAGCCTAGCGTAAGTTCTCTTTGATTCTTGTCTTGGAGAAGATTGAGAATTTTTAATCACATTGTAGCTCAAAGGAGGACAAAAATATGTTAAGCGAGTACTAGGGTTGTAAGATCTTCCTGCATCAAGGATTAGAATACAGGAATAAGGTATAAATTTAGCAGCTTGATAAACTCTACGCATTTTGACATCTTTAGGCCTACAATATATAAAGAAATTTCATATTGGAGGAACGTTGCTCCAGTCTTTACCAGACTTATTTATAAGTGTTTCTTGTTTTCTTCTTGGTTAGTTGAAGCTGTCACTCGTCAGTTGTTTGGTCTTCTTCTGCAAAATCTTCTTTTTGTGAAGTTTTTATAGATTTGCATCAAGCAGCACAAACACTAGCATAAGTTTTAATTTCTTCTTGTCCTTTTGAAGATTTTCGATTCGCATCCACACTAGCACAATACTAGCGTAGGTTCTCTTTACTTCTTGTCTTGTTGAATATTTTGAATTTTTAATCACATTTTCCCTTTAAGTCCCAAATTTGGAAACGGACTCCCAGGACATTAACATCTTGCACATCCGGCAATGGTTAGGTACCAGGAATAAGGAATAAATTACGTTGTGATCTCTCTACCCAATTTTACATCTTCAAGGCCATTTTAAAGAACTGGGTGCACTTTTACCATCTTATCTTGATGATGTACTTCTCCAAAAATTACATAATATAATTTTATATTGAAAGACATTCAACTGGAGTCTTTCGCGGACGATTTCGAAGTCTTTCTTGTAATCCTCTTCATTAGTTGAAGCTATTAACACATCGTCGATTATTAACGGGTCTTCTTTTAAATAACTTTCTTCTTGTGGAAATTATAGGTTCGGATCCACATTAGCACAAACCATAGCGTAAGTTCTCTTTGCTTGTCATGAGTGAAGACTATGAATTTTTAATCACATTGTGCCTCGGAGGACAAAATTTCTGAACCGCTAGTGTAGTCATATCTTTCATATTCGTCAAGGATTAGAGTACCAAGGAATAAGGAATAAATTGCGTGATATACTCTACGCACTTTGACATGTTTAGACCCTACAATATATAAAGGAATTTTATATTGAAGGAACATTCATCTGCAGTCTTTTCCAGACATATTTATTTATAAGTGTTTCATGTTTTCTTCTTAGTTAGTTGAAGCTATTAACATCGTCGGTTGTTTGGTCTTCTTCTGCCGCAACTTCTTTTAGTGAAGTTTGTAGATTTGCATCCACAGCAGCACAAAAACTAGCATAAGTTTTATTTTCTTCTTGTCCTTTTGAAGATTTGATTCGCATCCACTAGCACAAATACTTTAGCGTAGCTTCTCTTTACTTCTTGTCTTGTTGAATATTTTTAATTTTTAATACATTTTCCCTTTAAGTCCCAAATTTGGAAACGGACTCCCAGGACAGTAACATCTTGCACATCCGGCAATGGTTAGAGTACCGAATAAGGAATAAATTACGTTGTGATCTCTACCCAATTTTACATCTTAAGGCCATTTTAAAGAACTGGAGTGCACTTTACCCATCTTATCTTGATGATGTACTTCTCCAAAAATTACATAATATAATTTTATATTGAAAAGACATTCAGCTGGAATAACTTTCGCGGACGATTTCGAAGTCTTTCTTGTAATCCTCTTCATTAGTTGAAGCTATTACATCGTCGTTTGTGTGGTCTTCTTTTACAATAACTTTCTTCTTGTGGAAATTTTAGGTTCGGATCACATTAGCACAAACCATAGCGTAAGTTCTCTTTGCTTTTTTTCTTGGTGAAGATTGCTTGAATTTTTAATCACATTGTGCCTCGGAGGACACAAAATTTCTGAACTGCGTCCTAGTGTAGTCATATCTTTCATATTCGTCAAGGATTAGAGTACCAAGGAATAAGGAATAAATTGCGTGATATACTCTACGCACTTTGACATGTTTAGACCCTACAATATATAAGGGAATTTTAAATTGAAGGAACATTCATCTGCAGTCTTTTCCAGACATATTTATTTATAAGTGTTTCTTGTTTTCTTCTTAGTTAGTTGAAGCTAATATTAACATCGTCGGTTGTTTGGTCTTCTTCTGCCATAACTTCTTTTAGTAGTGAAGTTTGTAGATTGCATCCACAGCAGCACAACTAGCATAAAGTTTTATTTTTCTTCTTGTCCATTTGAAGATTTTAGATTCGCATCCACACTAGCACAAATACTAGCGTGGCTTCTTTTTACTTCTTGTCTTGTTGAATATTTTGAATTTTTATTCACATTTTCCCTTTAAGTCCCAATTTTGAAACTGACTCCCAGGACAGTAACATCTTGCACATCAGGCAATGGTTAGAGTACCAAGGAATAAGGAATAAATTACGTTGTGATCTCTTCCCAATTTGACATCTTTAGGCCATTTTAAAGAACTAGTTCCACTTTTATCCTCTTAACTTGATGATGTACTTCTCCAAAAATCATATAATAAAGCCAGCGATTATATATTAACGGAACATTCTTCTGCAGTCTCTCGTAGACTATTTCTAAGTGTTTCTTGTGCTCCTCTTTCTTAGTTGAAGCTATTAACACATCGTCGATTGTCTGGTCCTCTTCAGCGATTTTCTTCTTCAGCAGAAGAAATGTTGATTTGCATCGACACCAGCAAATACACTAACGTAAGTTATCTTTTCTTCTTTTCCTTATGAAAGATTATAGATTCGCATTCACCAGCAGGAAACAATAGCGTTCTCTTTATTTATTGTTTTGGTAAAAGTTTGTGAGATTTTAATCTCATTGTCCCTGGCATGCCAAAATTTTGAAACTGCGTCCCAGGATAATAAGATCTACTACCATATCCGTTGATGCTTAGAGTACCAAGGAATAAGGAATAAATTACGTTGTGATCTCTACCCAATTTGACATCTTTAGACCCTTTTCTAGAACTAGTCCACGTTTCTCATCTTACCTTGATTATGTACTTCTCCAAAAATAACATAATATAATTTTTTATTGAAGGATCCTTCAACTGGAGTCTTTTGCAGATTATTTCTAAGTGTTTCTTGTGTCTTCTTGAGTTGGTTGAAGCTATTAAAACATCTCGTCGATTGTGTGGTCCATTTCTGCGATTTCTTCTTTTTGTAAAGATTGTAGATTTGCATCCACTTCAGCACAAACACTAGCTTAAGTTCTCTTTACTTCTTGTTTGAGTGGAGTGTGAATTTTTAAACACATTGTCCTTCGGAAGTGCTTATATTGAAACGGAATCTCAGGATAATCAAGGTCTTGCATCAATAACGAGTTTAGAATACCAAGGAATATGGAATAAATTAATTGGTGATCATCAATTTGACATCTTTAGGCCCTTTTTCATTAACTAGGTCCACGTTTATCATCTTACCTTGATGATGTAGTTCTCCAAAAATAACATAATATAATTTTATATTGAAGGAACATTCATCTGCAGTCTTTCACAGACTATTTCTAAGTGTTTCTTGTGTTCTTCTTGAGTAGTTGAAGCTATTAAAACTTCGTCGATTGTGTGGTCATCTTCTGCGATTTCTTCTTTATATGAAGATTCTAGATTTGCATTCACATCAGCACAAACACTAGCATAAGTTTTATTGTCTTCTTATCTTTAATGAGATTTTTTAGATTCCCATCACACTCGCACAAATACTAGCGTAAGTTCTCTTTACTTCGTGTCTTGGTGAATATTGTGAATTTTTAATAACATTGTACCTCGGAGGCAAATTTTGAAAACGGTATCCATATTAGTAACATCTTCTATATCGGAAAGCGTTAGAGTACCAAGGAATAATGAATAAATTACGTGGTGATCTCTACCCAAATTTGACATCATCAGTCCCTTTTAAAGAACTAGTTCCCGCTTTTATCCCGTATCGCATTAGTGTACTTCTCAAAATTTCATAATATAACCGACTTGTGAATTCAGAACAAACTTAAAACTTTGGACCATCTTGTAAGATTCTGCACAAATCAAAAAAAAAAATAAAATTACCCAACTAAATATTCTATTGAAATTCTACTTTCAAAATTTCCTGAACTCTTGCATTTGGTTTTATTATTTCAAAACCTCGATCAATGTAGTGAATTCATTACATTCTTGCAAATAGGAAAACAAATTATATCTTTGAATTTACACACCCCTGAAAATATTAATCTTGATTCAAAAAATTTTTTTCAAATTATGCCGGAATTAGTAAAATTAGAATTAAATTCTAAAAACTTCCATTTCAAAAAACCTCGATTATTATTGATTAATTCATAAATTTATGTTCAACTATTTAGGTGACATAAAAACCATCCTAACAAATGATTGGTAGGGCGTTTAGTTTACTAATAAGTTATTTTCATGTTATTTTATATTAATTTAAGTTTATTTTTTGTAATTATTTTATTACCAAATAAATCTCTAATACAAATAAAAAAAATATATTTTTTGTTTTTTATCCCAAATGTATCCTTATGACAGAACATATTTTATCCCGCAGAGGCTGTTTTGCAGCACCAAAAAATCCGATCTTCCTTTCCAAAAATACTTGAGATATCAAACTCGGTCTTATTTGTCGATGATAGAGAGGAATATCTGTCAAATTCTTCAATTAATTTATCTGATTTTAATTAGTAGAGATTGTGGTGTTGGTGCAGGTGAAACATCTTTATTATCAGATTTTTAATTGAAAATTTTATTTATTTTGCCGAGATTAGCAGAATTGTTAAATCATCTAGAGAAACAAAGGGTATATGGTTGATGCAAATAAACATACACACATATATCGGTGAGTTTTATATTAACTCCAAAAACAGTGCATTATATGATAAAGTTTATTTATATGATGGGGGAAACTAAAACTATATTATTGATTGTTGACCTAGAGTAATTTTAGACAATTAAAATTATTTATTTGATAGATATAATAAACGATTTCGGTCACCCCTGGTTGACCAACTTCAGTGATAAATTTCCTTCAAGATTTTAATTTACATATATACGTATAACACATTATCAATTCATTAACATGATATTCAGCAATTTTCAATAGAAAAATAATTCATAAGCAATTTGTCATTAAATGTAGAATCTAATTTGAACTGAAATTGCAAATCTTGAATGAAATATACTGCTGAAGATGAACTTCCAGAAGTGCCGACACGGTTAACCAAATAAATAATCCTGAAGCTTCAATACATAATCACTGTTTAATGATCTTTTTAAAATAACCCTCGGTTATAAATGTTTATTCGTAGTTAGCCCACTTTTAGAAAGCCATTGACAATTTTCAATAAAGGTGAGACTTACGAAAAGGTTGGAACATTAAAAATTATACATAGGAACGAAGATTTTATAACTTTTGCATTAATTATTTTGGCTACAATCAGGAAGATGAAGAAGGTACCAAGCCAATGTCAAGGTTACCCCCAAGGTTGTAAATTGTAAAATGAGGTCGGGGTTTAGCCGACATATGTCAGGTAAACCCGAACACTAGAGTTTTGTTTTTCTTTTATGCATTTTACCAAACAAATTTTTTATATTTTATTTCCTTAACTATTTAGATAGATAATTCTCACTTAATTATAAAACAATAAAAGTAAGGTTATGTTTCAACTTCCTCTTTTTATTCCAAGTTTTCACCGGTGTTCGTGTTTCCCCTCTTTCCCCTAATCACTGTTTAATGATCTTTTTAGAATTTACCCACGAGCATTTCCAAAACTGACCTTGTCTACAAAAATGTATAAATCAACCTGAAATTTTTAAATTGCTATAATTCTGAACAGATGATTTTGAAGATAAAATCAAAATGTATATACCTATTTCATTTTAAAGGAAATTCTTAATAACTCTACGCCTTCTATTCTGAGGACTTTTACTTTAAAGCAAAGAGCTCTGTGATAGAGACAAAAGTTTGAAGCTGAAAAACATGGAAAATTTTATTTTTTATACATAAACAATATTGTTTTCAAATATCTCAATAACCATAAGGAATACAGAAAAAATATATAGAAGCTTGCTAATTTAAATCTTACTATGGTACATACCTGTATTCTTTCTGTTTATCATTTAAATCTTATTATATATTTGTATATCTGTATTGTTTCTGTTTCTCATTTAAATGTCATTATATGTATGTATACCCAATAACTATGAAAAGGAAAAGAGGAAGACAAAATGCGAGATGGAGTGACGACATCGCGGAGATGGTGGGTAGGGATTGGTGTAGAACTGCGAGACAAAGAAGAGCATGGCAATTCCTTGGAGCGGCCTATGCCCTTAAGGGCCTAGTTTCAAATAATTAATTTTCAAATTTTTGTATATATTTATGATAATAAAAGGCTTATTATTATTATTATATGTATGTATTCTTTCCGTTTTTTTTCATTTAAATATTATATATGTTCTGTTTGCTTACTTAAATGTTCCTATTGGTATATATTCTTTCTGTTTCTGCTCTACGAGGTAGCCACCTCAGAGCATTGTTTTAAATAAATAAATAAATAGAAGCAATCTTGTAGTAAATATTATAACCTTTTATTTTAAAATATTAAATTTTTCTCTACGATTCACCGTTTTAGAGACATAATAAAAAAAATAAAAAAAAAATGAGCATTTCCGCCCCTCTTTTTTTTTTTTTTTAATTTTATTAAACCAATTATTTTACATGAATTATTGTATACATTGTATTTGAGCTTCGACTTCGGAGATTACTTCTCCACCATCGATTGTCCTTGATCATCTTTTTAGTCCTTGTTATTAATAAGAGGAAAAAACTTATTAAATAAAAAACCTCTTTTCCGATAATTATTCCATCCATCCTTTTCTTTCTCCAATCATCTCTCCGATTCCGAGGAATATGAAAATTGCTTTTTAATTAACATTTGTTGAACTATTTTATTATAATTGGTTCAATAAAATTAAAAAAAAAAACTATTTTATTGAATGAGATTTTACATTCGTTAAAATTTAGATAATGAAGTTAAATTCAAAGAGCGAAAAATTGATAAGAAAGAAGTTCAAAAAAGTAAAAATGATTAAAAAACACTAAATCATTATTAATTAAACTAATAAAAAATTTTTTAATTTATGGTAATTTTACAGAGTTTTGGGGATTTTCAATTTTCAAGTTATAATCAAAAGACAAGTTCGGTTGAAACCATCTACATGCACGACGTTTCGACACCTAGAAGTCGAATCGTAACAACCTGCATTCTGATGATATTTTTTCATTAAAAATGTGCACTCTAGGTGGTTTCTGGGGAAATTTGTATTTTGATTAACAACAAAATAAAAATTTATATCTTTAAATTTTAATTTTTTATTTTATTAATATGTTTCACCTAGATTCTAGAACATTCACACTACTCCCTTAACAAAATTGATAAACAATCACCAGAGCATCAAATTTGAGTTATCGTGTTAACAAAAATCCCCGGTACTTACGTATTAACGCCACCGCAGCTACAGATTTGGCTATTTTTAAGCGCCGCTACTGACGACGGATTCTTTTAGAAAATGAATATTAATTAAAAAATAATTAGTAAATACCCAAAAAAATTCTAATATATAAAAGTCATTGCCGGTTCGGCTAAAATAAATATATTCAGTTGGGCTCGTATATCTTCATTTCGGGCTTGCATTTAGGCCAGCCTAATCGCCTAAAAACCAACCCGAAATGAAGATATACGAGCTGAACTGAATATATCTTCTCGGAACCTTCCAAAGTTTGATTGGGAACCCATTTTTTTTATCTAAATGAACCGAGATGATGAATAGAACCGAACCTATGAAAAGTTTTAAAAGTAAAAATTGCCAACGCCCACTGATGACAATTTGAGACATCAGAGTCCATAAACTCAATTTCAGTTAAAATTTATAGTTTCAAATTTTATATGTAGCTGCGGTGGCGTTAATACGTAAGTACCAAATCGCCTTTTTGTTTTGGACTTTGGAGACCAAAAAACGTTTATATTTGGTGGAAAATTGTTGATTAACTAAAAAGATTATCATTATTAAGAATTTGAAAAACAATTAGTTTTAGTGGTGTTGAAAGAATTCAAAATGTATATTTCCAGAAAAGCCATTAAGTAACATCACTTATTCTGTACAAGTGAAAATAAATGCAATTTTCGTAATATACTAAGTATTTTAAATAACCTAAAAAAATATTAAAATATACATTAAAAATAAAAAGGCGGAGAGGAGAGAGGGGAAATATTTTTTAAAACCCACTAATATTTCATGACAAATAAAAAATTCCAGTTAAAATTATAAAATGTAAATTATTTAAATGACACCTACGGCTAAATAAGTTTCACTTTTCTTGTGGGTTTATGTCGGTGAGGCTCACAAATATTTTATTTAAATTATTTAAAAGAATTCATTTTCTCGATGACTGATGATCGGCGAATTTCCTTGACCCAGTAACTGCCCAAACTGTTACATAACTGCCTTGAACACTTGCTGGCTTCTCTCCACAAAAAATCCCCTGGACATCGAGTGCGGGAGGATTTCTCAAGTTCTCCCCATCGGTAAATTCTTCAACTCGTCCGGCCTTGTTCTCGAAAATTCTGAAAATATTCCAGATAGGCTAAAAATTTAATCTCCACTTTTGTTTAATATTTTTCTAACGTTTTAGAGTTGGAGAGGGGGTTCCTTATCATTGGCCGGGCCTAATCTGGAAGCCCGAATTCCACTCCATAGTTAAGAAGCCTTTTAAAATTTGCATTCTTTAGAGCTTAGCCTAAGCCAGGGGTGGCCAACCCAAATGATCTTGCGGACCACTTTGGAAATGCATCATAACTCCGCGGGCCTTATATAAAATTATATATCCCCATATTAGATTTAGACCCACTATAGACATATAAAAAATATATAATTGAAATAAAAAATGAAAAAATGAAATCATTAAAAAATATTTATTTTACTAGTTGGATATTTGTTTCACTTAGCTATTGCAAATCGATCCCCAATTGGGTATTTACACATCAATTACGCATAAATAAAACGGGTAATATTTGTCATATATTCGCAAGAATATTGTTTTAATATCAAAGCAAATTTTTTCTCATAATTTCTAAAGTTAATTTTTGAATATATGGATGCACAAATAATGTAGTGTTTAATAAAAATAAAAGTAAATAAAATATTATAGGAAATATTCATTTACTATGAGTTAATATTTCTTAGTCACTTGTTTAACATTAAAATGTTTTTAAACTCATAGTAAATGAATATTTCATATAATATTTATTTACTTTTATCTTTATTAAAGATGTTTCGCCTTGCACCAACACCACAATCACTATTAATTATAGTCTAATACATTGGTTTTCACTACTTTGGCCATTATAGAATAAATATATTTTGTAAAAGTGTGATGAATCTCGCGGGCCGGAAAATGTTCAAGGCGCGCCACCTGCGGTCCGCGGGTCGCGGGATGGCCACCCCTGGCCTAAGCTAACTGCAAAACATTTTGCAAATCCTCTATTAACACTTTCGTTTCTAATGTCTCTTGGAATATTACTTGTAAGAACAAATAGAGTCGTATATTTATCAAAATCTGGGGGCACGGGGGGCGATTTTGTCCAAGTTCGATTCGAACGGGGGTGTGTTCACTGCCAGACTACCCTTTACAGGAAACAACTCAGGCTATTTTGACGCCTCTGTAACTTCGTACTGGAAACCTCTACATGGCTGAATTTTTTTCCATAATACTGGTCCATAAGCTTAACTAAATTACAAATTTTCATATTTCTACTGCTTATACCGTCCAAGTTACTAGAAGCCAAAGATAGGCTTTTTCGTCACTCACTCACTCACTCACTCACTCATCAAAATTCTAGAGTGCTTCCACTGATCCGAGAATGCTGAAATTTTGCATGCTGGTAGAGGTTGGGGTACAATTAATGGGAAAAATCCAAAAATCGTAACTTTCCCTTCTTCAGGGCATAAAATGAAAGAGTACAGTGAAAATATATTGATCCTAGAATGATAAAACTTGGCATATTGGTAGAATTTGGTAGGTACATTAATAAAGGGTGAAATCGAAAAACCGAAACTTCTCTTCTTCAGGACATAAAATGAAGGGGGGTGTATTTATTTGTGCGATAAAATTTCATTAATTTCGGGATGGTGGTAGAATTTGGGGCGTTAATAAAGGGTGAAATCGAAAAACCGAAACTTTCCCTTCTTCAGGGCATAAAATGAAGTGGTGATATTCGTGCTATAAATTTTCATTATTTTCGGGATGGTGGTAGTGTTTGGGGCGTTAATAAAGAGTGAAATCGAAAAACCGAAACTTTCCTTTTTCAGGACATAAAATGAAGGAGGGGGGGGGCGTGTATTTTTTGTGCGATAAAATTTCATTAATTTCGGGATGGTGGTAGATTTTTGAGCGTTAATAAAAGGTGAAATCAAAAAACCGAAACTTTGCCTTCTTCAGGGCATAAAATGAAGGAATGTGTTATTTGTGCGATAATTTCGGCTTCATTTTTGGGATGATTGGTAGATTTTAGGGCGTTAATAAAAGGTGAAATCGAGGACCGAAAATTTCCAATCTTCAGAACATAAAATGAATGGGTGAAATTTATAGACTAAATTATCATATAGTGAAACATACAATGACTCTAGAATGATGAAATTTGACATACTGGTAGAGCTTGGCTTGATAAAGAAGAGAATCGAAAAACGAAACGTTTCCTTCCTCAGTATCTTAAAAGAAGGTGTGAAGTTTATAAAATAAATTCTTATCAGTTAAAAATTCAAAGGGTATTAAATGCTAAAATTTGGCATGTTATTAGATTTTGGGGCATTAACAATAGGAGAAATCGAAAAACTGTAACTTTCCCTTAATCAGCATCTAAAATGAAGGAGTGAATCTTATGAGCTAAATTAACTAATAGTGTAAATTCAACGACACTAGAATGCTAAAATTTGACATAGTGCAATAACTTGAATCACTAATAAAGTGAGAAATCGAAAAAGATCTTCATCAGCCTTTAAAATAAATCCGTAAATCTTGAAGGTTAAATTTCTATACAACTTACAAAACGAAGTGAAATCTCAACAAAAACACTTTTGTAAAAAAAGGCCAAGTTCGATTAATAAAATCCGTTTGCCAAAAAAGTAGTGAGATCTAATGTGCTGCCAAGTTCAATATCATCAATTTATTAAATGAGTCGAGAATATATTAGTAACTTCAATTAAAACGAATGTTTTTCATTTCACGTGAGCCTCTATATTTTTTATTAAATTCACATTTTTAGTTGAAATTATTTTAGGTAAAACTAAAATTGTAAATAATTTTAAATTAATTACATAAATTAAATTACATAACTTGTACTTGGTCTGGTTTGGTCTGGAAAAACAAATATATGTCAGCAAAAAGCAAAGTACGAATTTATAAGACCTGCGGCGTCCAGTGTTGACATATGCAGCAGAAACCAGAGCATCACCAATTACCACCCAACAACTACTCCGAACAACAGAGATGAGAATAATAAAAAGGGCTATACACGGGAAAACATTAAGGGATAGAATCCGCAGCAATGATCTAAGGGAACTAAGCGGAATCAAAGATATAGTGGATGGATCGATGTGAGAAAGAGAGGATGGGGGGAACATGTGGAACGAATGACGGATGACCGCCTTGCAAAAATCGTGAAGGAAAACCGCCCACGTGGCACACGGAGCAGAGGGCGGCCGAAAAAAAGATGGAAGGATGTCGCAGCAAGAAACTAACGTCTTTATTCTTTTTTTCTTATTGGAAGAACAGGCGAAAGCCTATAGAGAAGATGAAGAAGTACCAAGCAAAACACACTTATTATCTCGAAAAATATAATTTTTTCGATGTTCACTTATTAGGGCTTTTTTGTAGACCGAAATGCTATGGTTACGCCCTTTTTTTTTAATTAAAATATTTTCATCTATTTTTGAAATATTTTGAAAAAGCGAAGCAAAAAAAATAATTTTTTCATTCACGATTACAATACTTGACCATAAAGTAAAAAACAATATTACTAATAATATCTAATAATTTTAGAAATGATCGAAATTTTATACAACAATTCAATTAACGAAAGGTCAGATAAGGATTCTATTTTTCTAATATTTATCAAAAAATTTTTTGCAACGAAATTTTCTCTGGAGAGAGACGGACTGGTAGAAATTTTAATTGAAAGTAATGGAAGGCAGCCCAGGGTAGTGAGGAAAGAATAATTGGAAACAATACGGCCCTTGCAAATCATGCCCAAGATAAAAAACACCAATTTAATTTTAACAATTTCAAAGTTCAATTTTATGAACGAAATTATTTTAAAGAAGAATCTTGGAAATAGTTTTGCATAAAAAATCTCACATCGCGCCGTAAATGATAGATCGGACGTGTTGGATTTGAATATATGCTATGACGGAATTGTGAATGGATTGAAATTTATCAATGAATGAATGGAGTTGTAAATAATAGGGAATTTCCTTCTATTCTGTGGATTTGTATATTGTATTGTATATGTTAAAAAAAAATATTGTATATTTGTATAGATATGTAAGGATTGTGATCAATGAACGAATGAAGTATAGATGTAGATATAAGTATATATTTGTATGAATTGTGAATGTATGTTGTATATTTGTGTATATAAAAAAAAAATTTTGAATAAGTGAATTGATCAACTGAACATTCCGAGTGTGAATTATTGGAATTGTTGCTAATTGTACATTTTGTATGTTGTGAGATATGAACCAACCATATTATTTGAGAATATGTTAATAACTAATCCCAGTACGCACTCTTGAGCGCATCTGTCATGGGAGGGGTTTGGTCTATATATATATATTAGATTCAAAAGCCATTTAGCCATCTAATTAAGAAAAGAAGGAAAAAAAAAATTTTTTTGTCTTTCTATGCCTTTTTGTTACAAATGAAGAAGTTTTTGAACACTACTGTGGAGAAAAAAGGAAAGGAAACATTTTATTTATTTCATTCAATGACCCTTTAGTGGTAAATTTATATTTTTTTCTCTTGATAATGGCTGTGTACATTGTATTTATAATTGTATTGTTTTATCGTTGAAATGTATGATGACCAACCCCATTTTTATAATTTTGTCATATTGGTTTATAGACCCTGAAGAAGGAGGGAAAAAATCCTTGAAACGTCGGTTTGAAAGGAAAGGAGGAAGGATTCCAATAAATTACACCTTATTTTATATGTGTTAATTTTTTCTTTCCTCACTACATCTGGGCTGCCTTCCATTACTTTATCAAAATCTTCGAAAAATTGGCCCTTGTGGCTATCAACCAATTTACTATACTAATTTTTTTGTCTTTCTATGCCTTTTGTTACAAATGAAGAAAGTTTTTGAACACTACTGTGGAGAAAAGAAGGAAACATTTTATTTATTTCATTCATTGACCCTTTGAAGTGAGTAAATTTATATTTTTTTCTATTGATAATCTGGCTGTGTACATTGTATTTATAATTGTATTGTTTTATTGTTGAAATGTATGATGACCAACCCCATTTTTATAATTTTGTCATATTGGTTTATAGACCCTGAAGAAGGAGGGAAAAATCCTCCGAAACGTCGGTTTGAAAGGAAAGGAGGAAGGATTCCAATAAATTACACCTTATTTTATATGTGTTAATTTTTTCTTTCCTCACTACATCTGGGCTGCCTTCCATTACTTTATCAAAAATCTTCAGAAAAATTGGCCCTTGTGGCTATCAGCCAATTTACTATACTTTTTAACCGATTTTAAAAAAGGAGGAGGTTCTCAATACGAGTGATTTTTTATTTTTTATTTTTGTCTATGTGTTACCTGATATTTTCGACAATTGTGAACTGATTTTGATAATATTTTTGCATTGGGTTCAGTCTAGTTTCCGATTGGTCACGTTTTTTTTTCATTTGTATTCGACCTTTTTTGTTATGTTTGTTCGGTCATAACCTTTTTGTGTATGGATTGATTTCGATGATTCTTTTTTTATTAGAAAGGGGGTACGTTAGAGGTAGTCCATTATTAATTTGGTCAAGTTCTGATGATATGATCAATGACGAAATAACGTAAATCTCCAATTCTAATGAGCAAATAATCGAAATTATAATAAATAAAATCTTTTATAAAAAAAAAAATCTTAAAACATTCATTTGAAACCCGCAAGCGTTTCGAGAGAATTTCTATATTTATTAATTGAATTTTATTATAATTTTCTGATGGAGAGAGGAGAGGAGGTGAGATCCAATCGACTTGATTGGGGAATAATGGAATTGAAATAATTATCGGAAAAGAGGTTTTTTTATCTAATTAGATTTTTCCTCTTATTAAAAACAAGGACTAAAGATAAATAAGGACACTCGATGGTGGAGAAGCAATCTCCGGAATCGAAGCTAAAATACATGGTATACATTAATTAATGTAAAATAATTGGTTTAATAAATATAATTTTCTGATTCATTCGTCCTACTCTTTCTCTTTCGAGATGCATGCAAGGTATAATATTAATTCACTATTAATAACATCACTAAAAAGAGAAATATAAAAATAATTTTTATAAAAAAAATAAAACCAAAAAAATTAAATGCAACAAATAAAATAATAATAACATAAAAATAAAATAAAATGCACTAAAAGGTATTTATATTATTTAGTTACGAATTCAAAAAAATTAAATGCACAAATAAAATAATAAGAACTCAAAATTCAAATAAAATTCACTAAAAGGTTTAAAATAATTATCTAATTTAGTTACAACTAAACGACGACATATTAACATGAAATTACTTTTTGGAGTCGGTGCTAAACAAACTATATAAGCGAGCGTACCCGCCAATTGTACTAAGTTACATCCGTCGAGTTCGATTCTTAAAATGTATATGTTTTGCACCGACTTCAACAAGTGATTTCATGTTAATATTTCGTCGTTTAGTTGTAACTAAATTAGATAATTATTTTAAACCTTTTAGTGAATTTTATTTGAATTTTGAGTTCTTATTATTTTATTTGTGCATTTAATTTTTTTGAATTCGGTTTCATTTTGAATAGTTTAAACTCCATTGCTAAAGAGAGTATGTTCAGAAAGGAAGGCAGCCTCTCAGGAGGACAATAATAGGAGGAGTGGGGGAGGATTCTTAGAGAGGGTACCAATTTTGGTTTTCCTGCCTGGCTCACAATTCATTTGGCTCTTCATCTGAAAAGTTTCAATTTACCAGAAACCAAACGTAAGTACCATGCTTTATAATTATTTATTTGTTAAAGCATAACTTATTAATACTACTAATACTACTCCAATCTCAAATTTATCTTCATTACTGATTCATGGATAATTGCTTTAACACATATACAAGGCGGTGTCCCGTATCACAACAAGAAACCGTGAACAGTGGATAGGGCATATTTAGAAGGCCCAGAACGTAAAAAAAATTTCTCATTAATATATCAAGTTATATTATAATATATTAAGTTTCCTGTATTTGATTCGATCTCATTAATTGCAAACACCTAACACACGTGTTAACAGATCGGGCGCTTTGGTGATCCATATCAGTGTTTGATATAAAAAGTGTAATGCGGGCCAATCGCGAAATGATGCTGGATTATAGCCAAATGGATCACATATTTTTCATTCTCTCTTGGTCCAGACTTAAGACTCAGCAGACTCCAATAGCCTCAACCAGCAGTAGTCTCGCGATATATATCTTTTTTAAAAAAAAGTGCGATCAAAAACAATTCTCGTTAATGTGTTGATTATTCTTGGATATTTTAATGAGAAAATTAACTTCACTATTTCAAGTTAGAAATATAGAAATTCGGATATTATTTTGACTTAATTATTTGACAAAAATCATTTGCATTCGATTTGCGATTGAATCAAATACAGGAAACTTATAAATAAAATTTTTTTTAATAAAAGTCTATTAGTTTTCGAGTTATAGGAATTTTTTTGAAAATGTTGAAAACTTCTACCCTGCCCTATATAATGAGATGCTGTGGCTACAAATTTATATATTTTATTAATCTAATTTTTATTACTCAATCCTGAATAATCCTGCTATTGAGCAGAATTGAAAATAAAACAATAAGTACAATACTTTTGGAGAAAAATACATTTTTTAGCTTTAAAAAATTTTGAACAGCTAACTTTGAATCATCTTTAATGTAAGAAAAAGTCTACTATCCTAGCATGGCAAGGTATTTATAAAAATTGACCCATTTAGTAAGGATTTTCAAAATAGTAGTGCACTTTGTACTTCCTTCTTTAGAATAAAAAATATTGATATTTATTTGGCAAAATTAGCTAATTTGAAAACATATGTTGGTGGTAATTATTTATTTAATATGTTAATCAATTATGCAGCCTATATGTTTCTGTAAATATTCTTAATTTAGACAAAAAACTGAACAACTTTAATTAGAATTATATTTTTATACGACATCAAATAAATAAAATATTAAATCAATTAGATCTCAAAAAAATCCTAATAATGATTTTTAACAATCATTCAACTTAATTATCAAATAATAATGATCAAATATTTAATAATTTAATAATTTTACGACACTGTTCTGAGACATTCCAGAGTGTATCGCAAGACTTCTGGATCAGTGCCGGCTTAACCGGGGGGGGGGCTATTGGGGTCTATAGCCCCCTGCGGTAAATACGTAAAGGGCGCAAA
Organism: Forficula auricularia; assembly: GCA_024734495.1. Taxonomy (NCBI): domain Eukaryota; kingdom Metazoa; phylum Arthropoda; class Insecta; order Dermaptera; family Forficulidae; genus Forficula; species Forficula auricularia. The sequence continues at coordinate 1,163,795 of JALMQS010000058.1, forward strand.
GGCGGTATAAATAAATAAAAATAAATGGTTTCTTTATTTAAGGTAGAATACCATAGACTTATAGACCATCAACCCATAGACAATGGAGTTTCAAAGCCTTTCTTTCTCAAAGGATAAAATTCATTTATAAACTGCCCAAAAGATATTTACCCTACATTACTAATTAGACCTTTTCAAATTCAAAGAGCTTTTTAATTCAATAAAATTTCCAAAAACTATTTAGATAAACAATATATAGATTAACAATATAATAAAATTTCCCAACTACCTAGAGATTAAAAACCCAAAAACCCTTTTTTAATTATCCAGAGCTTAAAGGATATTCACCGATCCTAAGAAAACTATTTAGACTTGAAAAGTTTTTTCTATTAGGTTCTTTAATATGTATTTTATGAAATAACGTACATATTTTTAGACAATTGGACAAAAATAGAAAAAATAAATAAAAATGTTGGAAAAAACGATTTTTCGTTTCTCAAGAATAGAGGTTTTTAAAAGTTAGCCCTGGATTGGCAAAATGTCTGATGAATTCCAGTTCCAATTTCGTTATTTTGGCCTTTTTAAGTTTATTCATAGCCTTTATATTTATTTTTTAAATAGATTTACAATACGATAATATGAAGCTCCTGATGGAAAAATTATTAATTAATTAAATATTTGCTCATTATTATTTGCTAATTTAGTTGAATGATTATTAAAAATCATTATTATGATTTTTTTGAGATCTAGGTAATTGATTTAATATATATATTTTTTTATTTAAAGCCGTATAAAAAAATTTTCTCATAAAGTTTTTTATGCTAGATAAAGAATTTAGACAGAAACATATAGGTTTCTATTTAAAAAACAGAGCTTGAAAGAGGATTTTCGACATTTCGGTTTTTATTGGTAAGAAGAGTTTTTTCTAGGTCGACAAACAATAGCCTAGTTTAGTTTCCCCCATGATATAAATAAATAAATGGTTGGCCCACCCCCTTACAGATATAAATAAGAAATTATCACTATTAAACACCAATAGATCACAAATTGATAGAGCTTGCAAATATCACATGTTATGAGATCCAAGGCCAATGGTTCTCCTCATATCTTGAAGACAGACAGCAAGTGGTGAAGTTTGAAAATGAGTTTTCCGGAAAACGTCAGGTGAACAGTGGGGTACCACAGGGGACTATTCTGGGGCCACTATTGTTTATAATCTATATTAATGATTTAGAAAATTGTATAAAGAATTGTAAACTAAATGTATTTGCGGATGATACCATGATATATATTAGTGGAAAAAATATTGAGCACCTTGTTACAAAGATAAATGAAGACCTAAATAATGTTTATAAATACTTATGTTTTAACAGCCTAAGAGTAAATATTGAAAAATGTAAATATATTATAGTGAATGACAAAGGAGAAAGGGGTGAGGGAAGCATTATTATTAACGATATTACTTTGGAAAGGGTAGATAAAATTAAATACTTGGGTGTTCTGTTGGATGATAGGATCAAGTTCGAAATGCATGCAAAGTATATTTTAAATAAAATATCTAGGCTAACTCACCTATTAGGTAGATTGGGAAAAAATTTGTCATTCAATACAAAATTATTGTTATATAAATCTCTAATAGAGCCTCACTTCACTTTTTGTTCAACAATATTAAATATTCTTCCTGATTTTCTGATTAGAGAGTTGCAATTAAAACAAAATGTATGCATGAGAATAATTTTAAAATGTAATAGATACACCAGTATTAATATGATGTTAAATACGCTAAATTTTCTCAATGTAAAAGAGACAATATATTGTAATTCGCTGATTATGATTTTCAGGATAAGGAACGGTTTGGCACCAGAATATTTAAGGGAAAAATTAAAATATACGAATGAAGGTGGTTATTATGATTTGAGAGGTGGGGAAAATTTCAGGATTGATATTTGTAGGACAAATAAAAAATTTAGGACTTTATTTTATAGGGGTTTGTCCGATTACAATAAAGTGCCGAGTGAGATAAGAAATGTCACTAGAATCCAGGAATTTAAGGAGCGATTGTTGGAATTCGTAATTTCGAAAAGATAATCTTCTTGTGGAATCTCCTCGAAAATTATAATGTTGTATTGTGATTGCGTCATTATTGCATTGTATTGTTAAATTGTATTGTGTTGTATTGTTTTCTCTTGTTTTTGTGATATTATCATTGTATATTGTTATTTTTGTGATGTTAACATTGTATGTTCTTGCATACTATTATTGTATATGTTATAGCTGAAAATAGCTAATAAAGATTATTATTATTATTATTATTAAGACACGAAAGACGCTGCGCGCGCTCCGCTTCATCGCGCGCGTCGCATTAGTTTGTAGATCGTGCGGGAGGGGTGGGGGGGGGGGGGTACAAGAGGTTCTTTACCCCGTGCGACTTATGGTGACATCTGTCTACATTTAGCACTCAAATTAAATTAATGACATTTAATACAGCATTTTTACAATTTTATTTAAATTAAAATATAAGACTAGTTTATGAAACACCAATATCATAATAATTCATTAGCGTGTTTATTAAGCCCTCTGTTATAATTTATTTTAAGTTTAAATTCAACTTAGAAATAACCTTTTTCTTAAATCAAAAGTCTGACATTTTAGATTTCTATGTTAAATGTCTAGGGGCCTCCGTTTTTGTAAAAAGAAAAAAAGAAAGAAAATGGGCATGCTACAGTATATTAAAATCTAAGTATTTCTTTTTCTTTAATAAATAAATTGAAGAATAATAAATAGTTTTTTTTTTTTTTTTTTTTTTTGTTTACATGACGACATTCTTCTATTTGTTTCAGATCACATAATGCCTCTTCAACGAAATAAATTGAATGATCGGGACCTGGATTGGATGTTCCAAGTTCTTCTGGAGGGACTGGAAGAAAACGATGGATTGGAATGCTATACTGAAAACATTTTTCAGCTAAGGTAGAATTTTAGTTATCAATTCTTTTATGATTGGAGTGAAATTTTCTTGCCTTGTTTATATACGTATATCAGAGGAAATTTGTCTCTAGGGTTAGGCTAACTGTCCGTTAGATAAGTGCAAGTCGCACCCGGTTCGGTTCGATTAGAATATATTCAGTTCGGCTCGGTTCAGTTCGTATACATCCATTTCGGTGGGGGTTAGAAAGTTCGGTGGGCATGAACCGAGCCGAACTGAATATATCCTAACCGAAGCGAACCTCGCCACGTTTAGTCCGGCCAGAGGGGGTCTGGGCTCAATTTTTTTTCTAATTTCTAAGTTACCAAGAAAATAAAATCAGAAATTAAATAAAGCGTGGAAAAAAACTGAAATAAAAGTTGCTTTTTCTTAGATTTAAAATGCAACACCAAAGAAATTAAATATTTTTTACAAATTGACTTGGTGTCCAAATTAGCCTCAATTTTTTTATATTTTTATTTTAATATTTGATTGGTGAAAATCTATTTATTATAAATAAATAATAAAATAAATAAATAAAAAATAAAAATAATAATCCATAAAAACAATATATAAATTTTAGAATTTTAGAGTCCTTGTCAATCCTCTTAAGGGGAAAAAAATTTATATTTTTACAAATTTAATAAAATTTAATTTATTTATTTGTTATTTTGATATTTCAATTATGTACTCTTTATATTTATTAGGTTAATCATGCTAAATATATTTTTTTAAATATGTATTAAAAAGATTGATTAAATTTATTTTATTTATTTATTATTTGGATATTTGATATGTACTTTTTGTCTTAATTAGGTTAATATAGTAAAATACAAATAGATTGTAAATATTTGTGCAAATATCAAAAAGGTTAATAAAAAATCATAATTAAGCCTGAATTTCACATGTTGGGATTTCGGCTTGTCGGGATCTTTGCTGTCGAGATTTTGGGTTGTCGGGATTTTTTTGTCTGGATATTGGGTTGTCGGGATTTTGGGTCCCACCCAATATTATACATACCTAATAATCTACTAAGATCTTTGATAAAATTGTCCTTATATAAATTCTTATATAAATAAATTTAATTAAAATGATAAGATGATAAATCATTGAAACATTCCCTTAATGGAAATTCGTCTTATTGTTAGGAACTATCATTTTATTTAATATTTTGTATGTACGCTGAGTGATCCATTGATTTGTATCGATTCACAATTTCTCGAAAACTATTTATAAATCTTTGGGTCAAGTAGTAGGCGACTTGAATTGAGAGCGCAATCGAAAATCGATTTCAGATAGAAATCATTAGGACAGACGACGACGGCGTCATGTGAAGACAAGCCGTCGCCGACGACCAGGTATCTGTCCAATCTGCGGACGGAATTGATAAATAAAACCGGCTATTCTCAGGATTTCGATTAACATCCACCCTATTAGGGGTGTAAAAATCTACCTGACAAGGGAGGGGGTTCGTATTCCAGATAAATGACAATATTGAAGGGTTAGGAGGGAAAGAAATATTGAGAAGATATGTAGATGGCAAATGCAAACAAAACATGAGTAAATGACTCTTGAAAGGGGTGTGGAGGGGGGTGAGGAGAGGGCAAAGCCCTTCGGGGGGTGGAGGCCCCTCTGGCCCTTTGCGCAGCTATTGATTTGCCGGTGCCAGAGGAGCTGCCTGCATTTGCACTCGGCTAAGGGCTGCACACCAACTCGAATACTCTACGTGGTCTCTAGTTCGACCCATACATCTTTTAGCTATCGTTTGACCTGCTATTTCGAATTTTAGTAATTTTTCAACTACAGTAGAATCGATATATCGTATCTTTAAGGCGACAAATGATACATGACATGTTCGCTATATCGGGGATAAAAATTAAAAATACGATATATCGAAAGTTTTAATTTATTTTTAGTTGGTTAATTTCCATTTTAATAACAAATAAAAGATTCACGGGTTTTTGGACAATTTTTTTTATTAATGTTAAATATCAATTTTCGTACGACGTTTCGTTCTTTTTCAAGTACTCAATTACTTAAAACATTAATCGTTGATAAAATATTCCCAGTTTCGAAGACTTCTTGAACTTTTCCATTTGTGAAAGATCTACCTTAAATAGCCCTGAAGAAAATATTATACATTAGAATCACGATAAATCATATATCCCGATAAATCGTAAGAAAGTGCTGGTCCTTTGGAAGGAAAATCTCGTTAATTCATATAAAACAATGCATTTTAATCCCCTCGGTATAATGTATTTTTTTCCTCTCCAAGACCTACAAAATCTATCATAATTCGTATTTTTAAGGTTTTATAAAAAAGGTTTTCCTTTTACTATTGTACCCAAACAGACAATGGGTTGGGTTAATCCTTTATTCTCAAAGGCCTTGAAGAAGTATTGTGATTGTGGATTTTAACATATTTTGTTCTCCCTAAACGTTAGAAATATTAATAAACGTTTTATAATTGTTTTTATAAAGAACTTTATTTATTTAATAGAATAAAAAAAATCAAGAATTTATTTAAAAATATATTTCGCATAAGCAGGTCTCAATTTTCTGAAAAAGCAACACATTTTGATAGGTTTTATTTATTAACAATTGGATGAATAAAAATTAATCATATGGTTGAATCAAAACAGGTGCAGTGGTGGGGGATCCGGAGGTAGGGCGAGGTTTCGGGGGTGGGGTCGAGCGGGGAGGTGGGGGGGGGGGTACAGTGGGCGAATATTATATATTTTTTAATTTTTTTTAATTTGAAAACGGCTCTCAAATAAACATCGACCTTTTTATCAGAATTTTAAATTAAAAATAATATTAAAATAAAGCTTTTAACGAAAGGAAGAAGTTACCGAGCATCGCTCGGTGCCTCCAGGTACTAAAATGTTTAGATAAACAAGAAAAAAATAATTCAATTGTGACATTTCGTCTCTGAGACTTGTTCAAATTCTTAAATTAATTATTTCACATTTGACGTAATTAATAAATATTCCTTGTTGAAAGATGATCAATCAAAAATTGATATAAACACATTAACTGGTTGGTTCATTTAATGGCTGGATAGAATTACAAACGGGGAGTTCTTGATAAAATTAGAGAAAAGAGAACACTAAACGAGAAACTGATGAAAAGAAGAGCTTAAATGATAGGACCCACGTTAAAACATGGGAGATTGCTAAGGGATGAGGGTTGGATAAAGTGACTAAGAAAAGGGGGAGCCCTAGAATGGGACACACCGTACACCCAACTCTTTTAGACTATTTTGAAGTTACACCCTTCAAAAAAGTCTTCTTTTTAACCGACTTGAAAAAAAGGAGGAGGTTCTCTATTCGACTGATTTTTTTTTAAGCTATGCATAGCTTTTATCGCGGGCTTTGAGCGCGGCGACCGAATCAAGAAATTCCGTAACGAAAATAAACCTAACACCCCCACTCCGACCGGCACAGCGGTGCGGCGTTGAAAGCCGTGCATCGTCTAACGTCGTTTCAGTTCGGCAGACTTCGGCACGGTGTTTGTGAGCGTGCGACTAGACGTATGCGTGGGACCACCATTGACGCGGTATTTTCCAGATATTTAGAGGATATCAAGTCCCAAACTTATGTTTCTTATTTCAGTTACCATAAACCTATAGTTACAATGATAAAAATTCCTGTATAACCTACATGTATTGTAAGATAATATAGTATAAATATTTTAAACAATATTAACTTCTCATTTATTCAATAAAAGAAAAAGAAAAAAACATTGTTTTCTTATCGGTCACCACGCTCAAAAAGTGTAACTTGAATTAATATCAAAGAAAAAAATATTGCATAAATATTATAATTGCATATAAGTTGATAAAAAATGCTATGCAATAGCTTTACCGCGGCAGTCCCCGAGTGCGACACATCTATTTTTTTGTGCCTACAATATCGTAATTTAGTTTCCCCTCGATATAAACAAACTTTTATTTGAAACTTTTTCCATATAATGTATACTGTTTTTAACCGACTTCAAAAAAGGAGGAGGTTCTCTATTCGACTGATTTTTTTTATTTTATTTTTTTTTGTGCCTATGTTCATATCTCCGCCAATTGTGAACCGATTTTGAATTTTTTTTGCATTGGGTTTCAGTCTACTTTCCGATTGGTCCCATTTTTTTTTCATAGGTATTAGACCTTTTTTGTTAGGTTTGTTCAAGTGTAACTTCTTTGTTTATTAACCGATTTCGATGATTCTTTTTTTATTGGAAAGGGGGTGTCTTAGGGATGGTGTCATATTAATTTGGTCAAGTTGTGATGATATGATCACTATTAATAACATCACTAAAAAGAGAAAAATAAAAATAATTTTTAAGAAAAAATAAAACAGACTTCAAAAAAATTAAATGCAACAAATAAAATACACTAAAAGGTATAAAATAATTATTAACTTATTTAGTTACAACTAAACGACGAAATATTAACATGAAATTACTTTTTTAAGTCGGTGCCAAACATATACCTTTTATGAATCGCATTGGCACCGACTTAAAAAAGTAATTTCATGTTAATATTTCGTAGTTTAGTTATAACTAAATAAGTTAATAATTATTTTATACCTTTTAGTGTTGCATTTAATTTTTTTGAAGTCCGTTTTATTTTTTTCTTAAAAATTATTTTTTTTTGTGGTTTTTATTATTTTGAAATGGGATTTTTAAAATTATTGAATTAATAATTAGAAATAACTTAAGGGAGTTCGGGACAGCTTATCTATCTGGTTGATCTTAGAAAAAATATTTTATATTTCTGCAAAGTGACAACGTCTGCCTACTAAATTTTTTAATTAAAAAAAATTGTTAATAATGAGGTTAATTTCGAATAAAAATCTTTGTTTTTATAATATTAATAAAAAGAATATTGAGATAAATTTGTTCTCATTATAAATTTTGCTTCAAGGTCCGCTGAAGAAGAAGGAATACTGTAAAGATTCCGAAATATTTGGATAAATGATTGAAATAAAGGAAGAGAGTGTAGATTAGGAGTGTCTCAAAATAAATATTTCAATCGTTCATATCTCGGCTACGGTACGTTGCAGAGCTTTGGGATTTGAAACTTTATCTAACTAGAGGCTAGATGCTAGAAGAACTACCTCAAGATTTTGGTTAAAATCGAAGAACCCGAAGTACATGTTTACTTGAAGATTTGAAATTATGCAATTTCGTAAATTTTCTGGTGTTCTCAAAACGGCTTGGGGAAATCCAAATTGAAGTAATTTGAATGACGGAAATTGGTATGATTAACTGAAAGTAATTAATGGAAGGCAGCCCAGGGGTAGTGAAGAAAGAAAAATTATCACATATCCAAATAAGGTATAATTTTATTCCCTTCTTTCCTTTCAAACAGACGTTTCGGAGGATTCTTCCTCCTTCTTCAGGGTTTCAAAGGTTCAATGAAGGAAACAAACAAAATGTTTCCTTCCTTTTTTTTTTTTTTTTTAATGATATTGATGAGAGAAGGAGATACACCAGAAGGTGGATCCCCTAAAGGCCTGTATGGGCTGGCCCCTCAATCGTGAAAAGAACAGAGTAGAAGGAAAAGAAGCCGGGATCACGAGCCAATCTCAGAAACTTAGATACAATTCAATATCCAATTTACTAAGGTTTTAGGGGCTTCGAGCAGTGGTAAATTCTCAGCGCGATAAATTCGGTTAAATTTATCTCCCACTTAATTTTTATTACCAGACCCTATACTTACAGAAAAAATGTCTGGGTATAGCCGGGAATCGAACCCGAGACCTCCGGGTTGCCAGTCAGTTATTCTGACCATTACACCACGGGGGCGGACCTCTCTCCACAGTAGTGTTTAAAATTTTCTTCTTCTTAGCAGAAGCATTAAAATAGAAAAACCAATAATTCTTCTGCTAAGGAAGAAGAAAATTTTAAACACTGCTCTGGAGAGAGGAAGGGAACATTTTGTTTGTTTCCTTCATTGACCCTTTGAAACCCTGAAGAAGGAGGGAAGAATCCGAAACGTCGGTTTGAAAGGAAAGAAGGGAATGAAAATCCAATAAATTATACCTTATTTGGATATGTGATAATATGTTCTTTCTTCACTACACCTGGGCTGCCTTCCATTACTTTCAGTTAAAATTTCTACCATTCCATCTCTCTCCAGATAAAATTTTGTGCAAATAAATTGGTATGATGATTTCAAATAAAGGAGAAACTAATGTGAAAGTCGTGTGTTGATCACACCAGTTGATTCAATATAAATATTGAATATAGTAGCAAGTGGGAAGACTTATCTTCATTTCTGTCTAGGTAGCCACTTATTCACTTATATGGATGGTTGCAAGTTTTCGTGTCAAATTTTTGAATGGACCTCCCCGATGCCCTGGCACCCCTTACACACCTCGACACACAACTTCATTGACGCCTTGTGGTTTATGAGACGACCAGAGTGTCATTCAGCCAGACTCCCTCGTCACGGCACTCCGCCTGTTTATCTAAAGAGGAAACACCCTCCTTAAAGACGCGGAACACCACACCAACACACTTGCAAATTAACCTGCTCTTCCCTTCTTTACATACCTCAACAGATTCCGACAATTACAGGATAAGCTACAAGTAGGTAGATATAATGTTATTGTGTGATACGGATGTTCCCAAAAGGAAAAGCTGAAGAATTTTTTAAGATTCGGTGCCCTCACCGTAAATTTTGATAACCATCCTAATATATATTTTTGTAAATATTGTAAAGGTTAATGTTTTTACTTTACCATACAGGGTATGGTCAAGTATTGTAATAGTGCATGAAAAAAGTGTTTTTTTTCCTTCTTTTTTTCGAAATATCTCAAAAACGGCTGAAACTATTTTGATTAAAAAAATTGAGCGAAACCATGGCATTTCGCTCTACAAAAAAGCTCTAATAAGTGAACATCTAAAAAATTATATTTTTCGAGATAATAATTGTTTTGTCAAAATGTCTGTTAGTCTTTCTGGTTGTCTGTGCGTTACCAAATTTTGTGGACGAGCTAGCTCAAAAACTAGTGCGAATATCAAATTTCACACGTAGTTTTGGTCCATTGAGATTAAGAACTGATTATATTTTGGTGCATATCGATCCAAAATTAAGTGGGGTGGAGGGAGGGTTAAAAATTAATAATCTAGTCCGTTTGAGCAAACTCAACCAATTTTTGTATACATAATCAGTGGACCCCCAGAAGTCTACAAATGCAAAAACAAACCACCCAAAATGTGGGGGGGGGGGTGTAGGGTCAAAAAATGAAAATCTTGGCCATTTACCAAACTCAACCAAATTTTGTATACATAATCAGTGGGACCCCAGAAGTATAAAAATGCAAAAACTAACCCCACTACATGATTATAAATAATTTTAGGGGCCAGGTTGTATGGTAAAGTCAAGTGGATGGCTACATCAGAACAAGTCAGCTTATTTTTTTATAATTTTCTCGATTTTAACGATTCCCTTCGATTCTCCCAAGTAATTAGACAAAAAGGAATATTAAATAAAATAGAATTTCAATATTTATTTACCTTTGATGAAGTGTAGACAGTAATTGTTAACTCGCATCCTTCCCAGCAGAAACTAAAACAAAAGAAAGAGAGCCGTTAGGTTGATTAAAATTAGTAACTACTTTTATTTTTCGAAAACTTCACAGTAGATTTTCAGATTTCTTATTTTGGAAAAAAAAATTATCAGGACGAATTGTTGTATGTTTTCCAGTATCTACATATAAATCCCAATGTTTTAAGGAATTTTATTACTTTATATTGGGCCACGGGTTGGACAGCCCTGATTTAAATAGAATGGGCTTAAAGAAGGATATGAGGAATGGTAATTTATTTTTAAAAGGATCAGAGATATAATTATCCCTGACCATCCATTATCTATTGACATGTAAGAACGTGCAAAGATCTAAAAGACAATTCCTGACAAGTTTTAGTACCTACTGGAGAGAAATTATCAATTAATTGTGATTGTTCTAGAAAAGCCCAAATTCTCCTGTACTAGAATGATATAACTATAGACTTGGTTAGAGTAGTAGCATATAAATTACTGAAATAATAAATAATTTAGAAAATGAGAAGAAGAAGAATTTTTAAATATTCGAAACTTCATTATTTTTTTATCTCATATAATTGAGCATATAATTTTGCTTTTAGTGAATTTTATTCTTGAAAAAAGCTTCACGCATTGTACAAATGTACATTCATATTTCGAAAAAGGGAATAAATATATCTCTACATATAAATCTCAATGTTTTAAGGAAGTTTATGATTTTATGTTGGGCCACACGCATGGGGCCCGAGGGGCACGGGTTGGACAGCCCTGCTATATATATTTATTCCAGGAGATAGAGATAGTGAAAAACAATAGATAAAATGAATCTTCATTATATTTATGTGTCAGCAGGAACCGGAAGAAATTGATAAAACCTCAATTTTTTTTCATCGTGCAATCAACACTAGTAATTATTTAAATTCATTATATATTAATTATAAAGTATTTTTAGAATTTTAATGCCTCTTTACTTTTTAATGGTAGACTAATTAAATCCGGACATTTTTCAGCTGATTCCACCAGGCTATATCTTCTCTAGTTAAAATTCTTAATTATATAGAGGTGTAGACATTTAGACTGGCTTGTGTCTGGGTCAGTAATGGCATAAACCTTGACATGTATTGCTGTTGTAATTAAATCAGGGTAGAGAAAAAAGTGTCTTAAAAGGGTATGAACAATCAATTTAAATGGAATGCGAGCAACATGACTAGAAATCTGAATTGTATAAAGTCAAACAAAGTGTTTTTTAGAAGATTAACCCCTATGCAAAATACTTTAGTCAAAATAATTTTTATAAAAAATAAAATAAAAACTACTTCAAAAAATTTAATGTATTAAATAAAATAATAAGAACTCAAAAATCAAATAAAATGCACCAAAAGGTATAAATTAATTTCTAATTTAGTTACAACTAAACGACGAAATATTAACATGAAATCACTTTTTGAAGTCGGTGCCAAACATATACATTTTATGAATCGAACTCGACGGAACTTTCTTAATACGTTTAAATATAGAAATTCTCTAGAAACGTTTGCGGGTTTTAAATGAATGTTTTCGGATTTTTTTATAAAAGATTTTATTTATTATAATTTCGATTATTTGCTCATAAGAATTGGACATTTACGTTATTTCGTCATTGATCCTAACATCAGAACTTGACCAAATTAATATGGGACCACCTCTATAGTACCCCCTTTCAAATAAAAAAAGAATTATTGAAATCGGTTCCCGTGGAAAAAATGCTCTCGCTGAACATACATAAAATAAATAAATAGGTATTTTGACTATTTTGGAACTATACTGATCCAAACGCAGAAAGAATGATTAAAATCGGCTTATAAACAAAGAAGTTATGCCTGAACAAACATAACAAAAAAGGTCCAATACCAATGAAAAATAAAACGGGACCTATCGGAAACTGTACTGAGCCCAATACAAAAAATCATCAAAATCGGTTCACAATTGTCGAAGAAATCGAATAACATAGATACAAAAAAAAAAAAATCAATCGAATTGAGAAGCTCCTCCTTTTTTGAAGTCGGTTAAAAAGAAAAAGCTCAAAAAACTGATGAATAATTGACGTGAGTTTTATTATAAAATCTATTGATTTCTAAATTCTAGAAAAAGACTTGGTACGCTCTTTACAAATATTGAATAAGGGATTAAGCTGTATCAGGAAGCACCCTTAGTAAGAGGTAAGTAAGTACCTACTATTCAAAATGAATTAAATTTACTAAAAAAAAGTATGCTTATTGGCTTTAAAAATATCGGAAACGAGGTTAAATGAGAGGGTTTAGTGACAGAGATGGCAATATATATTTTATTAAATATACAGAGTAGAGCATAAAGATCTACCACATTTTGAAGAGGTATAAAAAATGAAAAAATTTAACTAGAAAAAAACTGAATATATTTTTGAAAAGAACATTAAAATAATTTTTTTTTTAATGTGTTTTAAACATTATATCAGACGAAAAAAAGGAGAGGGGGTCAAAAATGAAAATTCTAGCCCTTTCGACAAAGCTATGTATACAAAATTTGGTTAGTTTTTGCATTTCTAGCCTTCTGGGGGCCCACAGAATATGTATACAAAATTTGGTTGAGTTTTGTCAAAAGGTCTAGAATTTTTATTTTTGACCCTCCTTCCATTTTGGGTGGTTAGTTTTTGCATTTCTACCCTTTTTAGGGCCCACAGAATATGTATACAAAATTTGGTTGAGTTAGGACGAAAGGGCTAGAATTTTCATTTTTGCCTCCCTCCCCCCATTTTTTTGTCTGATAATGTTTAAAACACATTTAAAAAAATATTTTAAGTTCTTTTCAAAAATATATTCATTTTTTTCTAGTTAAATTTTTTCATTTTTTATACCACTTCAAAATGTGGTAGATCTTTTTGCCTGAATTATAATAGAATATTGGGTAAATTACAATATAGGTTTTTAACTTCAAATTTGGACTTTTCCATATCAAATTCAGAATTTTAAATATGAAATTCAGGTCGAAAACTTGGACTTTGCGATTGAGTTGAGCCCGAACGGTTGATCGGAGAAAAACCCTAAATTGTAAAATTTGTAGAAAATTTTATGAATATTCATTTTGAAAAGGAACGTTATTTACGAAAAGTTGATGGTTTTCGAGTTATAATCAAAAAACCGTCAAAAATGGAAATTTTCACCTTTTTTTGCATTTACATCTACATTGTTGAGTCACGAAATTTTGGTGGGAGACCTCAGATTTGGAGCGCCCCAAAAAACATATAGGTATATGCAAAAAATTATAACTACCCCAACACTTTCTCCATTCGAGCACAATTTGTCTGGATTAATCGAGGGGTGAACCGCGATTGGAATTAGGTGTACACATTCTTTTGAATTATTTGGAATTACTTTGGAATTCATTAGATAATCTATTGTCATCTATTGTCTTCTACTTGGAAATGAAAGTGGAAGTGGAAGTAGGTGTACACGATTTTAGGTCGTGGTTCACCCCTCGGGATTAATACTTTAGCATTAACTTTTTGCTAGTATTGTCGCGAAACAACTACCTTAAAATACAAAAAACAAGAAAAATAATTACAAAAAAATTCTAGAAATTCAAATATTTGTTCGGCACCTAGAAAAACAAAATTCAGCTCTAGAAGGCATAATAAAAAGAAATTCAGAAAAGAGATTTAATAATAATTTAGAAAACAAATTTTTTTTTTTTTTGTTATAAATTTTATTAAACCAATTATTTTACATTAATTAATGTATACATTGTATTTTTTGCTTCGATTCCGGAGATTACTTCTCCACTATCGAGTGTCCTTATTCATCTTTAGTCCTTGTTTTTAATAAGAGGAAAAATCTAATTAGATAAACAAACTCTTTTCCGATAATTATTTCAATTCCATTATTCCCCAATCAAGTCGATTGGTCCCCATCCATCCGTAGAAAATAAATCAAGTCGATTGGAATTTCCGTCCCAATCCCGATCGTAGAAAATAAATTAATGAATACCTAATTATAAATGACAATTTGTAATAAGCTAATAGTGAATTTTAAAAAAATAAATAAATATATTTATTTAATTAAATTAAATAAAAAGTAAAAATTAATTGGTGTGTTCACCACACGACTTTCACATTCTCCCTTATTTGAAATCAACGCGACACTTCTAATTTAAATCCCCTTCCTTTATTTCAATCGGATTAAAATGTATACAGGACTAATAACTAATGACTAGAGACCGGATTTTTATGCAGTAAAAACTGCCAAAATATGCTATAAAATATGCAGTTAAAAATGCTGTAATATTCAGTATACGTTGAAATATGCAAAAATATGCATTAAAAGATAGCCAAATAAAATTTTTTATGCACTAAAAAATTAAAATTGAAGACAAAAAGACTATATATTTGAAGGAATGTTATGAAAGGAATAAAATGATAAAGCAAGCTATAGACACCAAGTGTCAATTTATGTGCATTTATTGAGTAAAAAATTGCTCACAATTCTCATTACATTTAATATATTTTTAAACTCAAAGAAATAATAGGTGAACTTGAATAAAATATATTTAATAATGTTTCAAAAATGTGAATGAAAAAAATACGGGGGATGTGGGTTTATTTAACAGAAAGCGATTGTATTGCTTTTATTTTTGTATATTAACCATCTCTTCCTATTGACGTACAAATAATAAACTAATAGAGAAATAATGCAAAATTTGACCGGCTATAATCTGATCCCTACACTAATTTACACACACTTACAAAGGCCCACACAGTCACATTTTTCTAAATTATCTTCAGGTCATTATGTCTACGGTCACTTCAAAATTATTTATACGATGGAAATGAGCACTCCACATCCACAGACGTAATGGGGGCGAATTTAAAGGAACTTAAAACCCGCACTTTTACTTTGGAAGAAAAAGATTGCAAATTTTTCAATATTTTCGAGTAGAGTATAGTTAGTATCTAGTCAAAGTACAACTGAATAATAAGAAAAATAAGTGGATTGTTGTTTTTTAGCTATGTTTTCATCCTTTGTAATTCGTCCAACACTACACTCTTGTCGTTGAGGCCTATTAATGTTTTCTTCGAATTTAAATTAGTGTCCCCCAGTTTTATTTTTATTTTTTTCATTCTTCTCTGAAAAGTTTCTTTAAAAGCACCTGTATTTGGTGCAAAATATGCAATTTTATGCAATATCCTTCAAATATGCAATTTTATTCAACATCCTTCAAATATGCAATTTTATGCAATATCCTTCAAATATGCAATTTTATGCAATATCCTTCAAATATGCAATTTTATTCAATATACCTTCAAATGTGCAATTTTATGCAATATTACTCAAATATGCAAAAATAAGCAGTATAAAATTTAACCTATAGTATCCTAGATGTATGATTCAGATAGATAATTGATCCCCTGGATCGTATGTGGCGGCAAACAAAATATGCAATTGCATAGGACTCGGACTCTACAAATGACACTTGATAAGTACACCAATTTAAAAAAAAATCGTTATTGGCGTTTTTGAGAAAAAAAGAAACGAAAAATCTGTCTCTTATAATAATTTTTTATAAATCAAAATAATCAAAATAGCGCCAGACAAATTGCTGGTGAAAACTTTCGTTTATTGGAGAAAAAATTTATTTTTTCGTTGGTCTCATCAAAAGGGTGGCAATGGATTTGATTAAATAGATGTGCTTGGCTGGGGATGGATTAGGTTCTTCGCCTCCATCGAAGCCACTGATACCTGTTATCCTTACTAAAGGGAGAGGTACTCTTTCAGGAAGATCCCGGCTTTAAATCTCTTGCTTGCATTTGAGAAGGGTTCATAATATGCCGGAGAGAAACGCCTAGTTGTTTAGAAACTATCGAGTAATTTTGACAAGTAAAAATCGGAATTCTCTTAAGTTGGTCCTTACGCCGCCATTGTTAAATAAAAAAATATTAGATTATAACTATAACTTAATTTTTTATAATAGTTTAAGTCTCTATCTATCCTTTGGTGATGTTTCAATCACACATTAGAGTGTAAATTTTTTGAAAATTTAAACATCTTCTCAGAGTCTTATGGAAAATTAAGTTCTTGACACTTTCTCTTGATAAAGTAAAGAAAATGTTTTCAAAAATATTTTTTTTGGAACTTTTTCAAAAAATTTTTTTAATTAAATGGAACATTGCCCCCTCTGATTTGGGCCACTATCGATTTCCCATACTAAGTCATTTTCATAAGGTCGTATAGGGTGTATAAGAGAAAGTTCCTAAATATCGATCAAAGGGTCTAGGACTTATATGAATAAATTATATTTTTGAACCCCCCCCCTCCACTCCCTTTTTGGTTCCCTAAAGAAATAATGACTATTTTATTATAGGATCCGTTTTATACTAAATTCAATTTTTCTTGATTCTTAAGTTTGACAATTTTATAATTTTAATATTTATGAACCCTCCCCCTTAATTTTGAGTTCGATTGAAACTAAAATCTTATCAGCACTTAAATTTCGTTTTTATATTCACACTATTTTTGAGCCAGAGCGTAGACATGATTTAATAACGTACATAAGTACGTACTAATGTACTACATAACGTACTAACAGACATATTTTGATAAAATAATTAATGTCTCATAAAATATAATTTTTTTGATGTTCATTCTTAAAGGATTTCTTGGATACCAAAAAGCCATGTTTTATCAATTATTCTTTAGTACCTGGAACACAATTTTTTTGATTCAGTTAAAAGCGATATATTAATATTATTTTCAATTTTAAATTCAGGTAAAAAGGTCGATTTTTAATGCGAAACCAAAATAAAATAAAGTGAAGAAAATTTTTTGAAAAATGTTTTTTTGGAGCTTTTTCAAAAAAAAATCACTATTAATAACATCAATAAAAAGAGAAAAATAATAATAATTTTTATAAAAAAAAAACCGAATTCAAAAAAACTAAATGCAACAAATAAAATAATAAGAACTCAAAAATAAAATAAAATACACTAAAAGGTATAAAATAATTATCTAATTTAGTTACAACTAAACGACGAAATATTAACATGAAATCACTTTTTGAAGTCGGTACTAAACAAATTATATAAGCCAGCTTACCCCTCAAACGTACTAAGTACGATCCGTAGAGTTCTATTCATAAAATGTATATTTTGGCACCGACTTCAAAAAGTGATTTCATGTTAATATTTCGTCGTTTAGTTGTAACTATATTAGATAATTATTTTAAATCCGTTAGTGTATTTTATTTTATTTTTGAGTTAGTCTTATTTTATTTGTTGCATTTAGTTTTTTTGAAGTCGGTTTTATTTTTTAACCGACTTCAAAAAAGCGGGAGGTTCTCAATTCGACTGAATTTTTTTATAAAAATTATTATTATCAAAAGTTAAATTACGCAAACATGTGTGTTATTATTCTATTATGATATTTCAAATTTTCAAAGTAATCAAACCTAAATAAAAATTAATTTGGTGATTTATGTATTATTTTATTTACTAATCACCACAAAAATTTGATATTCTTTTAATGTAGAAAATAGAATTTATTTTCTAAGATACTCGCCTAGAGATAGGGAGAGGGAAAGAGAGAGAAATAGGGAGAGCAAGAGGGGATCAATAAAGGGCCGTTGAGTCAGCAGCTGCAGTTTAGGGTTTAGGTGCTGCTCTTAAATTAAAAGGTTATGGCCATATCAATAAAATTTCACAGAGTGATAAAAAGACGTCAACAAGAAATTAATAACCTGAAAAAAATCACGAGATTATTCTTCTATTAAAGTTGAAAAAGATTTTCAAATCGGCAGGTTGGAGATTAAAACGAATCCGTTTGGATTAGGTGCAGAAACAACCCTCTGACCCTATAAACAAAGGAAGGAGAAATGTGATTAAACTTTTCAATATTTTCTTATCAGTAGAGACCGGATTCCTATGCAATTGCATATTTTGTTTGCCACCACATACGACCCTAGGGATCAATTATCTATACGATACATGCATCTAGGATACTGAGGGCTAAATTTTATACTGCATATTTTTGCATATTTGAGTAATATTGCATAAAATTGCATATTTGAAGAATATTGCATAAAATTGCATATTTGAAGGATTTTCTTTGTCAAATATTTTATATTTCGCGCAAATTACATATTTTTACTTTACCATACAGGGTATGGTCAAGTATTGTAATCTTGCATGAAAAAAGTGTTTTTTTCCTTCTTTTTTCCAAAATATCTCAAAAACGGCTGAAAGTATTTCGATTAAAAAAATTGAGCTAAACCATGGCATTTCGCTCTACAAAAAAAGATTTAATAAGTGAACATCGAAAAAATTATATTTTTCGAGAAAATAAATGTCTGTTAGTTAGTTAGTCTGTGAGTTACCAAATTTTGTGAACGAGCTAGCTCAAAAACTAGTGTGAATATCAAAACCAAATTTCACACGTAGTTTTGATCCAGTGAGATTAAGAGCTGATTAGATTTTGGTGCATATCGATCCAAAATTAAGGGGGGTGGAGGGGGTTAAAAATTAAAAATCTAGGCCATTTGACCAAACTCAACCAAATTTTGTATACATAACAGTGGGACCCCAGAAGACTAGAAATGGAAAAAGTAACCGACCAAAATGGGAGGGGGGGGGGTAAAGTTAAAAATCTAGGCCGTTTGAGCAAACTCATCCAAATTTTGTATATTTAATCAGTGGACCCCCAGAAGTCTAAAAATGCAAAAACTAACCGCCTTAAAAGGGGGGGGGGTCAAAAAATGAAAATCTTGGCCATTTACCAAACTCAACAAAATTTTGTATACATAATCAGTGGACCCGCAGAAGTCTAAAAATGCAAAAACTAATTCAAAAATGGGGGGGGGGGCAAAAATGAAAATCTTGGCCATTTACCAAACTCAACCAAATTTTGTATACATAATCAGTGTGCACCTAGGATTTTAAAAATGCAAAAACTAACCCCCCCCTCCCCTACATGATTATAAATAATTTTATTAAATATTAATGTAAGTGAGGGGCCAGGGTGTATGGTAAAGTCAAGTGGATGGCCACATCAGAACACGTCAGCTTATTTAAAAGTAAATTTTCGAAGAAAGAATGAAAAAATTTATTTGTATCAAGTGGATATCGATGAGGCAGTCCAAAAAAAAGAAGATAATTACATTATCTTTTTATTCATAAAACCGACGTTTCGGATGCTATTCCCTCGTTCTTCAGGGTTTTGAAAAGTCAGTGAAGTTACTTTATCAGTTTATTTCTTTCATAGCACTCCTTCAAATTATACTCTTTTTGTCATTAATTTTAATTTTTTAGTGCATTAAAAAAATTTATTTTGTCATTTTTTACTGCATATATTTGCATATTTCAGCATTTTTAACTGCATATTTTATGGCATATTTTGACAGTTTTTACTGCATAAAAATCCGGTCTCTACTTATCAGGGATAGTTATAGGCATCGAGAGGTGGCAGGGGCTTGTAGGCTGGGAGCCTGGTCCTACAGAGTTAAATTTTTATAATAAACTTTGTATTTTTACCAGTGGCGTAGCCAGAACTTAGTTCTGGGGGGGGGGGGTTCTACGAGTTTTTTTTTTTTTTGAACAAAATGTTTTTTTTATTTCCAAATTTTAATTTACATAATTTTTTTTCATTTTACAATTATTTGAGCATCGAGCAATAAATACTCCCTCCCCTTGTGCATATTTACAACAATCTTCTTTTATATTTTTATTTTAATCATTTTTTAAAATTTTAGTGTTGAAGTTTTGAAAAAACCCAGGACTTGAATACTAAAATAGTTACCATAGTTAAAAGGATATATAGTCCAGTATATAGGGGGTTTCAGGTTACATTAATTCTGGGAAAAGATTTTTTTCTAGGATCGTTTGGTAAGCTGTAGGTTTTTTTTGGCTTTTCGGCCTTTCTAGCCATAAGCCAATTTACGATACTATTTATTACTTTTTTTTTTAATTTGTCTCTACCCCGGGGTCAGATTTTAGCCGGATGCTTCGAGTCGGATTCGAGCCCGGGTCTACATGGTTAGCAGGCTGACACGCTACCACCTAGCCTAACCCGACCCCGTATTGTCTAGGTACTCATGCCAAATCTAAGTTTGCGACCTCGTAAGTGTGAGGGACAACTTTTGGTGGCCGAAAATTTTTTCGGACTTTTTCCAGTTTTTCGCTTAAAACTCGAAAACAGTCCATATTTTGTAAATAACCGTCCTATAGTAAATTAAAGAGGACAAAATTTCGAGTCGATTAAGGTAGTTCTTTCACATATGCAAAAATTCAAGAAGTCTTTGAAACTTGGAATATAAGTCATGAAAAGCGTAATACACCCACTGTTAAAATTTGAAGATGATTTACCACACCAAACATGAAATAATTGCAATTAAAAATGACATTTTTTACATAGGGTAGATAGAGAAAGGGTGGGGATATGATCATTATTTTATTTTTTTTCATTGAAGGACTTTCACCATCTTGATGAAAAACTATTACTACTTTTTGTGTGGATTGTCGCGAAAGAACCTCCTTAATTGGTCCACTAGTTCGATTTTTATGGGGATCCAAAAAACCCCTGGATCACTTTTGAATACCTATCCCAAAAACTCGGACTTTTTTCGATTTTTTCCCATTTTGACCATGAAGGACCACGTTTTCGACAAAGACCACTCTATACATTTTTAAACTAGATCTGCTAGAAGTCAAAGTTTCATCTCAATCTGATAATGGTAACCCGTGCTAACTTAATGAGGTTGAAGTTTCGAAAAACTGCATTTTTTGTAAAAAATCGCAGTTTTTCCTTTGTAAAATGAAAACCACTCATCCTAGAAACTTGATTCCTATCTCACGCTGTTTACTTAACTTTAGATTTAACAGATAGATAGGGTCTGCCTCTGGGGGGTTCTGACTCCTAACTTTTTGCATTTTAGACTTATGGGGGCCCACTGATTATGTATCCAAAATTTGGTTGAATTTGGTTTATAGCCCTATATTTTTATTTTTTGGCCCTACACTCCCCCCATATTGGGGGGTTATTTTTTGCATTTTTAGACTTCTGGGTGACACTGATTATGTATACAAAATTTGGATGAGTTTGCTCAAATGGCCTAGATTTTTAATTTTTAGCCCCCCCCCCCATTCCTCTTAATTTTGGGTCGATATGCACCGAAATCTAATCAGCTCTTACTCAATTTACCAAAACTTCGTGTGAAATTTGGTTTTGATATGCACACTAGTTTTTGAGCTAGCTCGTCCACAAAAATTTGTTAAGGCACATACAAACACAAAGACATTTTGACAAAACAATTATTATCTCAAAAAATATAATTTTTTAGATGTTCACTTACTAGAGCTTTTTTGTAGGTAGAAATGCCATGGCTTCGCCCAATTTTTTTAATCTAAATAGTTTCAACCGTTTTTGAGATATGTCAAAAAAATAAAGCAAAAAAAACACTATTTCATGCAAGATTACAATACTTGACCATACCCTGTATGGTAAAGTAACATTTTCTCGAGTGAGTTAGAAATGGCAGTTGTGGGAAGAGAATGTTTGAAGGCGCCTCTCCATCCTATTGGAGATAGGGGCAAATTTATGCCTTAGATAGGATAAATTGATTGGGTCTAAAATAGCTTCTGGATAGAAAACCAAGCTTTAGCAGCAATCATGTTTTGCTCGTTCCTTTTTTCTTGATTTAGCTCACGCAAAAACATCAATAATCAATTTCTTGCTCCAATTTTCGATATACTTTTAGAAATCTTCGACTTAAAATACTGCAATTTTTTATTATTATTAAAACAATCGCTTTAGTGGAAATCAAGTAGGAAAAATAATCCTATTTATAAATATTTGTGTTGCTTTTATAAATAATCAATAATCAATGTCATAGAATTTTTAACTATCTTTCACCTATAACCTATATGTTCTATATAGGTACTTTTTCATGTTTTTTTATTGAAATTATTTTTTTTTAATTTTTTTATTGATCGACAAATTAAATATGAAAAAAAAAGTTTGTAAAATCTTAAATTTTTAGTGAAGAATTACTTTAATAGGCAAAAATTGGTGTAGTCGCACTTCTAAACTATTACCAAAAAGATTTTTAATATCTGTAAATTTACCTCATTTTCATTTTAAATTGAAAAATAAGCTGACGTGTTCTGATGTGGCCATACACTTGACTTTACCATACAACCTGGCCCCTAAAATTATTTATAATCATGTAAGGGGGGGTTAGTTTTTGCATTTTTATACTTCTGTCGTCGCACTGATTATGTATACAATATTTGGTTGAGTTTGGTAAATGGGCAAGATTTTCATTTTTGACCCCCACCCCTCATTTTGGGTGGTTAGTTTTTGCATTTTTAGACTTCTGGGGGTCCACTGATTATGTATACAAAATTTGGTTGAGTTTGCTTAAACGGCCTAGATTTTTAATTTTTAACCCCCCTCCAACCCCCTTATTTTTGGGTCGATATGCACCAAAATCTAATCAGCTCTTAATCCCAGTGGATCAAAACTACGTATAAAATTTGGTTTTGATATTCACACTAGTTTTTGAGCTATCTCGTCCACAAATATTCAATTAACTTTCCTGCAATCTTCTGACAATTTCATATTTCTAGGATAATCTTTACCTACTGGTCGAAAATTTTAATCTATATCTGAACATTGCTCTTGCCTTGGTCATTATTTCAGCTTCCAGGATGGATTTGTTAAAAATACAATTTCTTTTCCATCACAGGCAAACAATTTTGTAGTTTCAATTTGTCCGTTATACACTTGTGTTCAAAGAATATATTTTTTTCTTCTTTCTCGTACTTTTGAACTTATTTCCCATTCGGCATTCTTTTGGGTAACGGGAATGCATTTCCATTAAATTATTTTTTGCAATCATTGATATATCGGCGATTCATCGTGTCAATTTCTATTCAATACGTGTAGTTATTTTGTTTTTAAATAATGAAACTGGAGCACCTTCGCTTAGTCAATTGCAGAGTAAATTCAACTTATTTTGCATTTTTTTTACCTAAAAATTTTAAAATATAACTTTATCGCATCCCAACAATAATAATATAGTTTTATGGCTCAACTATCTATAGACCAATTTCTAATAATGGTCATGAATTAAAAAATATTTTTCAATTTTTTATGATTTTTCCCATTCAGGTGTGACAATCAAGGGGACGGAATTGACATTAGAGAATTTTGATTTGGTAATATAGGCAGAGACTGGCTTAAAAATATAGAAGGTTACAATTTTGGTTACAATTCACTAAAAGTAAAACAACACTAGAAAGTTTTTTAAATAAATATTTTTAAATGACGCAGGGTCGGAAATGACACTTATGAACGTCATAATTAATCTCTACCTTTATGAAGTCATTTTTCTGTCTTATCATATAAATAAAATTAACAACACCGGTTGCTATAATATAGCTGTTTTAACTCACCAACTGACAATAGTTTCTCTCTTGACCACTGCAGTGATGGCGTGAGTCAAGTTAAATACTAAAACTAAATTGGGGACGGAATTGACACACTGTCTTTGGACAATTTTAATAATTTTTTCTAACAAAATTTTAATAACTAAAAAAACTTTATTAAATTATATAGTCTTCATTCATCTTTTTTTTATTTAGGTGATATTTTATTCAGTCATATCTGAACATTTTTCAAGTAAATACACGGGTTTGAAGATTTAAACAGCCAAATTGGACAGGGGACGGAATTGACTTTTTGTAGATTATTTGAATTGAAAAAATATGAAATTGAGTAAAATTGGCGTTAAAAAATTTATGAGTGCAACAATAAATGTATACAATTAAAGACTATATTATTAAAAAATGAAAAATTTATCTTAAATTGAAAAAATAAACCTAGTTGACTTTATGAAACAAAAATATGTTAGATTTTCTCGCAGGGGGTGGATCTGGGGGTGCAGTGATAGGGGTTCCGGGGTGGGGCGAGGTGCGGGGTTTCGGGGCTGGGGGTTCGGGTGAGGAATTTAAAATAATACTAATATATAGCTTTTAACTGAAGTAAAATTACCGAGGATCGCTCGGCGGTCAGGTACTGTTTATTAAGAGTGAGTCGTTGATCTTTTGGATATGCGGGGTTACAGTTACTATAGTACAAGAGTTATATAAAATTTATTTAGATATTATTGGGGGCGTATCGGGGATTATCTCGAGGCAGGAGGGCGAGCAAAATATTTTCACGTAAGCTTTCGGAAACAGAGGGTCTCCTGCTTTTTGTTTATTTTTTATAGAGACAGGATTTTTCTCTTTTATCCCTCTCTTCTGCATCTTCCAATTTCCAATCTTTCATTAATCATGTCCACAAATAGCTTCGACGACAAACCGAACCCCTGAAAATTCTAAAACCCTCCCCGTTGTTTTCTTCCCTCGATACAAGAGTCAATTTTGACTTATTAATCTCTGTGCTTTTTTTAAATCTTCAACATAAAAAAATCTTGTAATATTACATATTTAATAGGGTCGACATGCTCGAGAATATAAAATGAAAATAATGACTTTTATTCAAGATTACAAATTAATTACGATAACCAATCTGGGGCGACTTTAGTATATAATGAGAAATCAATGAGGTTGTCCTCTGCTTGATAAACATCCACACAAATATATTTATATATAACAATTATAAAAATTTATAAGGGCTGGTTGAGTTTGGTTCAAAGGTCTAGAATCTTCATTTTTGACTTTCCGCCTCCTTTTGGGTGTTTTCAAAAAATTTTAAACTAAAATTAAAAAAATTACATCCTCTAGAACTTTGATTCTAATTTGAAATTTTCGAAAAGTTCGGATTAAGAGGCTGTTATAACAAAAAAGAACAGCAATATATTATAAATATACCCCGATGCCTGTTGTTGATGAAACGAATGCCATCTTCTATTGGAATAGACCAGTCCTTATTGATAAAACAGTCAACTAAAACAGACCAGACATTCTCGTCATCAATAAAAAATTTAAAAAAAGTAAGTCCGAAAAATTGGTAAAATATAAGGAACTCGCTATAGAGATAAAAAAATCTGGAAATTGGAAAATGAAGTTAAAATCTCGTTGTCTCAAAGAATTTCAACATGAGATTTGAGGAACTTGCACTACCGAACAACCCAATACGAATAGGCCAAAAAGCTATTATGTCCCACATCGTGCGCAAATTCCTCAACAAATAAACACTGAAAATGTCATGTGGGCCAGGATGAACTTCCTCTTCGCATCGACCGAGCATAATCCCACTCCATCTATAAATTTTTCCATCAACAATGCTGAGAATTTCAATTAAATCAAATAATAATAATGTGCGGGCCAGGGTGAATTTCCTTTTCGCACCGTCCAAGCCTAACCCTTAGGACCAGTTGTATGTCGGATTGTAAAGTCATTGTTAAGTTGACAAACGGTCAAACCTTAGTATTCATCTAGCCAATCAGATGAAAATGCGTGTCATCTGATTGGCCATCCGGCCGGGCACTTGGTGAATACTAAGGTTTGACCGTTTGTCAACTTAACAATGACTTTATATACCGACATACAACTGGCCATTAGAAAATAAAAGAACTGTCAAGTAGGTGAAACTTTACCAACATCTAGTCCTGAGTAAGGGCCGGTTGTATGTCACAAAGTAAATGTTTTTACAACTAACAAAGGGTAGATGGTAAATGGAGGGACTAGGATGGCCAATCAGTTGATAGGCACTTGCAGTGCATTTACTTTGCGACATACAACAGGCCCTAAGTGTAACAACTCGAATAATAATAGAGTTCTTGGTGAGCTGTCCACCTTTGAATGATGCAGATAATCAAAATAATCAACTCTCAGATAATCATTTTCTTCAGAACTAGCCTATTCTTTATAGACTAATTCTACTTTTCAATTTTTTAGATATATATATATTTTTTAATATTCCATACAATTTCATTCGAATGTCCTTTGAAATATCCCGAAATGAATAAAGAAACAAGATCAGGGTTGAAATTAGAATAGCGTTTTGAATGAATAGCCGATTTATAAGAGAGGGGGAAAATTGTTGAATAGGTAAGCATGGGAGAGAGGGGCTTAGCACAGCAAGAGTTCGGTGAGACCCTGAGGGCATGGGGAACTTGCAACCCTCTTTCGAGTCCGACAACCAACGGGTCTTTCTGTCCCTCAGGGTGGCGGATCAAATAAACATCTACGGCATTCTGGCATCATCTTACCAGTTGACACTCGAAATTCTTTAACTATATACATGCTACTTAAGAATATAGTACCTGGAGCCACCGAGCGATGCACGGTAACCCCTGACCCCCTCCCCCTCCCGAAACCACATACCTTGCCCCAACAACTACACCCCCACTCCGCCCCACCCCACCCCAACCGCGTCTTCAACCCCCGGATCCCCCACAACTGCACCTCCCACATACAGCCCACCCCACACCCAGTTTTTGCATTTCTAGCTTTCTAATGGTCTACATATTATGTGTATATTTGTTTACTCGTACACCAATTTGCCTACATTCCTTCATATTGATAAACATTATAAAAAATAAATAGGAAAATAATAATAAAAAAATAATCGTATAGGATCTGAAATAAAAACATAAAATTAAATAAGATTTGTTTCCAAGCTATATACAAAAAGCCACTTCAACCACTTTATTGGGGGGGGGGGGGTCAGATAGGCTAGGCGGTAGCGTGACAGCGAGCTAACCAGAGGACCCGGGTTCGAATCCGACTCGAGGCATCCAGCTAAAATCTGACCCCCGGGGGTAGAGACAAATTTAAAAAAAAATATAACTAGTATCGTAATTAGGCTTATGGCTAAAAGGCCGAAAAGTCAAAAAAAACACTTTATTTGTAAACACACCTGTAATGCTATGATTTAGACAATTTGTTAATTAAAAAACAAACAAAAAATTCTTAATTTTAAAATAATATATTAATATTTGCTATAACCTATTAGCGGGTTTTAAAATGACATGCTGACCATTACACCAGGGAGGCGGACAAAAGGTTGGGAAAGCGTGGGAAATTTATCATTATTTTATTTTTTTCATTGAAGAACTTTCACTATCTTGATTAAAAATTAATATTTGTTAGAATAATATATTCGGAGTAACTTAAAAAAATTGAAATTATTTACCTCGTAGTTTTGATTAAAAATAAAAAAACAAACATATTTGGTCGATTATTTTTAGTGGATAAGAACAATCGCTTATAAACGATCCATTCATAAAGAGGATATAGTAGTGTGAGAAGTACAGTCACGTTAAAAAACATAACCTAAAATTTTAGTACCGTTCATATTTATAGAGTCCTTACGAGACTATAACTTTTTGTGTGGATTGTCGCGAAAGAACTACCTTAGGCAGAGGAAAACCTCATTGATTTCTCTTTAGGAATTAACAACTTTGCTACTCTCAGTAAGACAAAATCTTTTCATTTAGATGATTTGACTCTTAAATACACCTGACCATGTCCCAGGGTAGGGATTTTCCCAGTTCAACTTAATTGCCCTTTTGTATTATTTGGCAATCCAACCCTTAACTATATTTTCATTGTATTGTATTTACAATACCTTTTTCAAAATTCAATAGCTGCTAATCCTTTCTAACGCAAGTGTCAGTGACTATGTCAAAACAAATCTTATACTCCTTTAAGTTTATTCCTATTATTTTCCCATCTAACGCAAGGAAAAGCTCACCTATTGTTTAAGTGATTTGGGATTAGATCGGTAACAGTGGGGACTGGGGAGGGATTCACCCTCGCACAGGTGCTTGTGTGTCCAAAGAAAAATTTCCAAAGGATGGTAAAGTTAGAGATAGAGATTTTCAATAATATTTTATTATATAATTAGTACCTGGAGCCACCGAACGATGCACGGTAACCCCTGATCCCCCACAACTGCACCCCACCTCCTGAACCCCCCACATCCATCCCACCTCGAACCCAGTTTTTGCATTTCTAGCTTTCTATTGGTCCACATATTATGTGTATATTTGTTTACTCGTACACCAATTTGCTCACATTCGTTCATATTGATAAACATTTAAAAAAAATTAATAGGAAAATAATAAAAATAATAATCGTATAGGATCTGAAATAAAATCATAAAATTAAATCAGATTTGGTTCCAAGTTATCCATCTATATAAAATAGAAAAAGTAGTGGATATATATGTATGTGGAAACGATCTGATTGGCTAATGCATAGCCAATGCCAAAGCGTTAAATTATTAGAACGATTCTGATTGAATCAGATAGTGATCGTGCTTAGGCAATGTGTTAAATAAATCTTTCCTTATTCTTCCCTATTTTTGAATCAATTTCATTCAGCACATTCTTTCGATACTTACAGTAAGATTTTAATTCTCAATTATTAAATTGGTATGAACGAGACGCTCTCCGCCAGAGCTAGGTGACGCCGGGCCGAAGGCCCGGTCGTCGCTAGTATAAAATAAAAGCCACTTCAACCAATTTAATTGTAAACACACCTGTTTTGTTATGATTTAGACACCTGTTAATTTTTTTTTTTTTGTTGGGGCTTTTCGGCCTTTCTAACCATAAGCCATTTTACGATACTATATATTTTTTAAATTTTGTCTCTACCCCGGGGGTCAGATTTTAACCGAATGCCTCGAGTCGGATTCGAACCCGGCACCTGTTAATTAAAAACAAACAAAAAATTCCTAATTTTAATATAATATATTAATATTTGCTATAACCTATTAGTGGGTTTTACAATTAAAAAACCAATTAAAAATAAAAGATAAGTGAAAAAAATATAAAAAAAATTTTTTATTGAGATTTTCATCTATCAATAATTACTTTAATTAAGAAAAGATCAATTAAGATTAAATTTGTCGAGATCCAGACCTATCCAGATCCTCATCCTCAAAACTTGTAAATAGAATTTGTTTCATCAAAATCGGTAGAGCCGTTTCAAAATAGAACTAAGATACAAATATATATACGTATATATACAAACAAATATATAAACAATTTTTGTTCGTTTAATAAGAGTAGATATAATTTTGCCAAATGGGCTAAATTATTTTTTGTTTGTCTTTTCATACTTTTCAAAGGTTATTAAAAATTATTTTCAAATTATCTGAAAATATCAGCTTTCTAGCTCAACTTTAGAAGCGTAGCCACGGGGAGGGGCAGGTTGAAGGGGGTCAAGGGCAGGGCTCATGGGATGAGTAACGGCAACGACAAACTGTTTCTTATGGCAAACTAACCGTAATTAAATAAATTTCATATAGCGCAGTATATAGAGGATCCAAAAAGTGTTTCAGATTACATTTATTGCGGGATTTTTTATTTCTAGAATCGTTTGATATGGTGTGCAAAATCTAAGTTTGCGAAAGTGTGGGGACAACTTTTCGTGGCCGAAAAAGCTCGAAATTTTCGGACTTTTTCCAGTTTTTCGCTTATAACTCGACAACGAACCATATTTTGTAAATAACCATCCTACTATAAATTAAAGAGGAGAAAATTTCTCGTTGATTAAAAAAACATCATCCTCATTGCGGCACGGGTTACCATTATCCAATTAAGATGAAACTTTGTTTCCTTTTTAGCAAATTTAATCTACTTTAAAAATATATACAGTGGTCTTTGTCGAAAACGTGCTCCTTCATGGTCGAAATAGGAAAAAATCGAAATAATGCGAGTTTTTGGGATATTCAAAAGTGGTCCGGGGGCTGTTTTTTTAAATCCCCATAAAAAATCAAACTACTTTTGAAGTTTTTTTTAAATCGAAATATTGTCCTCTTTAATTTACTACAATTATTTACAAAATATAGATCGATTTCGAGTTATAAGGGAAAATTTCGTGGGTTTTCGGCCACCAAAGTTGTCCCCACACTTTCGAGTTCGCAAACTTAGATTTAGCATACCCACACGATCCTAGAAAAAATATTTTCCCGATGTAAGCTGAAATCCTCCTAAATACTGGGCTAATATGTTTAATCAAGAATTATGTTCTTTTATAATTTCTTGAATTACCTATTTGTTTTAATAAAAAAAATTCCCGCTAGATATTTTACTATGAGGATTGAGCCCCCCTATGAAAATTTTCTGGCTACGCCACTGACTTTAACTGATCCAACATTTAAATCAAAATCTATACCGAGCATATAATGATGTGTGTGCTGATCATACTACAGTATGGGATTTGTTATTTGGGTTCTGAAATCAGCTTCCAAAATGGTCAATTGCTCTTAGACTATGATGATTTCAATTAAGAATTAGTTACCCTATTAATGTCTCGAAAGGCAATACCTACTCAACTAAGTAGGTGCCATTGAAACAAAACTAAGTATTTTGACTTGAAAACAGCTGAACTTATTAGATTTTGGAAATTTAAGCATCATGAAACTAGCTTAATTATGGGAGATAACCTATTTATTTACAGCATCCTCATTCCCAGTCTACTGTTGCTTCCCACTGGAATTAATTCAAAAGGCCTAAAGCGAGATAATGGGAGCAACTACCCTCTATCTTCCTTTAAATGCAAACGACTATTAAATAAACGAGAAACAAAACAAAATGTTAATGACCTATATGTAGAATGAAAGCGTTAAAATTGACACCCTAAATTTTAGCCTCTATTCAGAAAGTTTTTCCAATTAATATATATCAATTAAAATAAATTTATATTATAATAGCTTGTATTTGAATTGACCGAAAATAACTTAAAATTAATTTTAATAACAAATTTATATTTTTGTTTATTAGTGTATATTGTACTACTATTTTATATATCGACATTTTCCCTTCTAAATGTATGTTTTGGTCAGTAGCTCTCGGTCTATTAAGAGGAATAATAAATTCGGCCCTAATTAATAAGTACTCGAATTCCATTGATTTAAAAATCAAATATTCTCCGTGTTTAAACCAAAAATGCTAATGCAGAATTCAAAAAACTAATTAATTCTCTGCATTGTAAATATAAACATTTTAACACAAGAACGAACTTCTACGATATTTCTCTCTGTATTAGGGGAATCCTTAATATGGAAAGCTATGGAACTGTTGTAGTTTATGAAGTGAAATTCGACCCACAAATTTTGATTAATACCGAGTTTTCTAAAAGTGTTTCCTTTTCCTTCAATTTCCGATTAGACTATTCTTGGTGAAATCGGATGGTTATTTTAAATTTGCCGTTTTTTTTAATCACGATGTGTCATCAAGTGTTTCTAAATGTAGCTATAAACATTCAAGTCAGCGATATTTTGGTATCAAATGCAATATTAGAGCTACTTGCTACTAGAATGGTCGAGATACATTTATCAATATTTTGAAAAGTAGGTACTTGACTAAACATTGTGATATTAAAAATATACTCAAAATTTGTTAAGAAATTTTAGTCTTGAAATTGTTAGACATTTTCTTGAAATTTTTGAGTTAAGGGGAGAGAGGTTGTAAAATTTTGATCTCAATTTTATATTAGATAAAAGGTGTATATGATAGTTTAATCCGAGGGGTGATCGATGATTGGAATTAGGTGTACACCATCTTTGGAATTATTTAGAACTAGCTGCAAGGCCCGCCTTCGGCGGCCCTCCTAGCTAGCCAGGGGGCACACCCCCTGGACCCCCAGCTCGAACCCCCCCCGCCCCCCACCCCCGAAACACACCCAGCACTCCCACCCCCGCACCATGCCCGCCCTCGCCCCCACACCACCACCCCAACACTCCATTCCGCACCCTAACCCACCTCGGACCCCGCATCCCATCCACCCCGGACCCCACCCCTGCGCACCACACCCCCGCCTAGCCCCCTGCACCCCCACCCTACTCCGCCTCACTCCTCACCCCACCACCATTCCACCCCCGCACCCAGTTTTTGCATTTCTAGCCTTCTAGTGACCCACAGATTATGTATACAAAATTTGGTTGAGTTTGGCCCAAGAGAAAGAATTTTCATTTTTTGACCCCCCATTTTGGGTGGTTAGTTTTTCATTTCTAGCTCTCTAGAGGCCCAGGGATTATGTACAAAAAATTTGGTTGAGTTTGCTCCAAGGGCAAGAATTTATATTTTTTCAACCTCCCCCCCCCCCCTTTGTGTGGGTTTTTGGAGAAATTTTTTTAAACAAAAGTTGTCATAAATCACATCCCCTACAACTTTGTTTTTTATAAAAATTTGCCGTAGGGTTAATAGTTTAGGAGTTATTAGATAATTTTCATTCGTGCGCCCCCCAAACCCCCTTCTGGGGGTCAAAATATCAAAACTTTATATAGCTAAAAACGTAAGTTAGAAGACATTTGATGTAAATATGAAATTTCATAATAATCCCTTTAGCCGTTTTTACGTGAATCGTGAGCAACTTTTCGGATACCACTGAAACAGACAGACAAACAGACAAACAGACAGACAGGAATTTTGTTGAGGGTGTTTTCGTTCATAACTTTGCTTGAAACGTGTGCAACCAAAATTTGGCGTGATTTGGAGCAATGTACAGACAAAACCTTAATTTTATATATATATATATATATATAGATTACTGTGGAATTCATTAGATAATCTATTACTTGAAAATGAAAGAGGAAGTGGAAGAAGGTGTACACGATTTTAGGTCGCGGTTCACCCCCTGAGTTTAATTTAAAAACGCGTGGGCGATTACTATGAAGAGTATTCTCTAGATCAGTGGTTCTTAACCTTTTATTAGTCGCTGCCCCCTTAAAATCCGAAAGTATATACGCGCTCCCCTTAAAATCCTGAAATATTTTATGTACCCTCCCCTCCACCATTAGATAACATATTCGTAATTACTCGTACAAAAATTGTAAACCTAGACTTATAAAAAATATTTTCAAGGTTTGATTAAACTGGTAATTTTGTCTGTCTGTGTGTATGGGTCAAATTTACCTATGTGCTCAACGTTTGACCATGTTTAAGAATATTGAGATGTCATTAAATTCATCTGTCACAATATGGGGCATTCCTCGCCAAATCGAACGTTATGAAAAATTTTAATTTGTGATTGATTTTTTGACATTTTTTAGTATCCATAAAAAACTCTTCCTGGTAAATTTTGAAATTTTTTTGATCAACGATTTAAAAGAAATCGAATTTCGGTTTTTCGCTCATTACTTCTTCAAAAATGGTCCAGATTCAATTTTTTTTAAAAATTTTTGTTTTTTACATTCTTTTTAGAAAAAAATACAAAAAAATTATTTAAAATGTTTTTATATGCAATTTTTGAGTTTGAAAATTTTAATCATATTTTTGAAACTGTATGTACTCTTCGATTTTTTTAGATATTTTTTTATTTTAAACTTCTATTCATTCTACAAATTTTACGACCTGGCTGTTAGTGGTCCTAATTACTAATTTTTTTTTCGATTTTTGAAAACGTCGAAAAAAATTTATTCGGTATATTAAAACCACTTTTTGGTATTGAGCTCTCTTTTTTTACTTTATTAGTTATTTTCAATTGATTTTTATCGTCAACAGGTGTTTAAAATAAATAGTAGGTATTTTAGTTTGTTTAAAGAAAATCATAATCAAAAATCGAAAAAAAAAATAATTATCATAGGCCCACTAACAACCCGGTCTTAAAATTTGTAGAATGAATAGAAGCTTAAAATAAAAAATTATCAAAAAAAAAATCGAAGAGTACATACAGTTTCAAAAACAAGATTAAAATTTTCAAACTCACAAATCGTATATAAAAACACTTTAAATAATTTTTTGTATTTTTTTTTTCTAAAAAGTATGTAAAAAAACAAAAATGAAAAAAAAATTGAATTTGGATCATTTTTAAAGAAGTTATGAGCGAAAAACCGAAAATCGATATCTTTTAAGCCGGTGATCAAAAAAATTTCAAAATTTACCAGGAAGAGTTTTTTGATGGATATATAATATCCTATAATGGAAAATGCTGGATATCTATAATCTAATAGTTTTATCAAAAAAATGGTCCAAGTAAACGAAAAGTTGATAGTTTTCGAGTTATAAGACCGCCAAAAAAATGAGATTTTTTTACACTTTTTTTTGAATTTTTGACAATATTCCGTAACGAAATTTTGTTAGCAAACCTCAGATTCGGATTCAGCACACCAAATAACATATAGGATCAAGAAATCAAAACTTTCCCGAGAGAGGCCCTTTAGAGAACAATTTAACTGAAGTAAAAAGGTACTTCAAGAAATTAATTCTTGATTAAACATATGAAATATACAGTTAGTTTGCTATAAGAAACGGTTTGTCGTTGCCGTTACTCATCCCGTGAGCCCTGCCCTTGGTAGGGGTTCTGATCTCCATAACCAACCTCGTGGCTATGCCTCTATATACATTAATATATTAATACTATGATTGTAAAATATGTAGGACAATTTAATAATTTTTTTTTCACAATATGAATGAATGAATGAACTCTTGATAAATTTAATTTAATTACGTAGTATGTAAAAAAATCATAATATGTGAACTCATGTAATGCAATTCAATTGTATAATAATATTATGAGTAAATTTTAAACATCATTTTTATAATATTAAAAATGTCTCATTTCGATTTTTATTGAAATTTTATCTTATGTAAGTTTTTAAAATAAAAAAAGGAACATAAAATAGTCCAGGCAAATTACGATTTTAACAGGTAATAATTCCCGTAAAGATTTTATAGCTGGAATACCTTTATTGGTACTCCAATATTACTACTCTAAGGGCCATTTGTATGTCGGTTGGTAAACTCTTTTTTAAATGTTGACAAAGGGTAAATCCTTAAATTCACCTTGTGGCCGGCGGGATGGCCAATCAGATGACAGGCACTTTTATCAGATTGGCCATCCCGTCAGGCACTAGGTGATTTCTAAGATTTTACCCTTTTTCAACGTTTAAAAAGAGTTTACCAACCGACATACAACTGGCTCTAAGTTTTCCCACAAATCTGTTTTGTGGAAATTTTTCTACGCACCTCAAAATGAGTATATTTCGAAGTTTTTTTGAATAACTCGAAAACAGCTTATCATATTAAAAAGATATTTATAAGATAAATTAAAGCTCTTTAAATAACGCGTAAAATGATAACAAGTTTATCTATTTAGATTAAATAGAACCGGTACTAGCGCTTGTCAAAAAACAGCCCCCGGGGTCACTTTTGAATATCCCTAAAACTCGTACTTTTTTCGATTTTTTCCCATTTTGACCATGAAGGAGCATATTTTCGACAAAGGCCACTCTATACATTTTTAAACTAGATTAAATTATATAAAATTTAAACAAAGTTTCATCTTAATTGGATAATGTTAACTCGTGCCTCAATGATGTTGAAGTTTTGAATTTTTTGCAAAAAATCGCAGTTTTTCCTTCATAAAATTACCACTAATCCTAGAAACTTAATTTTTCTCTCATTCTCTAGTAAATTTTATTGACTTGAACATTTACTTAGACGACTTTTTTGATAAAACTCTTATATTTATAGATATCCAGCATTTTCCATGACGCTTTTGAGGATTCGGATCATATCCTGTCCGGAAAATGTTGGATATCTATAAATCTAAGAGTTTTATCAAAAAAGTCGTCCATGTAAACGTTCAAGTAAATAAAACTTTCTAGAGAATGGGATAGAAATCAAATTTTGAGGATGAGTGGTTTTCATTTTATGAAGGAAAAACTGCAATTTTTTTGCAAAAAACTGCAAACTTCAACCTTACTGCAGCACGGCTTACCATTATCCAATTAAGATGAAACTTTGTTTAAATTGTAGAAAATTTAATCTAGTTTAAAAATGTATAGAACGGTCTTTGTCGAAAACGTGCTCCTTCATGGTCAAAATGGGGAAAAATCGAAAAATGTACGAATTTTAGGGATATTCAAAAGTGATCCCGGGGGCTGTTTTTTGACAGGCGCTAGTACCGGTTCTACTTAAACTAAATAGACGAAATTAATATCATTTACACATAATTTAAAGAGCTTTAATTTATCTAATAGATATCTTTTTAATTTGATAAGCCGTTTTAGAGTTATTCAAGAAAAACTGAAAAAACTTCGAAATATTCTCATTTGAGGCGCTTAGAAAAATTTCCACAAGACAGATTTGGGGGAAAAACTTAGGGTAGAAATATTGGAGTACCAATAAAGGTATTCCAGCAATAAAATCTTTACCGCTAATTATTTCCTGTTAAAATGGTAATTTGACTGGACTATAATGAGATAGAAGAATATTATTTATACATAATAATAATTAACATTTCTTTACCTTTGATCAGAAGTAGATGTTGCTTGGAGTGTTTCTGGATGCCAACTAAAAACAAAGAAAAAGTCGCCGTTATTGATAGCAGCTCGAGCCAGAAATTTGATAAAGGTAATTTCGAGAAATTCCGCTTGTACATTTATTTATATATTATAAATTAATAGAATATTTAATATTAATAATTAAAATTATCCAATCTTCATTAAACAAATAATAATTTTTTTTGTTTTCTTAATTACATTCGAATCCGCCTAAACGATCCCTGATTTAACGAGAACCAGGACTTAACGAGGAAATTGGAAATACTTGGTTGATACAATGTTAAGTTAAAAATATTAAAAACGATCATGTTTTTTACAAGAACTCGGTTATAACGAGGAAACATCGCGGTCCCATCGCGGTCGTTATAAGCGGGTTCGACTGTATTAAACAAAATATCAAATAGAAATTTATTTTGGATAATTTGAAGTAATAATATAAAAAAAATTCCCATACTAAATTTTTTTTAACAACACCTAGATACATATTGAAGTTTTTCGGGTTTTTGAAATCACCTTTCTAGACCAGAGAAACCCGAATTAAAAATCCCGAAATGCTTCTTCGGAGGGAAATTATAGCAGGGGGAAAAATTCGCAAGTTTTATGAAAAAGAAAATACAAATATTTTATAAAAACAGAATCTAGAACATGTTTATTTCAAAAACAAACGTTTCGGGAGAAATTCTCTCTTTTTCAATGGTGAAAATTTTCAAAAAAAGAAAAAAAAGTTGCTTTCTCTAAAATTTAGAAATCAACTTAGAAAGTTTTTTTTTATAATATTTATTTAATAATTATATAAATAAATATATATATATATATATATATATATATATATATATCGAATTTATTTCATGAATAAAATAAATTTAAGGAATTTAAATCAAAACAAAAAAATAAATAAATAAATAGAACAGCGTTGAATTGGACATATTCGAATCGAGAAAAAAATCTATACATTCAATGCAAAATTTTACACTTATGAATATTACTATCTCAAATATTTTTCAAGTTATGACTTTAAATGGTGAAATTACTTTCGTTTCCGCTTTTGGAAACAGTATGGAACAATTAATATTTATTTATTATTATTTCTATTATTCTATAGGGTATAGGGTAACTTCCAGTTTGACAAACCCATAAAAAACAACAAATTACAACAACGAAACAAACAAACAAGAAAGGACAGCTTTTTACAATTTTATTTACCATTTTGTGTGAATAAATTTCAATTTATCACATATTTAAAATGTTCGAATAAACAGCATCTATAAAGAATTATTTAATTCTGTTCAAAATTGCCACAATTTTTCACTGGTCAAATCAGTAATTTCATCATCGCATTCGGCCCCTTATTGTCGGCATTTGCAACTCCACTCCCCACCACCTTTTTTGCTCTCGAAACCCTGGCTAATGTGCCCACTCGTTCTTACTACCACAGGGTAAACATCTCTTAAAATTACTCTATGTGTGTTATTCGCTAGTTGTATGGGCCTGAAAAGTAAGAATATTCTGATAGCTAAAATTCATATCCTATACGTGTTCATTTCTTTAATTATTTTTCTCTTTTATCCTGAAAGGTTCTGCAATGTATAATGTTTTGATCGTCAGCTCGCTTGACGAAACACAAAACATATACAAACCCTTGCCCAAAACCACTTGCGGCAATATCCTGAAAGGTTCTGCAATGTATATGTTTTTTGGCGCCCGCTCGCTTGGTGACCAACAAAACCTATACGCTCCAAATGAATATAACATTTCGACTATCAACAAAATTTATAATAAAATCAAACGTAAATTCACTATTTCACACTTACACTCATTAGAATCGGGAACTGAAAAAATATATAGAAGAATACCCTTCATTTCTAATCATCTGACATCTCCATTAGCTTATACCCTTAGATCATATGGAATCACTCCTGCTTTATACAACAACAACAATTTAGGCTCCCAATTAATTAACAATAAAATAGACAAAATTGATAAATTAGACAAATCAGGGGTGTATAAATTAACTTGTCAAGATTGTGATGCTTTTTATATAGGGCAGACAGGCCGCTCATTCAAAATACGTTACTCCGAGCATGTAAGAGCTCTTAATCATCTCAATAAATCCGATAACATTAATTTAGATTCGACCTCAGCCTTTGCAATTCACTTACATGAATCCAACAATTCAACCTCTACTCATAGCCCTATCCCCATTCATTTCGAAAGAAAAGGCCTTAAATTGGATCTCTTAGAATCCACCGAAATAAAAATAGCCCTCTCTAATAATTCAAATATTTTAAATAATCAATTGGAAGTGTATAAAAATACAATTATTGATTATATGTTATAATAAATTAACTAAACATTCCTTCCATTGTTCGCACATTGAATATACTAGGGTAATTGTACTCTCTCATGTACTTTTCAAGTTGTACCTTCTCAGGTACTTGTCCATTCGTTATTATAATAGCACGTATAGCTTCCTTTCAGCCAGTTCAAATCTTAATAGAAAATATTAATTCTTAGAACAACTTCTCCTCTTCCCCTACTTTCCCCTCACCACATACATTTAAAAAAAAAAATTAAAATTGTTACTTGTAAAACTATTTTTCCAATATATAATCAGTTTTCTTAGACTCCTGATGATGGGCTAACCCCCGAAATATATCGAATTCAAAACTCAATTTTGTTTTATTTCTTTTTTGTGAAACCTACCTCGTATCTTACTCAAGTTTTATTATTATATTAAAATGTTTCACCTAGAACCAACACCGAACTCCTTAAAAGTTATTGAAGTTTTTTTGCAAAAAATTGCAGTTTTTTCTTCATAAAATGAAAAGCACTCATTCTAAAAACTTGATTCCTATCTCATTGTCTAGAAAATGTTATGGACTTGAACGTTTACGTGGACCACCTTTTGATTAAAACTCTTAGATTTATAGATATCCATGACAAGAAATGATCCAATGTTTCAAAAAATCGCAGTTTTTCCTTCATAAAATGAAAACTCATCCTAGAAACTTAATTCCTATCTCATTTTGTAGGAAATTTTGTTGACTTGAACGTTTACTTGGACCACCTTTTCATTAAAACTCTTAGATTTATAGATATCCAGCATTTTTCCATGGCAGTTGAGAGCCAATTTTTATACAAAAATTACCAATTTTTGAAAAAATAGGAAAAAACTGGTATGTTTGACAGGCGCTAGTACCGGTTCTACTGAACCTAATTAGATAAATTGTTATTATTTTATGCGTAATTTAAGGAGCTTTAATTTATCTAATATCTTTTTGATTTGATAAGCTGTTTTAGAGTTATTCAAGAAAAACTGAAAAATCTCCGAAATTTTCTAATTTTGAGGGGCGTAGAAAATTTTTCACAACACAGATTTGGGGGAGAAACTTAGGATAGTAATATTGGACTACCAATAAAGGCAGTAATAAAATAAAATAAAAATTATGCCATTTTTTCACGTAATTTGCCTGGACTAATATAGAACTTCTCAAAAAAGAATCTATTGCCTACAAAGAGAAATCTTTAAAATTTATCTATCTTGCTCGATGGCTAAACCGAATCTGATGATTTGTGTGCATGAATCGATGATTTCATTAAAACTCCTTCACCTATCCCATATAATTGTCCAACAGTTTCATTTCCAATAGAATGCAGTGGCAGAAATTCGATAGACAACTAAAGTAAGTCCCTTATGTTGTTTTTGCTGTTCACTGTCCATTTCCTGCTGGCATTATGCAACCCGCCCTTTCTCTCTCGCTGCATTCATGTCCTGATTCAGGAGAAAGTTGCAGTAGCCACTCTCCCTGGTCGACTTCTTTCCAACTCTAACATCTGTCTCTCGATATCAAGTAAAAGATTCAAGAGTGTTTCAATCTTTATTCAAAACCGAGTACCATACACTAAATACAAATGGACTTTTATTATACTATGTATATACATACATTAAATGAACTAGTCATGTTTCGAAAAGTATTTCCCTGTTACACAACACTCTTCATAGAAAAATTGTAATTAAATTTCTATTTAGACCACGGTTAATAAAACAAAACAAAAATTCATACTAACTCGTGATGATTAAAATTTAATAAGACATAAGTAGGTTATAATGAAAGGCAGTCCATAAATTATTTATATTTTATTCAAATTCCGACGTTTCGGAGAATTTTTTTTCTCCTTCTTCAGGGTATTGAATAGTTATTGATATACCCTGAAGAATGAGAAAAAAGTCTCCGAAACGTCGGAATTTGAATAAAATTTAAATAATTTATGGACTGCCTTTCATTATAACTAGAGACCGGATTCCTATGCAATTGCATATTTCTTTTGCCGCCACATACGACCCAGATTAATTATCTATCCGAATCATCCCATCCATCTAGAATACTGTGGGTTAAATTTTATTCTGCTTATTTTTGCATATTTTAGTAATATTGCATAAAATTGCATATTTGAGGAATATTCCATAGAATTGCATATTTGAAGGATTTTTTTATCATATATTGTCTATTTTGCGCCAAATACCGATTTTTTAAAAGTAGATTTTCTGAAAAATATCGAAAAAAAATGAAGAAATGTATATAAAAAGCTCCTTTAAATTTGCCCCCATTACATCTGAGGATGTGGAGCGCTTTTATTCATTGTATAAATCAATTTTAAGTGACCGTAGACATAATAATCTGAAGATAATTTAGAAAAATACTTGTAAACATAAATTATTCACAATTACAATCAAATTTTAATTATTTTTGAGATCCTTTGTTAATTATTTCTATATTATTATTATTATTATTTTAATGGCCTTCTCGGTAACTATAGCCAATTTTGGCCATTGAGTTTTCGTGTGAGTGTGTGTGTGAAATTGTGTCAAAATTAGTGTAGTGATCAGATTATAGCCGGACAAATATTTGCATTATTTTATTAGTTTGTTATTTGTACGTCAATAAGAAAAGCTTGTTAACATACAAAAATAAAAGCAATACAATCGTGTCTGTTAAATAAAACTACCCCATATTTTTTCGATCACATTTTTTGAAACATTATTATATTTATTATATGTTGATTTTATTAAATTTCTTCCAGAACTTTGTTGATTTTATTCAAGAGCACCTATTATTTCTTTGAGTTTAAAGATTTTTTAATATATTAAATATAATGAGAATTTTGTGAAATTTTTTTTCTCAATAAAAGTACATATTTGACACTTGGTTCCTATAGCTTACTTTATCATTTTATTTCTTTCATAGCACTCCTTCAAATATATAGTATTTTTGTCTTCATTGTTAATTTTTTAGTGCATAAAAAAATTTATTTTGCCAATTTTTACTGCATATATTTGTATATTTCAACGTATTCTGCATATTACTTGCATATTTCAGCCTTTTTAACTGCATATTTTATTGCATATTTTGGCAGTTTTTAATTCATAAAAATCTGGTCTCTTGTTATAATGAAAGGCAGTCCATAAATTATTTAAATTTTATTCAAATTTCGACGTTTCGGAGACTTTTTTCTCTCCTTCTTCAGGGTATTGAATAGCATTGATATACCCTGAAGAAGGAGAGAAAAAAGTCTCCGAAACGTCGGAATTTGAATAAAATTTAAATAATTTATGGACTGCCTTTCATTATAACCTATTTATTTCGCTTACCAGTCCGTCTTTCTAAGAAGATAAATAAAATTTAATAAGACATTTTGTTAATCCATATTAAAATCGGTAAAAAACAGAATCGTTATCAGTTTGTATGTCATCTAAGTCTGAGATCTAATAGACCGAGAGTTACTGACCATTTTGGAAGCTGATTTAAGAACCCAAATAACAAATCCCATACTGTAGTGTGATCAGCACACACCCCGAAAGTCAAATTCTTAATCGTTCTTAGGGGTAATCGACCCCTGAAGATGTCAAAAAATACCGTAAAATCACCTCGTTAATCATAACTCCTAAACTGTTTACTCTACGGCAAATTCTATTTGAGGCAAAATTGTAGAGGATGTAATTTTTGACATTTTTGTTTAAAAAAAATTTGAAAGTAACAACCTAAAATAGGGGTGGGGGTCAAAAATGAAAATTTTACCCCTTTCAACCAAACTCAACCAAATTTTGTATACATATTCTGTGGACCCCCAGAAGGCTAGAAATGTAAAAAGTAAGTTACGTTTGGTACAATGGCCTAGATTTTCAATTTTTGTGCCCCCCCCCCCCCCAATTTTGGGTTGTTATTTTCATTTGTTTTTTAAACAAAAATGTCAAAAATTACATCATCTACAATTTTGCTTCTAATGGACTTTGACATAGTGTAAATAGTTTAGGAGTTATAATCAATGAGGTGATTTTAGGGTATTTTTTGACATCTTCAGGGGTCGATTACCTCTAAAAACGACACGATTTGGCGAGTAAGAATTTGACTTTCGGGGTGTGTGCTGATCCCACTACAGTATGGGATATGTTATTTGGGTTCTGAAATCTGCTTCCAAAATGGTCAGTAGCTCTTATATTATAATCTATTAAATCTATAAACTTTAAAATTCAAAAAAAAAAAAAAAAATTGAAGTTTATCAAAAAACATAAAAATTAAAAATAAATCGCGTACTCCATCATTGGGATACTTTTGAATAAATTTTTTAAACACCTATTGAATAAGTTATATTGTAAGTTTTATTTTGACGCATTAGTGAGGCGTTTTGAGCCTACAAAGCAGGAGTTTACTTCACAAGTTATTCGTTTCAAAACCAAAACTAAGTTTTTATGAGCTTCCATTCTTAAGCTATCGTATGGCTCCGTTATTTTTTTTATTTTTTTATAATGCCCGAAATCTAAATAATTCTTTATATGGAAATTCCAAAAATTTGGGCACCAAAACTAGCTTTCTACAAACTCTCTTATGCTATATTTCATATGTATCAAAAAAAATTAAGACTTTATTTTTCGTTTGCTTAAAAAGTGCAAAGTCTAATCCGTTTTTTATAAGGAAAATACGAAAATTGGAACACCGAAACTAACTTTCTACAAGCTCAAGCTTCCATTCATGAGGTTTCGAGAGGGGGGGGGGTACCAGAATCCAGAGGGACAGAAAAATAATTATTTAAAAAGTTTTTATTTTGCCGAAAGCAGAGTTGTCGAATCATAAAGTGAAACAAAGAGGTTGTCCTCTGCTTGATGCAAATAAACATACACACATATATATCAAATATATATATATATATATATATTATTTATTTGTTTGAGACTATAGATTCGAAGGCTGGGCCTTCATCATCAGTCTTTTTTAATTATAAATATTATTTTTCATGTGGTCCCTATCGCGTGGTTATTGAAAATTTTTTGCTCTTACTCAAAGTGAAAGCCAGTTAGAATACTGAACCCATAAAAAATAATATTTATAATTAAAAAAGACTTAATTGAAAAGTTTTTATTTTGCCGAGAGTAGCAGAGTTATTGATTTATAAAGAGAAACAAAGAGGTTGTCCTCTGCTTAATGCAAATAACCATAACACACATATATATCAAATAGCAACTTACTTAAAATGTACTGTCATAACAAAGAATTTGAAAAATAAAAAGGAAAAAAGGTTTAAAAAGAAAACCCCGTTCCCTCCATTGTTCGTCTGTCCTTTGTTATAAAAGGAATACATATGTTTAAAAGGAATGTATCCTGAAAATTGTGTTTTAATTAACTGGCTCTCGGCTAAGTAAAGATCAAAAAAAATTTC
Organism: Forficula auricularia; assembly: GCA_024734495.1. Lineage (NCBI taxonomy): Eukaryota > Metazoa > Arthropoda > Insecta > Dermaptera > Forficulidae > Forficula > Forficula auricularia. The sequence continues at coordinate 1,208,244 of JALMQS010000058.1, forward strand.
AATATCAATGCGATACTGACCCCACGAAAAATAATATTTATAATTAAAAAGACTGATGATGAAGGCCAACCCTTCGAAACCATATTCTCAAAAAATAAATATTATATATTTTATATATATGTGTGTATGTTTATTTGCATCAAGCAGAGGACAACCTCTTTTTTCTCTTTATTAAAAAAGACTGATGATGAAGGCCAATGCTTCGAATCTATAGTCTCAAACAAATAAATAATATATATATACAGATATATATGTGTGTATGCTTATTTGCATCAAGCAGAGGACAACCTCTTTGTTTCTCTTTATGAAAAATAATTATGTTTGAAAATTAATTTTCAGGCTTTTTGAAACACTAATAAGAAAAAATAAAATTATAAATTCTTGAGTAAATTCAATACTCGGACAAGCTTAGCAAGTGTTTCAAGTAAAAGTATTGAATTTTGGTATGCTTTAAAAATGGAATCGAAGAAATATCGATATTTTTTCGAAACATTACTCGAATCCTATTAAATATTCATCCATATAGTACGCATAAATAAACACGCGAATCCACGCAGAGACACAGATTAATTTCAAAAGAGCGATGATTAATTTTATATGGAATTAAAATTCGCCTTGGCTGGTTTTACGAGGGTTTTTTTTATAGGGTAGCGACGCCCCCTTTAATAACTGTTCCGGGAAAGGCCGGAGCGACGAATGGAGAGAAAACGAACAAGAGGGGTTGTTATTTTTTATTTTCTCCTTCGTTTTCTTTTTTTGTTTCCCTTCTGCGCATGCGCACCACTGTACATGTGTATTGATGTGCAAGTGTGGGGGATGACGTCACGGGGGTGGCTCCGGGGAGGAATGGTCCTCGACCGCCAGTGGTGGTTGCTAGGCAACGGGGGTTGTTGCCGCGAAATTCAATAGCATACGTACAACGCGTGGGGTTGTTCGGTTGTTCGCCCGGGGGATGCAGGGGGATGATTTGCCCTCGCCGAGCCCCCCACGTGCAAGCAAGCTGGCCATCCCGCCCCCTCACTAAACCACCCCCATGTCCCCCTTTGCCCCCCCCCCCGGCTGCTTGATACACATGCACCCTCCTCCCCTTTTATCACCTTTAATTTAAGGCTTGATGGAAAAATCTTAGGGGGATCCTCGAGTTTTTGGACATCCATCGAAGGGAGGGAAGATTATATGTAGTACTATATTGTGATAAATAAATACAATTCTTTAAAATCAAAAAATCAGTGATTACTTTTATTTGAACATAAAACGTTTCGAGAATAAATTATATTTAAAAAAAACTAAAAAACACTCTTCTAATAATTACAAAATAATGTAATACTTAATCAAAAAGTGTGGGGCGCAGAAACATGTACTTTTAATTAATTTCGACAAAGTTCCCCACGCTTTTCGATCAAGTATTACATCACTTTAAACTTTTTAGAATCGTGTTTTTTTAGTTTTTTTTAAATATAATTTATTTTTTTACTTTTTAATCTTAATTATTTAAAGTTTGCGGAATTTAAAAAAAATGAAATGTATTTATGTTGATTATTTTTAAATAGCTTCATTTAAATTGAATAGGTAAGCAATTATTTTTATAGAAAAATGTTTGCGGAATTTAACAGAACAAAAGTCAAATTGATAGATAGATACTAAGGTACACACATACATACAGGTGAAGCTAATATAAAGCGTGTAAAAATAGCCTCACATCAATTAAATCTAAAATAAATAAATAAATTAAACAGTCAAAATTTTGAGTGATAAATTTCTCTATGATATAGGTGTGGGGTGAGGGTTGATAACCCTCCCGGAATTCCGGAATCCGCCGCCAAATTTTGAAAGTCTCCCGGAATTAAGGGGGTTCGTGACTGTTTATCATTTTTATAAGAAAATTCTCAAATTTTTACAATCGAATCATTGATGCATTAAATATTTATTCCCGAAATTTGAACTTGATCGTCTGTCCCATTACCGAGAAATAAATTATTGAAAATTCTCCTTTTAACATGGAAGTAAATGGACGGAGCTTTTAAAAGGGCTATAACTTCGATAGAAATCATATAATTTTCAACAAATTTATACAGATCAATAATTCAACTTTTATAAATCGAATGATAGATTTTTCAATAGATTTGATATTCTAGTTAATTAGTTATTATTATATATATATTCATAAATAAAAAAAAAAAAAAAAAAAGTTATTTGCAGTCAACAGAATATAACAAAAGCACTAGTGTAGAATTCCAACTCTATTTCTTGAACTCTTTTTTGGGTTAAATAAATATTTTTATAATGAGAAAAAAATTTATCTCAGTATTCTTTTTATTAATATTATCAAAACAAAGATTTTTATTCGAAATTAACCTCATTATTAACAATTGTTTTATTAAAAAATTTAGTAGGCAGAAGTTGTCACTATGCAAAAATATAAAAGATTTTTTTGAAACAGATAGACAAGCTGTCCCGAACCTTCTTAATAAAAATCTCTCTGAATTTGATAAATAAATAATAAACTTGATTTAATAAAAGAATCTATCTATATCTATCTATATAATCGACTTCCGAGACGACGCCGACGTGATTTTTTTTCAATTTTAAAACCCACTAATAGTTCATGACAAATAAAATTTGTCCAGGAGGCCTAATTGATATTTGTTCGTTGGTAAACAGTGCTGACGGGTGGTAAAAATAATAACTAACACAATCGGGTTATATTTATTTTTATTGTATAAAGAATGTTCATCATTTTTTATTTTTTTTTATTTCATTTTATAAAAGAATTGCATTTAAAAATGGCAAAAATTCAAATTTCAAAGAACTACTTGCACACTTTTACATAAGTTTTGAACATTTTTGGTTCCATATACTTTTGTACCGCGCAGTCAGCTAAAAAATTAGAGGGAACATTGCCCCCCCTCTGATTTGGGCCACTATCGATTTCCCATACTAAGTCATTTTCATAAGGTTGTATAGGGTGTATAAGAGAAAGTTCCTACACATCGATCAAAGGGTCCAGGACTTATATGGATAAGTTATATTTTTGAACCCCCCTCCCCTTTTTGGTTCCCTAAAGAAATAATGACTTTTTTATTATAGGATTATTTTATACTAAATTCAATTTTTCTTGATTCTTAAGTTTGACAATTTTATAATTTTAATTTTTAAGAACCCCCCCCCCTCTCCCCATAATTTTGAGTTCGATTGGAACTAAAATCTTATCAGCACTTAAATTTCGTTTTGATATTCACACTATTTTTGAGCCAGAGCGTAGACATGATTTAGTAACGTACGTAAGTACCTACTAATGTACTACCTAACGTACTAACAGACATATTTTGATAAAATAATTAATATTTCATAAAATATAATTTTTTTGATGTTCATTCTACAAGGCTTTCTTGGATACCAAAAAGTCATGTTTTATCAATTATTCTTTAGTACCTGGAACACTGAGCGATGCTCGGTAATTTTTTTGATTCAGTTAAAAGCGATATATTAATATTATTTTTAATTTGAAATTCAGGTAATAAGGTCGATTTTTAATCGAAAGTCAAATAAAATAAAATTGAAATAAAACTGAATTTATTTTTTTACCAACGTTTATATCAGCTATGGCCATCATCAAGACTGGCCACAAAGTTTTGAATGTAATTGCAATTAAAAATAATATTAATATACACCGAGGTTCTTTTGTTGATCCTTTTAAAAATCCTGAAGAAGGAGGTACGATCCTTCGAATTGTCGGATTTTTTTAAGAGAATGAAATTTATATTCTAATAAATTATTTTATAGAAAAATACCTTTAATTAATTAAATTGGCAAATTCTAATATATAATCATATTTGTAATGATCTATTAGTGGAATTTAAAATAAAAAACCAATTAATTTTATTAAAAGAAAATTGAAAAAAATGTAATTATAAATTTTTATTCAAACAACCACCTGTGAATAATTATTTCAATTAACAAAAAAACAATCAAAAACAACTTAGCCGGAGATGAAACCGTGACAGATCGAATTGTCAAAAAAAAAAAACCCTAACTCGTGAATTTCATCCAAATCGTTGGAGCCGTTTTCGAGAAACCGATTATATATATACTTGTGTAAAAAAAGGCCAAGTTCGATTAATAAAATCCGTTTGCCAAAAAAAGTAGTGAGATCTAATGTGCTGGCAAGTTCAATATCATCAATTTATTAAATGAGTCGAGAATATATTAGTAACTTCAATTAAAACGCATGTTTTTCAGTTCACATGTCCCTCTATATTTTTTATTGATTTCACATTTTTAGTAGAAATTATTTTTCTAAAACTTGGCTTTTACACATTAAATTATTATTATTTTTGTTTGATAGGGCCTCCACCTCTCCCTTTTAGCCCTTCCATCCTCTCATATTATGATCTCAAGATATGGTAACTAATAATTCGTGACATACATAATAATAATGCGTAAAACCCAAGTTTTATGAAAATAATTTCAACTAAAAATGTAAATTCAATAAAAAAATATAGAGAGACATGTGAAATGAAAAACATTCGTTTTAATTGAAGTTACTAATATATTCTCGACTCATTTAATAAATTGATGATATTGAACTTGACAGCACATTAGATCCCACTACTTTTTTTGGCAAACGGATTTTATTAATCGAAATTGGCCTTTTTTTACACAAGTGTTTTTGTTGAGATTTCACTTCTTTTTGTAAGTTGGATGGGAATTTAGTCTGCAAGATTCACGCATTTATTTTAAAGGCTGATGAAGATCTTTTTCAATTTCTCAGTTTATTAGTGATTCAAGTTATTGCACTATGTCAAATTTTAGCATTCTAGTGTCGTTGAATTTTCACTATTAGTTAATTTAACTCATAAGTTTCACTCCTTCATTTCAGATGCTGATTAAGAGAAAGTTACAGTTTTTCGATTTCTCCCATTGTTACTGCAGTGACCCCAGACACAAGAATTGCTAGTTTAATATAATAAGATAAGATTTTTAACGAACCTTACACACATTTAAATGCGCCTCTATTGAAATTAGTATTATTCTGGTGCTTACATTATGTTAAATTGTTAGAAATTGATCTCTCCACATCCATCTACTTTTTGACTAATAATCATTTTAAATACGAAATGAAATATTAATTAAAATAGAAAATCAAACAAAATGTCTATTTGCACTTCTAGGCTGGCATATTTGATTGCAAGGCGTATTTAAATATTAATATGGCTCTCATCCGATTTTATTAATATTTAATAAAATAGGAACCTTTCAATGAAATTACGATATGAAAGATGTTTCATATATATTTTATCTTATTTAAGTTAACTGATATAATATACGTAGTTGTAATAATAATAATTAAAAATTTAAATTTATTCAAGAACACCAAGCGAAAACTTTTTCATGACTTGGTACTCTCTCAGTTAATTATGAATATTTGGAGAATTTGTCTGGCAAATTGTCAGAAATATAGAGATGATAAAGAGAAATCATTGAGGTTGTTCTCTGCTTACATACATATATTTATATACCAAATATAAAAATGTATATAAATAATTTATCTGTTAGAGACTATAGTTTACCCCAGTGTTTTTCAACCTTTTTCATTACGCGACCCCCTTAGTATGAAAAAAAAATTCCCGGCCCCCTACCCCCTGCTGTTTGTAACCTGTATTTTATTATGTTACAAATATCAAATCCGTACAACATTTTTATTAATTATTATTATCATTTCCGTCCATAATTTGTATTAATTTGAAAGTTTATATTAGGAAAATAAGAACAAGTTTTTATGTGTGACTTTTTTATTTATCAACCAACGTTTCGTCGACTTTGCCGACTTCTTCAGGGCTTCAAATAGTCCTGTCACACATTCGTCCAAATTTTTTTTATTATCTTCAATGGTAATGAATATAATACAAGCGCTTTCGCCAACTCCTTTATCCCTATGACCTCCAGAGACTGAAACTCGCTCCCTGCCACCATCTTTCCCGCGACTTATAACCTTCAGCTATTTAAGACCCCTATCCACAGATACCTTCGACCCCCGCCCAACCCATAAAATTCTTTCTTCTTCTTTTCACGGTCGAGGGGCCAACCCAGGCCTTTAGGGGTTACACCTTTTTGGTGTAACTCCTTCTCTCATCATATTCATAAAAAAAAAATAATAATAAGAAAATTTGGACGAATGTGTGACATGACTAATTGAAGCCCTGAAGAAGTTGGGAAAGTCGACGAAACGTTGGTTGATAAATAAAAAAGTCACAAATAAAAACTTGTCCTTATTTTCCTAATATAAACTTTCAAATTTTTATTAATTTTTATAATTATTAGGTATCGGCTAAATTCACAATTAAGTACCTATAAAAGACATATTTTTCATCGATTCGTTTTCGTCCACTAAGTCTATTATTGGAAAATTGGGGTCTGAGAAATTTTCTAAATAAAAATGGGGCATTCCAGGCCAAATCGGACTGCTTGAAAAATTTTAATTTTTGATTTCCTTCATGTTTTAACATTTTTTAGTACCCATCAAAAAACTCTTCCTGGTAAATTTTGAAATTTTTTTGATCACCGGTTTAAAAAATATCGAATTTCAGTTTTCGCTCATAAATTCTTCAAAAATGGTCCAAATTCAAAAAAAAAAAATTTATAAATTGTTTTTTTACATACCTTTTAGAAAAAAATACAAAAAATTATTTAAAGTTTTTTATATGCAATTATTGAGTTTGAAAATTTTAATCTTGTTTTCGAAACTGTATGTACTCTTCGAGTTTTTTATAATTTTTAACTTCTATTCATTCTACATATTTTAAGAGCGAGTTGATAGTGGTCTTATGATAATTAGTATTTTTTTTTATTTTCTATCAACAAACTAAAATACTAATTATTTTTTTAAACACCTGTTAACGATAAAAATTAATTCAAAATAACTAAAAAAAGAGAACTCAATACCAAAAAGTGGTTTTATAAATGATTAATAGCGAATAAATTTTTTTAGAAATTTTCAAAAATCGAAATTAAATAGTAATTATCTTAGGACCACTATCAATCCAGTCTTAAAATTTGTAGAATAAATAGAAGTTTAAAATAAAAAATTATCAAAAAAATCGAAAAGTAGATACAGTTTCAAAAACAAGATTAAAATTTTCAAACTCAAAAATCGCATATAAAAACACTTTAAATAATTTTTTAATATTTTATCTAGAGTATGTAAAAAAACAAAGTTTAAAAAAATAAGTGAATTTGGACCATTTTTAACCGACTTCAAAAAAGGAGGAGGTTCTCTATTCGACTGAATTTTTTTTTTTTTCTGTGCCTATGTTACCTTATATCTCCGCCGATTGTGAACCGATTTTGAAAAAATTTTTACGTTGGGTTCAGTCTACCTTCCGATTGGTCCCATTTTTTTCATAGGTATTAGACCTTTTTTGTTAGGTTTGTTCAGGCCTAACTTCTTTGTTTATGAACCGATTTCGATGATTCCTTTTTTATTGGAAAGGGGGTATCTTAGGCATGGTGCCATATTAATTTGGTAAAGTTCTGATGATATAATCAATATTAATAACATCACTAAAAAGAGAAAAATAAAAATAATTTTTTTAGAAAAAAATAAAACCGACTTCAAAAAAATTAAATGCAACAAATAAAATACACTAAAAGGTATAAAATAATTATCTTATTTAGTTACAACTAAAATACGAAATATTAAGATGAAATTACTTTTTTAAGTCGGTGCCAAACATATACCTTTTATGAATCGCACTCGACGGATCTTACTTAGTACGTTTGGTGGGTACGCTCGCTTATAGGTATAGTTTGTTTGACACCAACTTCAAAAAGTAATTTCATGTTAATATTTCGTAGTTTAGTTGTAACTAAATAAGTTAATAATTATTTTATCATTTTAGTGTATTTTATTTGTTGCATTTAATTTTTTTGAAGTCGGTTTTATTTTTTTCTTAAAAATTATTTTTATTTTTTGAAGAAGCCATGAGCGAAAAACGAAATTCTATATCTTTAAAAAAGGTGATCAAAAAAAATTCACCATTTACCAGGAAAAGTTTTCTTATGGGTGCTAAAAAATGTCAAAAAATGAAAGAAATCAAAAATTAAAATTTTTCAAACCGTCAGATTTACAGTGGAATGCCTCAAATATATTTTTAAACTTTGTATTTTTTCTTTTTTTTTTTATTGAGGCATCGCGACCCCCTAGGGTGTCGCGACCCACAGGTTGAATAACGCTGGTCTAATGAGATAGATGAATATGAATTATAAATAATAGCATTTAACTTGTATTTACCTTTGACAGGCGTAGATGTTCCCTGGATTGTCTCTGAACTCCAACTGAAAATAAAAAGAAAGAGCGCCTTTAGTGCGATAAGCTCGAGCCGGGCGAAATTCTCAAGAAATTTGATTAGAGGAATTCACGCATACGAATTATATTTAGCTAAATTAACAAAATAATTATAAAATTATGTTTCTTTAATTACACAATTTCCCAGAAAGAGTTTTTTTATGGGTACTAAAAAAATGAAGGAAATCAAAAATTAAAATTTTTCAAACCGTCTTTTTTGGCCTGGAATGGCTGAAATATATTTTTAAACTTTGTTTTTTTTTCTTTCTTTTTTTACTGAGGCTTCGTGACGTCCCGAGGGGGTTGCGACCCACAGGTTGAAAAATACTGGTTTTAGATTTAGATAAATTCGTTTTGTCGTAATAGTAAGCAGGTCACTCAACAAACGAATACGATTTGTACCTATAAAAAATAAGCTGAAGTGTTCTGATGTGGCCATCCACTTGACTTTACCATACAACCTGGCCCCTCACTTATATTTAATATTTAATAATATTATTTGTAATCATGTAGAGGGGAATTAGTTTTTGCATATTTAGACTTCTGGGAGCCCACTGATTATGTACACAAAATTTGGTTGCGTTTGGGCCTAGATTTTCATTTTTTGACCATACAGCACCCCCCCCCCCCCCCATTTGGGCGGTTAGTTTTTGCATTTTTAGACTTCTGGGGTCCCAATGATTATGTATACAAAATTTGGTTGAGTTTGCTCAAGTGACCTTGATTTTTAATTTTTAACCCCCTCCACTCCTTCTTAATTTTGGGTCGATATGCACCAAAATCTAATCAGCTCTTAATCTCAATAGACCAAAACTACGTGTGAAATGTGGTTTTGATATTCACACTAGTTTTTGAGCTAGCTCGTCCACAAAATCTGGTAACGCACAGACTTACAGACATTTTGACAAAACAGTTATTATCTAGAAAAATATAATTTTTTCGATGTTCACTTAATAGAGCTTTTTTATAGACCGATATGCCATGGTTTCGCTCAATTTTTTTAATCAAAATAATTTCAGCCGTTTTTGAAATATTTCGAAAAAAAAGAAGGAAAAAACACTTTTTTCATGCACGATTACAATACTTGGCCATACCCTGTATGGTAAAGTAAAAATAACACAGTATTAACTACAATAAAAAATTATAAATGATTGAATCTGTGTGTGTTTTTTATTTCCTATAGTACATTGATTGTTTGTGAGAATAGGGGATTTAGTGAATAAAAATAACACATACAAAATATTTAAAACTAGCTGCAAGGCCCTCCTTCGGCGTCCCCCATTTGTCAGAGCATTGTAGTTCGTTCATGTCTAAAACCTGTTTCAGACTAGTGGAGTTTTGCCTTAATGCCTTAATGTCTATTAATCTAGAAAAGGCCTTTTGACTCTAGGTAAAAAAATATTAAATCAAAATGAATGTTAAATAAAAATATTTATAATTTAAAATTATTGATTCACCTAAACATCAAACAGCAAACAGCACACCGAGACGAAAGAGGTTTACCTTTTCCTATAATTTTTAACCTAAACTATTTGTGAAAATTTTCGAAAAGTTGTTTTCCATTTTTCGTCCAATTGGTTATTTTCCAATTTAAAATTGACTTAATATATGTTTTCTTGTTACGAAAATACACTAGACATAAATATACCTACAACATGATATATAAATAATGAACAAATATTGTAGCATACAACTTCACAATGTTTAAATGACATAAATAGAATTAAATTTGAATTCACCCTCCACCCCAAACCTAATTAAATTCTATTTTAATATCTAGAATGATATTTTCAGCTAATCGCTTCCCCTAATAAATATATCCTTAAATAATGTTATATTTGGGCAAGTTTCATCAAAGGGGGTGAATTTGGAAAAATAAGATTTGCGTCCATTTATGAACATTGATAGAAATCCTCTTCCATAATATATATTTACATATATCTCTATATGTTTGATTTAGAAGGGTTTCAAACAGCAGGGGGTGAAACTAGGAGAAAGATAAAATTATTCATCCCCTAATCGTTGTTCAAATTAAATTTAGTAGCAAATATGTCATTGTATATTTGGATTTAAGTAAGAAATGAGAAAAAAATTAAAATTGAAAATATTTTGTTTTGCCAGAGTAGCAGAGTTGTTGATTAATAAAGAGAAATCAAAGAGATTGTCCTCTGCTTGATGCAAATAAACATATTGGTTAAATGCATTTCATGTTAACTGGCTTATTGGCTCACTAAAGATTAACAAATTTTCAATATCCACGCGGCCCATGAAAAATAATATTTATAATTAATTTAAAAAATCTAAAATACACACTTCTAAAAAGTACAAAATAATGTATTACTTAATAAAAAAGTGAGGGACGCAGAAAGTAATCTATTTTGTACTTTGTAGAAGCATGTTTTTTAGATGTTTTAAAATATAATTTATTTTTTTACTTTTTAGTCTTAATTATTTTTATAGAGATAAGTTTGCGGAATTTAATAGAATGAAATGTATTTATTTTTATTATTTTTTTACTTTACCATACAGGGTATGGCCAAGTATTGTAATCGTGCATGAAAAAAGTAGTTTTTTGCTTCTCTTTTTCGAAATATCTCAAAAACGGCTGAAACTATTTTAATAAAAAAATTGGGCAAAACCATGGCATTTCGCTCTACAAAAAAGCTCTAATAAGTGAACATCGAAAAAATTATATTTTTCGAGATAATAATTGTTTTGTCAAAATGTCTGTTAGTCTGTTAGTATGTGCGTTACCAAATTTTGTGGACGAGCTAACTCAAAAACCACTGTGAATATAAAAACACGTAGTTTTGGTGCATTGAGATTAAGAGCTGAATAGATTTTGGTGCATATGCCCAAAATTAAAGGGGGTAGGGAGGTTAAAATTTAAAATTATAATATTTTCAAACTAAAAAATGAAAACAAGAAAAATAAAATATACTATAAAATGAAACTATAATAACGAGAAAAAAAACTTCTGGAGCATAAATATAGGGGGGGGGGGGGTGTCAAAAAATAAAAATCTAGGCCATTTGAGCAAACTCAGCCAAATTTTGTATACATAATCAGTGGGCTACCAGAAGAGTGAAAATTCAAAAACAAACCGCCCAAAATGAGGGGGAGATGTTGTAGTGTCAAAAAATTAAAATCTAGGCCCTTTTATACCAAACTCTACCAGAAGTGTATGGTAAAGTCAAGTGGATGGCCTCATCAGAACGTGTCAATTTATTTTTATATAATTTCATTTAAATTGAGTATGTAAACAATTATTTTTATAGAAAAATGTTTTCGGAATTTAACAGAACAAAAGTCACATTGATAGATAGATAAATACATAGATAGATAGATACATACATGTGAAGCTAATATAAATAGTGTAAAAAGGACTGATGATGATGGAGGCCAAGTCTTCGAAACTATAGTCTCAAACAATTAAATAATATATATACAGATATATATGTGGGTATGTTTATTTGCATAAAGCACAGGACAACCACTTTTTTTCTCTTTATGAATCAACAACTCTGCTACTCTAGGCAAAATAAAAACTTTTCAATTGATTCTTCACCTTGCAGAGTTCCCTTTTACTTTTGTACCCCCTCAAGAAAAAAAAAATCTCCATTGCAACACAAAAATCCAAATTTCTAATTAAAATTATTATCATTAGTGTAATTTTTATTCGGACATTTTTTTAATTCAAAAAAACTCTCGTTTTTGCTTTAATAGAAAATTAAGCGGCAGTAAAGTCACTAATAAAAAAAATCCCATGTGTAATACGAGACTAATTTTCTATTCTTTAGTGATGATATAATTAATAAACGGCGGGTGACTTGGCTAAATGAATAAATAAATCAGGCTCGGCTAAACGAGGAGAGCTTGAGGCTCTCAGGGCGTTAATGAGCGAGTTGCTAGCATTACTGAACATTCACCTCTCATTGAAAAGCAAAGGCATCATCACTTAGCAAAGACAACACGCAATTATTAATTAAGAAAAGAATTAGGATTCTTTATAAATGCAGGCGGAATTGACATTTATTTGCATTTGCATACTAGATAAATCCATTCAGGGAAAATTAAATATAAAATAATACGCTTTTCAAAAAAATTTACATGCAAAATTAAGGGTGACTTAAATTTTTAATTGAAAGATACAATTTAGATATATATATATTATTTTCGTTTTAATTGAGTTGATTCAAGATCATGTGAAATCTAGATTAGATAAACCCTTTCATATGAAAAATATCATGCTGTTCAAGTGAATATCTAAATAATTTTTTTAATGATATTGGTGCAAGACAGAGGCGTAGCCACGTGTGGGGGGGGGGGGGTCAGAACGGCCCTCCCCAAGGGCAGGGCTCTTGGGATGAGTAACGGCAACGACAAACCGTTTCTTCTGGCAAACTAATCGTAATAAAATATATTTCATATGTTTAATAAAGAATTATGTTCTTCTTTAATTTCTTGAAGTACCTTTTTAGTCCAGACAAATTGTTCTCTAAAGAGCCCCTCGCGGGCAAATTTTGGGGTAGTTTTGATTTATTGATCCTATGTTTTTTGGTGTGCTGAATACGAATCTGAGATTTGCTAACACAATTTCGTGACGGAACATTGTTAAAAATGAAAAAAAAGTAAAAAATCGCGATTTTTGTTTATAGCTCGAAAACTATCAACTTTTCGTAAATAACCTGCCTATTCAAAATGAAAGTTCATAAAATTTCCTACAAATCTCATCATATAGGTTTTTTTCTCCGTCATGGAAAATTGTGAATATCAATAAATCTAAGAGTTTTATAAAAAAAAGTGGTCCAAGTAAACGTTCAAGTCACCAAAAATTCCTAGAAAATGAGATAGAAATCAAGTTTCTAGGATGAGTGCTTTTCATTTAATGAAGAAAAAACTGAGATTTTTTGTAAAAAATTACAGTTTTTCAAAACTTCAACCTCATTGCGGCACGAGTTACCATTATCCAATTAAGATGAAACTTAGTTTTAATTCAAATTTAATCTAGTTTAAAAATGTATAGAATGGTCTTTGTCGAAAACGTGCTCTTTCATGGTCAAAATGGTGAAAAAATCGAAAAAAGTGGGAGTTTTGGGGATTTTCGGAAATAGAAAAAATACGTCAATTTTCAACTAGCGCTTGAGCCCGATCAGTTGGTCGGAGAAAAAACCTAAATAATGAAATTTGTAGGAAATTTTATGACCTTTTATTTTGAATAGGAAGGTTATTTTGAAAATTTGATAGTTTTCCAGCAAAAATGTTACAAAAAAGTTAGTTTTTGCATTTCTAGTCTTCCTGGGGTGCCCAGAATATGTAAACAAAATTTGGTTGCTAGAATTTTCATTTTTGAACCCCCCCCCCTCCTCGTCCTTTGGGTTGTTACTTTCAATTTTTTTTTAACAAAAATGTCAAAAATTACATCCTCTGCAATTTTGCTTCTAATGGTATTTGCCGTAGAGTACAGTTTAGGAGTTATATGTAATCAATGAGGTTTATTTACGGTAATTTTTGACATCTTCAAGGGTCGACTACCCCCAAAAACGACTCGATTTGGCGAGTAAGAATTTGACTTTCGGGATGTCTGCTGATCACACTACAGTATTGGATATGTTATTTGGGTTCTGAAATCAGCATCCAAAATGGTCAGTACCTCTTAGATTATAACATTTTGATACAATTTTTGTATCTTATTTATTCTACAGGCTACAAAATACTATGGCAGAAAGACAGACAAACAGACAGTGTGGCGAGACTAATAAATTTTATATTTATACGGATTTCTAAAAAACAGAAAGAACAGGAATCGGCAAACTTCGGCACGCTGTGTTCTTTAATGCGGCCCTCCGTGTAATCAATTTTAATAGTCTATATTAGGGGTGGCCAAGCTACTTGATAGTCCGAGCCATTTTTCAAAATTTGAAATGTTTCGCGAGCCGCAATTAAATACGTATTTAAAAGGTATGCAAAAAAGATATTAAAAAAAAATTTTTTTACAGAAATTATATTTATTGAAAACATAAATAAAAGTACAAAATATGTGTATTGAATTTAAATATTAAAAATTAAACACATTTATTTCACTTCTCTTGATAATTCTTTAAAATTTGGTGAATAATTGGTGACAGCACTTCTCAGTAATTCATTGAGATGCTGGTTAGTTAATACTGATCGGTGTTTGGATTTCACGAATTTTAAAGTGGAATAAAATGATTCACATAAGTACGTTGTTCCGAATATTGAAATAATTCGACAAGCACCCTTTTTTAATTCAAGATACTTCGATTCTGGTACAAATTTCCAAAATTCGGTAATCCACGTCGACTTATATTTTAATTGTAGAGCTTGATCTTCTTCTATTAATTATAATTCTCCAGATGCTTTTTGGGTCTTAATTATACTGGAAATGTAAAAATCACCTTGAAGTATGTTAATTTCAAATGGATTCAGAAAAAAATCTAGAGACGATTTAATATAGTTCAAGTCTTGAAATCTATGTCGAGAGCCACAAATAATCCTTCAAAGAGCCCCATGTGGTTCGTGAGCCGCAGGTTGGCCAATTCTGGTCTATATCTATATTTATATTATATTAATATATAAAGCCAATATATCGTAACTAAAACCCCAAATACGTTTGAATGTTTAAAAAATTTCGTTTTCAATTTTATTTTAACTTAAGAATGTGGATTACTTTGGATTTACCTATCATTGAATAAACAAGACAATTTAAAAAGTAATATGAGTTGGTATATGCGGCCCGCCTGAAAACTTTCCTCTATAATTTTTGGCCCATAATTATAAAAAGATTGTCGACTCTTTGGTTAAAAACGATCATGGTAACATATGCAGACCGAATTTTCTTATTAATATTCTTCTATAAATGAGATATATCATCTTAAAAGAGGTGACATTCAATGGAGACTTTGTTCAACCATCATTGACAATTTATTAGTAAGTTTCAAGGTAAAAGTATATGATCCAAAGGTAAAATTAGGAAGATTTCTATCAGCGCGCCTGGATGTTAGGCAACATCCTGACCACCAACTCAATCCAAGAAAATTAAAGATTTTTCTCTAATCTGATTCATAAGAATATTCTTATTTATTTCAGATTATTTTTATGATGTGAAGATGAAGAAACCGTTAAATTTTTTACTTTACTATACAGATTATGGTCAAGTATTGTAATCGTGCATGAAAAAGGTGTCTTTTTTGAAATATCTAAAAAACGGCTGAAGCTATTTTGATTAAAAGAATTGGGAGAAACCATGGCATTTCGGTCTGCAAAAAAACCAAGAACATCGAAAAAAATATATTTTTTGAGATGAAATTGTTTTGTCAAAATGTCTGTTAGTCTGTTAGTATGTTAGTTAGTACGTGCGTTACCAAATTTTTGTGAACTAGCTAGCTCAAAAACTAATGTAAATTTCAAAACAAAATTTCACACGTAGTTTTGGTGCATTGAGATTAAGAGCTGATTAGATTTTGGTGCATATCGACCCAAAATTAAGGGGGGGGGGGATTAAAAA
Organism: Forficula auricularia; assembly: GCA_024734495.1. NCBI lineage: Eukaryota > Metazoa > Arthropoda > Insecta > Dermaptera > Forficulidae > Forficula > Forficula auricularia. The sequence goes on from JALMQS010000058.1 coordinate 1,224,116, forward strand.
TCTAGGTCATTTGAGCCAACTCAACCAAATTTTGTATACATAATCAGTGGACCCTCAGAATACTTAAAATGAAAAAACAAACCGCACAAAATGGGGGGGGGGGTCAAAAATTGATTTGAGCAAACTCAACCAAATTTTGTATACATAATCAGTGGGACGCCAAAAGACTAAAAATTCAAGAACTAACCACCCAAAATGGGGGGTTGATGGTCAAAGAATGAAAATCAGGGAGCTTGTACCAAACTCAACCAAATTTTGGACAGGAAATTATCTATTTTTCAAAAAATCGCAGTTTTTCGTTCATAAAATGAAAACCATTCATTCTAGAAACTTGAATCCTATCTCATTCTCTAGGAAATTTTATTGACTTGAATGTTCACTTGGATCACTTTTTTGATAAAATTCTTAGATTTATAGATATACAGCATTTTCCATGACACTTCCAAGGATTCGGATAATATCCTGACACGGAAAATGCTGGATATCTATAATACTCTAAAATTTTCCTGATAAAAACACAATTTGACTGGACTAATAAGAAATTTTTAACAGTGCAGTTACAATACTTGCAGTTCAAAAATGCAAAGAACACGAAAAAAGAAAAAAATTTTGAATAAATTTAATATTCCGGTCCGAGAGCGAATAAAAATAAATAATAAATAAAGTTTAATTTCTACCTGTATAATAACACGACATAGTTTTAGCGATTTAATTATTTAAAATCCGATTTCATTTACTATTAAAAATTTTATAATTAGTTACTGGTTCAATTTGTTGCTTAATTATTATTTATAAAATTCGAATCAGGTGCTGAATATATGTTTCTTTATTTATTAAGTTGGTTATTTCGCGACAATACTAGCAAAAAGTTAATGCTAGAGTATATAGAACAGATAATAAGGATTCATAATTCATAAGGCCAAAACTTTTTGCTGTTTATGTACCACTACTAGCCAATCCCGTGATCGTTTGACAAATCTGGCAACACTGTCCGAGCTTCTATATATTTTATCATAGAAATTTCAAGTAAAGTACATTATAAAGCAAAACAGCAGCAAAAGTCGAAGAAAGTTTTCTTGTACTGATATGTTTGGATTTTTCAATGCAGAGGACTCATTAGATTTTCGGCTTTCTAGTTCTAGAACAGGGCTGTCCAACCCGCGGCTGCAATAAATGCGGCCCGAAATAAAATTATAAACTTCGTTAAAGATTTTTATGTACTTACTGGAAAATATATCTAATACAATTTGGGGCATAAAGATCTACCTCATTTTGAAGAGGTATAAAATAAAGTAAAAATGAAAAAATTTAACTAAAAAAAAAAACTGAATATATTTTTGAAAAGAAGATATAATAAAAGATTTTTAATGTTTTTTAAATATTATATCAAATGAAAAAAGGGGGTGGGGTGAAAAATGAAAATTCTAGCTATTTCGACCAAACTACTAGGTGTACCGGAAAGTCATTATAGGTTTTTTCGAAAAAAACTACGTAATTTTTAAGAAAATGGAAAATTTATTTATTCAAAGTATTTGCCATTTGATTCTATACAACTTGCCCATCTTTCTGGCAATTTATGGATGCCATACCAAAAAAACTGTTTGTCCTTTGAGCAAAACCATTCATCGAGCCATTTTTGTAACTTCTTCGAAATTGGCGAAGTGCTGCTCTGCAAGCGCTTGTCCCATCGATGCGAAAAGTTGATAGTCGGACGGGGCAAGGTCTGGAGAGTACGGCGGGTGCGATAATATGTCCCACCCAAGTGCTTCCAACGCTTCCTTGACCGGTTTTGCTTTATGAGACGGCGCGTTATCGTGTTGTAAAATCACTTTACCGTGTCTTCGGGCCCATTCTGGACGTTTTTTGATCAATGCGTGGTTCAAATTGATCATTTGTAGTCGGTGTATTGTTTTTTCAATTGTTTTTGAGTTTGGGTTGGGTCTTCATCCAATAACTCCTGTAGTTTCGCATCTTCAAACTTTTTTGGTCTACCAGAACGTTCTTTATCTTGCACATCGAAATCACCACTTTTGAATTTTCGAAACCACACCTCACATGTTTTTAAGGTTAAAGCATGCTCACCGTAAGTTTCTACCAGCAAACGATGACTTTCAGTGCCTTTTTTCTTTTGATTGAATAAGAAAAGTAATGCGTGCCGCAAATGCACTTTTTCAGGCATGAAACTTGACATTTTCAAAGAGGTATAAATCTATGGAGGTGTTATTTTCGCAAAATATAACATGTATAGCTTTGAAGCTTGATGTCAGTAGAATAAAATGCATATGTGTCAAATCATAACATTACATACTTAAGCCTAGCGACATCTGTTAGAAAAACCAGTAATGACTTTCCGGTACACCTGGTATGTATACAAAATTTGGTTAGTTTTTGCATTTCTAGCCTTCTGGGGATCCACAGAATATGCAGGTACCTATACAAAATTTAGTTTAGTTTGGTCAAAAGTTCAAAAAAATAAGGTCAAAAAGTTCTTAATAAGCGATTGAAAGCTGTTGCGACAATGACTGAAGCGAAAAAACGTCAAAAAATACTAAAGTTAACCCACTTTTTAGGTTAAATAAATTGCTTGTTTTTAGTGTAAATTTTCCATTATACATTTTTCATTATTTATTAATTATTATCTCTGAAACTATGTTGTAACTATGAATTTAAATTTTCTTAAAAAATTTATTAGTGATTGTTTAATGTTGGTTTAGTTGTTTATAACAATGGTAAGAAGAGTTTTTTAATTATAAATAAATATGTTTGTAAACTTTCCGATATCCCGTATATTAGTGCAATGTATAAGAGTCTGAAAAACTTTGGAATTTAATATCTCCGGAACTATATTGTTCATAAATTTCGTTTTGCCACCAATCGATACAGAAGTATTTTTTAAATAATAATCTATCTGTGTTCTGATGTGGCCATCCACTTGACTTTACCATGCAACCTGGCCCCTCACTTACATTAATATTTAATAAAATTATTTATAATCATGTAGGGGAGGGGGGGGGGTTAGTTTTTGCATTTTTAAACTCCTAGGGGCACACTGATTATGTATACAAAATTTGGTTGAGTTTGGTAAATGGCAAAGATTTTCATTTTTGACCCTCCCCCCCATTTTTGGAGGTTAGTTTTTGCATTTTTATACTTCTGGGGACCCACTGATTATGTATACAAAATTTGGTTGAGTTTGGTAAATGGCAAAGATTTTCATTTTTTGACCCCCCCCCCCCATTTTGGGGGGTTAGAATTTGCATTTTTAGACTCCTGTTGGTCCATTGATTATGTATACAAAATTTGGTTGAGTTTTCTCAAACCACCTAGATTTTTAATTTTTAACCCCCCTTCCACCCCCCTTAATTTTGGGTCGATATGCACCAAAATCTAATAAACTCTTAATCTCAATGGACCAAAACTACGTGTGAAATTTGGTTTCGATATTCACACTAGTTTTTGAGCTAGTTCGTCCACAAAAATTTGGTAACGCACAGACTAACTAACAACCACAGACATTTTGACAAAACAATTATTATCTCAAAAAATATAATTTTTTCGATGTTCACTTATTAGAGCTTTTTTGTAGAGCAAAATACCATGGTTTTGCTCAATTTTTAAAATCGAAATAGTTTAAGCCGTTTTTGAGATATTTTGAAAAAAAACACTTTTTTCATGTACGATTACAATACTTGACCATACCCTGTATGGTAAAGTAAAAAATCCTAAGAAAACCCATATGGTGAAACAACTACTTTAAAATACGCTCTGATAAAAATCCAATTTTTCTTTTATATTTTTTAAATTTTTTTTTCAAATTGCGATTCACTTGGCTTTTGTTGATCTCTTCAGTATCAAATAGCTTGACTATGATTTCATTCGAAATTCGAGGCCAGCCGTTCGTTGTACGTTTTGTTTTCCATTGAATGTTGTTAAATAACTTTGACTGATATGTGATCAATGAAACAAGAGACGTGGAAACTCGACTTACGACTAGGGTGGCTGAATTCAGGTTTGTCAATCAAATTTCAACCAAAATCGAAATACGAGGCTCTAAGCCCTTTTATTTTTTGAAAGCTCAAATTGTTTAACAAATTATCGCCATAAACTATTATTAAATTAATTAAATGTTATAAAATTCATTATTTGCGTATATCATAGATACGGGGTGGGGTATAAAGATCTACCACATTTTGAAGACGTATAAAAAAATGAAAAATTTAACCAGAAAAAAACTGAATATATTTTTGAAAAGAACATTAAATATTTTTTTTTAATGTGTTTTAAACATTATCAGACAAAAAAAAAGTGGAGAGGGGTTAAAAATGAAAATACCAGCACTTTCGACCAAACTCAACCAAATTTTGTATACATATTCTATGGCCCCCAAAAAGGCTAGAAATGCAAAAACTAACCACCCAAAATGGAGGGGGAGGTCAAAAATGAAAATCCTAGACCTTTTGAACAAACTAAACCAAATTTTGTATACCTACATGTTCTGTTGATCCCCAAAAAGCTAGAAGTTCAAAAACTAACCAAATTTTGTATACATAGTTTGGTCGAAAGGGCTAGAATTTTCATTTTTGACCCTCTCCCTCCATTTTAGGTGGTTATTTTTTGCATTTCTAGCCTTCTTAGGGTCTTTTAAAAAAGTCAGTAGACTCGTTTATTTATTCGTTTATTCATTTATTTATTTATTTGGAGAAAACACCAAATGATATAAGTATAGTTAACCTTTAAAAGAATTAAATTATAATTAATCAATGAGTTTTATCATATACCATACTACAAGTACAAAAAATTTACCCACTAAGAAAGCTAAGATGAAATTTTTACAAAATAATAATTACCCACTTATAAAAATTTAGTAAAAAAAGGGGTGAGTAAAGAAAATATTTTGTGAAGGGTGCGTAATCACCTGCAGCAAGCCAGGGATGACAAAAAATAATCAAGATAATAGAATTTTTAATATTAATACTAGTAGTCTAAGATCCCGAATTAGGTCGACCTTCGTTTATCGAGTTTCCTAATAAAATTAATATTTTGATAATATAATGTATTAATAAACAAAACTTGATAGGGCCGACATCCAATTTCGCTGCATAGCTATTTTTAATAAAAAATTATAGTTATTAATTTTATTACATAAATGTAGTTATCGAGTTTCCGGATAAATATATTACCAATCGAGAGTAAAATATGTATATAAAATGCTAAATTTAGATCGCCATCCTTTTTCCCTGCATAAGGACAGTTATTAGGGTATCAACAGGTAACTTCGAAATAGTATTTTGTAGTTATTTTAGTATTTTTGAGTTTCCTTTATTGTTATATATGAAAATGTAGATAATTAAAAAAATAAAATAAATAAATCTAATAAATTAGATAAAATAGCTATGCAGGGAAATTGGATGTCGACCCTATCAAGTTTTGTTTATTAATACATTATATTATCAATATATTAATTTCATTAGGAAACTCGATAGGTGAAGGTCCACCTAAGTAGGGATCTTGAACTATAGTAATAGTATTTTTATTATAAATTTGTTCTTTAATTGACCTTATTTTTTTATAATATAATACTGATTGTTATTTAAACAAACGTAATTAAGCAATGAAGAATTAGGTACAAGGAATTTGTCCTTCTGGATGGAGAATTTTTTAGACAGTAAGTGTAAATACTGAAAAAACATTACCCTCCTCGTCTTTCGACGAGATCGCAGTAGGTGATGTAGAGTGGAAGTTTCAATAGAATCTTCTTGATGTTCGCCATTGAATATTATTCCAGGAAGATACAACAACCAAAGAGGCAATGTAGATAACTTACAAATCTCAAAAATAAAAACATATTAGTAGAACTTTCACTTTCTCCATACTCGCTTAGCCAACGAGCTGGTAGTAAATGAAAGTAGGTACAATAGCACAACAATGCGTTACTGTATTTCTAATAAGTATAATATGTGATGGTGCAAAGAAAAAGGGATCTTATCTTCATCGACTCGTTTTTTCAGGAAGGGTAAAAATAATATAAATAAACATATAGTACTATTATAGTATATATGTTGCAGTAAAAACCCGTTTTTTAGTAAGAACGCATTCTTACTAGTTAAAACCGGTTTCGCTAAATACCTTTATGGCAACTAGAGTTTACTGATGTTCGTTGAGTTTGGTTCAAAGGCCTAGAATCTTCATTTTTGACCTTCCGCCTCATTTCGTATGTTTATTTTCAAAAAAATTTTAAACGAAAGTGTCAAAAATTAAATCCTCTACAACTTTTCTTCTAATTTTTGACATTTTCGTTTAAAAAATTTTGAAAATAAACACACGAAATGAGGAGGAACGTCAAAAATGAAGATTCTAGATCTAGACCTTTGAACCAATCTCAACCAACATCAGTAAACTCTAGTTGCCATGAAGGTATTCAGCGAAACGCGTTTTAACTAGTAAGTGCAACACATAAATAATCAAGAATTCATAACTCAGTCAATTTTTGGAATTATTAGGCGAGACAAAAAACGTTTTGTTCAGTTGATTCTCTAGAAACAGAAGATGACATTAGCTCGATTTTGACCAGGGTGAAGATACGGACCCTTTTCCCATGCATTATCACATATAATCAAGTTAAATAAATGTGTTTATGATAAAATTATGTACTCACTATATAAAGAAAATAAATGTGTAGTTGGATGAGAGAAGACCAAAACAGCAACATCATAACAGCATGAAAGAAAAGAGAAGAATATAAAAAATAATTATTTATATTAAAGATTTATCAAATATCAAATAAGAATGCCTACCGTAGTACCGATTCGAGAAAACCCTGAAGAGAAACCTCAGCCCCCACGTACCAACCATACCCTCTTCATCTAAAATATAAAAAGAAAAAGAAAAAAATTAATAACTATTGCCTTATTCAGAAAAAAAAATGAAATGGGAATTGACTAAATACTAACCGAAGAGTCCACTTCTTTGCGCCCTGATGGCTTCATGTTCTAACCTATACCCTGAATCAAAAATGGCTCAGATGGCCAACTATTATCACGTCTTCATTCTTCAAGCTGGTCTTCTTTCTTGAGACGACCGCGAACGCGTAAAATACACGGTTAGGCTCAGTATGGCCTAGAAAATCACGGATTTAAGACCGAAAATGTGAATGCTCGGACGGAACGAGAAAACGCGCCCAAACCCGATAGTTTAGTTTTAAGAAGAAGGAAGAGGAAAACACACCACTCATACAAGTTACCTAAGATAAGAATCATTTAAAAGATTTCTTATCTACCAAATTCAAATCTCTCCTCCCACCTAACGCACTCCACACCTAATTTCGAAACGAGCTAAGAAGAGGAGAGATTGAATTGGTTAAAATTAGGATAGGAAACCTACTAGTACATCATAGTATATCCGATCATCATTGAAGTACAGCGTAAGATTCAAGGATTAATGTGCCCCTGCTGAAAAAAAGAAACCCTATCGAACGAACATAGCTAGCCCTACGGCACATCTCTCCAAGCGTCTCACCTGTACAGATCAAGAGGCATATGTCCTGTACATTCAGGTTTCCAGGAAAGACTTCAGTAATTGTCTTTCGAAAAGTTAACACAGTCATTCAGATAGAGTTGATAGAGGATAAAACCGATCTCTCAAGTATTGGTTGCATAGACAGCTGAGCCCTCTCGATAGCTGGGAAGTAAAAAATATGCCTGCCTATGTCCGGGCACCCCAAAAACCCGGCACATTCGCGTATCTATGGGGTTCTAAGACAACACCCTATGCCAGACTAATTATCTGAGTAGTTCATTGTCATTGCAACCAATACTTAAGTAAATCGGAAAATCCGTAATTAAACATTAAAAGGCCTAAACCCCACTTATAATTATATCGTTGGCGAAGGCGCAGATATATATATTGTTAAAAAATCGCCCCCTAAAGTCTAATTCCTCACCTAGGAGGAGTTATATTCGCGGATTATCAGTATTATTAACTGAACCTAACTATAAAGGTATATTTGTGGTTGCTTACTCTGTTTAATAAATGTATGTGTCTGTTGTACCTGAAAACAAAACACATAGACACACTGCACACCAAAGAGAAAGAAAGAAAAGAAGAAATCCCTTCCCTTAGTAGGCATTAGAGTGGTACTTCCTCTATATCTATTGGGCACATACATTACTAAACATGGTTAGCCCAACCACACACCTTTCTATTCTATTTATTCCTAATTTCTAAGCAGTAAAAACCTTTTTTAAGTCTTTTTGATTATCATTTGGATTATCAAAAGCGATGTCCCTCGGTGGTCGGGTAAGAATGGATGATGGACGGGGGGTTACCTAAATAAAAATAGATACACCCTAACACGATCCGAGAAGACATGAGATCGAGTTTTACTTACAGATTTACACTAATCTAAACCACCCATCAACATCATCCATTGCTCTGCTTTCCACATCCTTCCTTCCTTCCTGTCTTTTAAGGTAGGACCGCTTGCATGCATGGGCAATGGGCATGCGATTGGTAATCGAGATGGTTAAGGGTCACTGAAAATCCTATTAACTAATTTTTATTTTACCAAAATAATAATTTATTTAAAGTTTGTAATCTTATTTGAAATTTAAAATTTAATTCAAAAAATAAAAATTAATTTAAAATAAAAAAATAAACAAATTTCTTTAATTAAAATAAAAATTAAATGTAATTTATTTTTAAATGAATTTATTGAAATTTTTGAATATTACTATCTTTCTAAATACTACATGAGGGATTACGATGAAAACCTGTGTCTGAAAGAGAAAAAAAAAGAGAAAAACATCCTATGTTCTAAGTAGGCATTCTAATGCCCTTTAATGTTCTAAATAGCTAACTATATATCCCTATTATACTAATATTTAACCAGAAAAATAATTTTATTAAATTGAAAATTTTGAAAAAAGTCGAAAAAGTAGATCGACCTAAAGAAAACTATAATTGAATTGATCTGCGCCCCGCATCAATGAGATACATACCATTCGTTGCAATGTGGGGTGATTTAATTGGGCGCTCGGATACTCGCGCGGGATGCTCAACGTCCAACTAGTATATACATCAAACAGTCCTAAACGAATGAGTCAGCTTCGGGACGAAACAGTTCTTCAGATAGGATCATCATCGAGACTCTCGTAGATCTAGAAAAACCAAAAGAATAATAATAGTATTTATTTGTAAAAAAAAATTATATTATATAATACCTAATTAAATGAAAGCAAATATGTTTTGTCGTTTTTAGGCAATAACAAACATCATTTTTACTTTACCATACATCGTATGGTCAAGTAGTGTAATCGTGTATAAAAAAGTGTTTTTTTTTTGCTTCATTTTTTCAAAATATTTCAAAAACGGCTGAAACTATTTTGATTAAATAAAGTGGGAGAAGCAAGGGCATTTCGGACTACAAAAAAGCTCTAATAAGTGAACATCGAAAAAAATTATATTTTTCGAGAGAATATCTGTTTTGTCAAAATGTCTGTTACTACGTTAGTTAGTATTATTCTTAACTCACATCCTTAAAATATTAAATTTTCAATAAATATTTATTTTTACTAAAATATGATTTACCATATTAGTTAATTATAAAGATGTATGAAATCGACTATTTATAAAATAACATGAATTAAAAATAATATATTAATTTTTATTAATTTTATTTTTTTCTTAATAACTAAATTTTCCCTAGTGGCCTAGATATTCGAAAGATAATGCGTTTCCTTTAATATATATATATATTTTAATTATTGAAATAAATAATTTTATTAAATTACTAGCTGCAAAGCCCGCCTTCAGCGGCCTCTTGCTAGCCAGGGAGCTCGCCCCCTGGACCCCCCACCCGAAACCCACCCGAAACCCACCCAGCACCCTCACCCACACCACCACCCCAATGTCCAGACAAAACCTTAATTTTATATATATAGATAGATAGATAGATAGATACATAATTTCATTTAAATTGGTAACCATTACGACTGATTCTGTTGGGGGACGGACATAGATTCATAGATACATAGATACATAGGTACAGAGGTACAGAGGCAGGCATAAATGCGCTTTAGTAGTATAGGATGTAAATAAGAATTCTCAGAAAAGAAGCTCGCCGAGAGAGATAATTTCTAACTGTGAAAAGAATCGATGCTGCTAGATTTAACCAAGTGCTCGAAGGGGTGGGTGCGGAAATTACAATCGCAAGATTTACAACTAACATTGTTAAACATGCATTAGAATTATAGGGAACAAGCAAATGCCTATTAAATACACATGGAAATTAATATTAAAACTACATATTTCAAGTTAATATGAGAAATCTTAAGACTAAAGGCCTAGCACACTACCTGTGTGAACTGGTTATCGCCAAGAGATCAAGTAGCAATTATAGCGACTTGACTTGTCTAAACAAGTTCACACATGCAAGGAGGGCTAAAAGGACGACGTGTGCTATGCCCTTATGGGTTAAAGGAAATAAGAAAATGAAACTCACAAATTGGAAAAGAAGCCTGGTGAAGCCCACTCGCAGAGTCGCTAGCAATCCAGGATTAACCACTGCAATCGACTGGACACTGAAATTTAGAAATAATAAAATTTATATTAGAATCATGAAATAGATGAGTTAAAGAGAGAAGGTGAAGACGAATCAAAGATAAACTGAAATTAAAAGAAAAATTCTCCAAGCCAACCCTAGTAGCACAATGTTTCAAACTATATAGTCACTATATAGTGCCTATATAGATTTTCAAAATCTATATAGGTACTATATAGTGACTATATAGTTTGAAACATTATGCTACTAGGGTTGGCTTGGAGAATTTTTCTTTTAATTTGAGCTATGAGATTTTGAGAATCTATATAGGCACTATATAGTTACTACTAGTATATAGTTTGAAACATTGTGCTACTAGGGAATATACATAGGATTGCAATCATTCTTCAGGAAAGCTTCTTTTTTTCAAATTTTCACGAAATTTTTATTAAAGGATTTTATTCTTGTTTTGCTTAGAAAATAGTAATTGAATGCAATAGCATCTCATGATTAGAAGATAGCAATATTATTAAAAAATAATTTAATTCATATGCATAGAGGAATATCAAAATCTATTAGATCTTTATTGAAAATAGGTCAAATGGTGATAAGCTGAGGGCATAATTAGAAATAAAATAGAATACTTGACCATACCCTCCCTGTATGGTAAAGTAAAAATGAATATATTATTTAATCTAATGGTTAATTTAAAAAAGTAAATTAAAATTTTAAACTTACATTCTGAGTTGAGTGTTGCTCGGAGAATTCACTTTCATGCAGAGTCAAAGGATGGACTGATTATTCACCATATTCGACTGAAATAGATTATTTAGAAAATAAATTAATATAAGATATAAAATAATAATATAAGATATAAAATAAAATTAGGTTTAGGTACACACAGATTCCTAGGTTAGAAGCTCACCTGTCACCTTCGAATTCGCATAATTCTGTTATTTTGATTTTATAAAATTTCACTAGAAATGATTAAATAGCTATAAATATTCAAAAATAAAACATTTCCAAGATTGATTATCGAAAACTCGACTGGAAAATTAATCAAAATTGCATTGAAATTTTGGGCGTCATTAATGGCGTCGGTTATTCAAATCTTAATAATCAAATAGAGTGAAGGTGGGCTTAGGTGTCTCTGCCCGATCAAAAAATACAGTCTCTCTGATCTCATATTGCAAAGAGTACAAAAGATCTGATTATTCCAATAATAATTAAAAATTCAAATTTTAAAAATGTCTAAATATATAATATTATAACAAACACATATAATATATATGTATTATAAAATGAACCTATAATAAAAGAGATAAGTTATTATTTTCTTCGGGGGCCAAAATTGGGGTGGGGGGTTCAAAAAAATAAAGCTATCAATCAATATAAGTTGTAGACACGTTAGGTTTTCGCCTTAATTTAACAACCTAATATCACTTATATAATTAAAAAAATATATATAAATTATAATTAAAATCGCCCTTAAAATGGCTTCATAGCATGTAGTCCATCAATAAGTAAGAGCCCCGCCCCCCACACCGATAAAAAAAAATTGGACCAAAAAGTTAGTCGACAAGACTGAGCTATTCCCTGTTAAGGTAGTTCTTTCACAAATGCAAAAATGCAAGAAGTCTTCGAAACTTGGAATATAAGTAATTAAAATCATAATAAACACACTGTTAAAATTTGAAGACGATTTACCACACGAAACATGAAATAATTGCGATTAAAAATGAAATAATTTACATATGGTAGATTGGGAAAGGGTGGGGAAATGATAATTATTTTATTTTTTTTCATTGAAGGACTTTCACCATCTTGATGAAAAACTAATATTTGTTAGAATAATATATTCTGAGTAACTTAAAAAAAAACTGAAATTATTTACTGCGTAGTTTTGATAAAAAGCGATTATTTTTAGTGGAGGGGATAAAATATCAATGGCTTGGACACGATCCATACATAAAGAGAATATAGTAGCGTAAAATGTACAGTCATGTTAAAAAAACATAACCTAAAATTTTAACACCGTTCATATTTATAGAGTGGTTACGAGCCTAAAGCTTTTTGTGTGGATTGTCGCTAAAGAACCTCCTTAATATTAATTGATAGTGTGGTCCTCACATTTTGCATCCATCGCCTGCTCTACTTGAACTCTTATAAGAATAGTAAAAATAAAACCTCAGGTTTGTGATAATAAAGCTCTATTTTGTGACGGAAAGAAAATGATTTCTGTTTGCTACCTGAAACTTCCAAATGATTTCCCTTTCATTCATTCTTTCCTTTTCAATGAGATAAGTGTTTGGAATTTATTTTCTTTTATTTGTTACGTGCTGAGATGATGGGTTGGTATACGCGTATTGTATGTGTAACTAAAGAAGATGTTAGTCGTTGAGCAGGTGTCAGGGTGGTTTATTATTTGCCACAGAGGGGGTCATTTGAGCTCTAATTGGCGATAAATGACCATTAGGAAGCAAAGGGCCAGAGGGCCGGAGCACGCGCCCTGTCCTCCCCCTCGCCACAGAAATGCCTTCACACACAAGTTCATCTGTCAACGGCGCAAACGGCACATAAGAAAAATTACAGTTCAGTTCAAGGCAAACAAACGCCCTCCGATGAATGGACCTTGTTGACTCTATTAAAAAGCCAATTGCATCCAGATTGAGAGAGGAGATTCCAATCATTATCAGACATTCAGGCGGCAGCTTATAAAAAAATATTTAATAGACTAGAATAAACATTGTGATGTAATGCACTAATAGTCAATTATTAAAATATAAACCAAAGTAAACCCGAGACATACTGTTGTATGTCGGATTGTAAAGTCTTTGTTAAAGTTAACAAAGGGTAAACTTAATCGTATGTTTCCTATATTTGATTCAATCGCGAATCGAATGCAGGTGATTTTTGTCAAAAATATAATATCTGAACTTATATATTTTTAACTTGAAATAGTAAAATTAAATAAATTTATAATTGTCTCATCAATATATTAAAGAATAATTAACATATTAACGAGAATTGTTTTGTCGCGCTTTTTAAACAAGATATACTATATATCGCGAGACTACTGCTGGTTGAAGCTATTAGAGTCTGCTGAGTCTTAAGACTGGACCAAGAGAGAATGAAAAAGATATGATCCATTTAACTATAATCCAACTTAATTTTGCGTTTAGCCCACATGACACTTGGATGGATCACCAAATGAATTTGAAATCTGAGATGTTATATATATATTCAATCTCCCAATCCAGAGCGCCCGGTGATCCATTCAAGTGCCATGCGGGCTAAACGCAAAATGACGTTGGATTATAGCTAAATGGATCATATCTTTTTCATTCTCTCTCGGTCCAGTCTTAAGACTCAGCAGACTCCAATAGCTCCAACCAGCAGTAGTCTCGCAATATATATCTTGTTTAAAAAGCGCGATCAAAACAATTCTCGTTAATATGTTAATTATTCTTTAATATATTGATGAGAAAATTATAAAGGGTAAAACCTTAGAATTCACATTGTGCCCAGCCGGATGGCCAATCAGATGAAGTGCGTGTCATCTGATTGGCCATCCGGCCGGGCACAATGTGAATTCTAAGGTTTTACCCTTTGTCAACTTTTACAAAGACTTTACTAACCGACATACGACTGACCCTTAGAATTTTAGATGGAACAAGGGATGCTCAAGAGATAAATTGAAAGAAAAAGTGAAACTATTTCATGACTCGGTACGCTGTGCGTTGAATTAATAATTTTAAATGATAAATTAGTCCAGGATAATTGTGTGAAAAATTGGCATAAACAGCAAATAATTCCCGGTAAAGATTTTATTGCTGGAATACCTTTTTGGTCATTAGGGACCTTTCGACCACTTTATACATCAGCCTAGAAATTTTATTTTAATATATAACTTACAAAAACACAACATTACAAAATTTTACATTTCCAATATTAATCAAGTAATTTTGTACCTTAAGAACTAAGAATCATTTAAATTGAACTTGAATTATAATACACTACTGTGCAAAAAAATCGAGCCACCAATAAAAACTATTAAATAAGAAATTATTTTTAAAATTGCTACAAATAACCATATAATTTCTTCTATTAACTCTTAAACTAACATATTCAATAAATATGGGTGATTATTTTTGAAATTCTTTAGTAAAAATAAGTAAAATTAAATTAAAAGATATATTTATAAATTATTCTACTTTCTCAATATCACTTTACATTTAAATAATGTTTTAATAAAAGATCAAATTCCATTTGAAATATCAATCAATTGAATCATTTTGAATCATTAATCATCATTGATAGAAAGATAAAATATACAAAATGGATATTTCTCAAGTTCAAGCAGTTCAAATTATGTGCCTAATTAATTAAGGGCTAAGTCAACGACAAGTGCCAACTACACTTTCAATAAGCCGTTTTTCAGTAAATGTATGATTACTTGAAAAAAAAATTAAAAAT
Source organism: Forficula auricularia (assembly GCA_024734495.1). Classification (NCBI taxonomy): domain Eukaryota; kingdom Metazoa; phylum Arthropoda; class Insecta; order Dermaptera; family Forficulidae; genus Forficula; species Forficula auricularia. The sequence continues at coordinate 1,239,129 of JALMQS010000058.1, forward strand.
GATTTACTATTTAATAAAGTTTTTATTGGTGGCTCGATTTTTTTGCACCGTAGTGTAATTGTAAATTTTTGGTTGTGTTGAAGAAAATAATCATTTTCTATGTTTAATAAAAATAGTGTAATGTTCATCATTTAAGTTGGCAAATTATTTATTTATTAAATCGAAAGAATTAAGTATCTTTTTTTGAAAATTAGATTGTAAATTTTTTCAAAAATCAACTAGATTGCTGAAAACAGAATCTTTCTTAATGATTTCTTTATGTTTTTTATAAATAAATCATAAATACTAATTGATATTTTCTTCATCTATATCTATATATATAAAATTAAGGTTTTGTCTGTACATTGCTCCAAATCACGCCAAATTTTGGTTGCACACGTTTCAAGCAGAACGAAAACACCCTCAACAAAATTTCTGCCCGTCTGTCTGTCTGTCTGTGTGTCTGTATGTCTGTCTGTTTCAGTGGTCTCCGCGAAAAGTTGCTCACGATTCATGTATAACCGGCTAAAGGGATTATTATGAAATTTCATATTTACACCAGATGTCTTCTAACTTACGTTTTTAGCTATATATATATAAGTTTTGATATTTTGACCCCAAAAGGGGGTTTGGGGGGCGCACGAATGAAAATTATCAAATAACTCCTAAACTATTAACTCTACAGCAAATTTTGTAATGAGCAAAGTTGTAGGGAATGTGATTGCTGACAACTTTTGTTTAAAGAAATTCCCCCCAAAAAGGGGGAGGGTGAAAAATATGTAAATTCTTGCCCTTGGAGCAAACTCAACCAAATTTTGTATACATAATCTGTGGGTCACTAGAAGGCTAGAAATGCAAAAACTGGGTGAGGGGATGGAGTGGGGGTGGGTTAGGGCATGAGGTGCGCGGGATGGAATGGGAGTGGAGTGAGGGAGTAAGGCGGAGTAGGGGGTGCAGGGGGTGGAGCGGGGGTACAGGGGGCGTTGTTTCGGGGTGGGGTCCAGGGGGCTAGGTGAGGGTGGAGGGCACGGGGGTGCGGGGTGGTGGTGCAGGGTTGGTGGAGTGGGGGTTCAGGTGAGGGTCCAGTGTCGTAGAGGGGTGGTACGGGAGTGGGGGTCCGAGGTGGCTGGGGTGCAGGATAGAGTGTTGGGGTGCTGGTGTGGGGGCGGGTGTTGGGCACGAGTGCATGGTGCGGGGGGTAGGGGTGCTGAGTGGGTTTGGCGTGCCCCCTGGCTAGCAAGAGGGCCGCCGAAGGCGGTCCTTGCAGCTAGTATTACATAAAATTTAGATTCATTTTGATTTAATTATTTTTAAGAATATTCTAAATTACAAAATTACTTTATTAATATTGAAAATGTAATATTTTGTAATGTTATGTTTTTGTAAGTTATATATTAAAATAACATTTTTAGGCTGACCTTCCAAAATGGGAGGGGAGGGTCAAAAATGAAAATTCTAGCCCTTTCGACCAAACTATGTATACAAAATTTGGTTAGTTTTTGCATTTCTAGCCTTTTGGGGGCCCACAGAATATGTATACAAAATTTGGTTGAGTTTGGTCGAAAGGGCTAGAATTTTCATTTTTGGACCCCCCCCCCCCCTCCATCACTCCACTTTTTTTTTTGTCTGATAATGTTTAAAACACATTTAAAAAATATATATTTTATGTTCTTTTCAAAAATATATTTAATTTTTTTTTTAGTTAAATTTTTTCATTTTTTTATATCTTTTCAAAATGTGGCTTTATGCCAAACCCTGTATTTTATCTTTTTGGGGTGAAAAAGATTATTCTTTTTCAAATGAAATTAGTTTTAAACAAGAAGTTTGACAAGAATTTTATCAATAGGTTTTATTAAATTTTAATTTTCCAGTATATAATAAAGAGATTGAATAATTTATATCTCGAAGATGTTTATTTAGATTCCCGATACTGAATGGTAAAGTAAAAATGAAAAATCATTTAATCTAATGGTTAATTTAAAATTGTAAATTAAAATTGAAATTTACATTCGAAGAAAGATGATCTTGATGATCTGAGGATTGCTCGGAGAATTCATTTTCTTGCAGAATTAAAGGATGGACTGATTATGCACCACATTCGACTGAAATAGAATATTAAGAATATAAATTAATATAAAATATAAAATAATTTTTTTTAATATTAAAGGAACCATACCTCTAACCAAAACCATATATATTTTTGAAAAATCAGTCAGAATATTTAAATTGCTTAAAAAAGTTTCTCTATAGGTCAATTGGTTTTGAAGGTACATATATATACTACTAGCTGCGACACCCGCCTTCGGCGGCCCTCTTGCTAGCCCCCTGGACCCCCAACCGAACCTCCATTCTACCTCCACACCTACCCTGTACCCCTCTACGCACCCATTCCACGCCTAAATCCATTCAGGACCCCCTGTACCCCACCCCTGCATTCCACCCCCGCACCCAGTTTTTGCATTTCTAACTCCCTAGAGACCCACAGATTATGTATACAAAATTTGGTTGAGTTTGGTCCAAGTCCAAGAATTTTCATTTTTTGACCCCCCTCCCCCGATTTTAGGTGGTTAGTTTTTAAATTTCTAGCCTTCTAGTGGCTATGTATACAAAATTTGATTGAGTTTGGTCCAAGGTCAAGAATGATACGAAGCCTTTTGTGTTTTAGACCACAAAATCAAAAATCCCCCATTTTTTTGTTCAGGTCTCAAATTTCAAAGAAATAAAAAACTTCCCGAGATTTAGCATTAATAAACCTACCCTAATAGCATAATGTTTCAAACTATATAGTAACTACATACCTAGTAGATTAGAAGAAGATTTCTAGAAATCTATAATAGGCACTATGTAGTTACTATATAGTTTGAAACATTGTGCTACTAGGGTATGTACCAAATTTGAATGCTAAAACTTAAAAACTCAAAAATTTACCCCAAAATGACTATATCTCCCTTTCGGGGATAAATAGAGCAAAATACAAAAATATTTTATTTTTTTTGTATTTCAACACTTTCTAACCTAAACCCATTTCGATATATTTTCTGGTTTAAGAGATCTTGAAAAACTCTGAAAATACATTTGGGGCCTTTTCCCCCCTTTAGGGTTCGAATTTCAAAAAATCCCTTCTTAACACACCCATAAATCGTTGAAAGAATATACATCCAAATTTCATCTTTCTAAGTCAAGCGGTTTAGGCTGTGCGTTGATAGATGAAACATCACTTATTCTTTCTATAAATACTAGCTGCAAGGCTCCGCCTTCGGCGGCCCTCTTGCTAGCCAAGGGGCACGCCCCTGGACCCCCAGCCCTCGTACCCCACCCCTCACCCCCCACCCCGCGCACCATGCCCAACCCCCGCCCCCACACCACCACCCCAACACTCCATTCCGCACCCTAACCCACTAACCCCCCTCGCCCCAACCCCCGCCCCCAAACCCCTCCAGCACCCCCTTATTATGATTATGTATACAAAATTTGGTTGAGTTTGCTCCAAGGGCAAGAATTAATATTTTTTTCACCCTCCCCCCTTTTTGGGTGGGTTTTTGGGTAAATTTAAACAAAAGTTGTCAGAAATCACATCCCCTACAACTTTAAATTATCTTCTTTTTTGACTGCCTCATCGATATCTACTTAATTCACTTATCAGTCCGTCTCCAAAAGTTAGTCTAATCTTAATATTTATATTTAAAAGACTGATGATGAAGACCAAGTCTTCGAAACTATAGTCTCAAATAAATAAATAATATATAAATATATATACAGATATATAATTTCGATATATATGTGTGTATGCTTATTTGCATCAAACAGAGGACAACCTATTTGTTTTTGGGAATAGCTATTAGTGCCAATTAATTCATATGCACAGAGAAATATCAAAAAATCTATGTAGACTTCTGTTGAAAATAGGTCAACTGGTGACAAGCCGAGGGCATAATTTCAGAAATAAAATACAATGCTTGACCATACCTCCTGTAGCAAAAGTAAAAATGAATATATTATTTAACTCTAAATGTTGCTTTTAAAAAGCGTAAATTAAAATTTGAAATCCTCTAGCGATTCTAAAGCTGAGGCTTGCTCGGAGAATTCATTTCATGCACGAGTCAAAGAGTGGACTGATTATTCACCATATTCGACTGAAATAGAATATTAAGAAAATAAATTAATATAAGATGTAAATAAGCACGGCTTGAAATTTTTTGATTTTATGCTTAGAAAATAGTAATTGAATGAAACAGCATCTTCATGATTACAAGATAGCAATAATATTATGGAATAATTTAATTCATATACATATAGGAATATCAAATTCTATTACATCTTTATTGAATTGATCAAATGGTGATAAGCCGAGGACACAAATTAAAAATAAAATACTTGACCATACCCTGTATGGTAAAGTAAAAATGAATATATTATTTAATCTAATGCTTTATTAAATTAAAATTGAAACTTACATTCTGAGCTGAGGCTAGCTCGGAGAATTCATTTCATGCACGGTCAAAGAAAGGTTGACTGATTATTCACCATATTCGACTGAAATAGAATATTAAGAAAAATAAATTAATATAAGATATAAAATAATAATATAAGATATAAAATAAAACTTAAGTTTAGGTACATCCGGATTCCTAGGTTAGAAGCTCACCTGTCACGCCTCGAATTCGCATAATTCTGTTATTTTGATTTTAGTAAAATCCCCATCATAGCAATGATTAAATAGCTATAAATATTCAAAAATAAAACATTTCCAAGATATGACTATCGAAAACTAATTAATTAAAATCGCAATTGAAATTTTGGAAGTTATTAATGGCGTCGGTTATTCAAATCCTAAATAACTTCAAATAGAGCGAAGGTGGCTTGTGTAGCCTCTGTTCGGTCAAAGAAATACAGTTCTTTGATCTCCTAGTTGCTAAGAGTGTACAAAACATCTGATCGTTCCAATAATAATTAAAAATTCAAATTTTCAAAATGTATAATAAAATGTACATGAACATCTAATATATTTATATATATATAAAATATGCAATTACAGAATAAAAAAAGAGAGTTATTATTTTCTTCGGGGGCCAATTTGGGGTGGGGGGGGGTTCAAAACAACAAAGCTATCAATATAAGTTGTAGACACGTTAGGTAATCGATTTGTACGAAAATTCGAATATGCACTCTATATATATATAACTTCCTATGAAAATACTGTGAAATTGGTAGTGACCAAAAAATAGGAGAGGGGGGGGTTAAAAATTTCAAAAAAAAATCGAAGAAAGCTGATATTTCTAAGAAAATAGTCTCATAATTATGGAAAAAAGGAGATATTATTAATTGATAATGAGTCCAAAATTAAGAGGGGGAGAGTTTTTTCGTAAATAATTATAAATTATTTTAATTCAATATTAACATTACACGGTGGGGCATAAAGATCTGCCACATTTTGTAGAGGTACAAAAAATGAAAAAATTTAAGGTAGTTCTCTTCACAAATAAATGCAAAAATTCGAGCAGTCTTTGAAACTTGGAATATAAGTCATCAAAAGCATAATACACATACTGTTAAAATTTGAAGACGATTTACCACACCAAACATGAAATAATTGCAATTAAAAATGACATTTTTTACATAGGGTAGATAGGGAAAGGGTGGGGATATGAATCATTATTTTATTATTTTTCATTGAAGGACTTTCACCATCTTGATGAAAAACTAATATTTGTTAGAATAATATATTCGAGTAACTTAAAAAAAAAATTGAAATTATTTACCACGTAGTTTTGATAAAAACAAAAAAACAAACATATTTGGGCGATTATTTTTAGTGGAGGGGATATAAGCACAATGGCTTGGAAACGATCCGGCAAGTATGTGTGTATCCATATAGAGATTTGGTAGTGTGAGTGGACAGTCACGTTAAAAAACATAACCTAAAATTTTAGTTCCGTTCATATTTATAGAGTGGTTACGAGGCTAAAACTTTTTGTGTGGATTGTCGCGAAAGAACTACCTTAACTCAGAAAAAACTGTATATATTTTTGAAAAGAACATAAATTTTTTTTTTTTTTAATATGTTTTAAACATTATCAGACAAAAAAGGGGTAGTCATAAAATGAAAATTCTAGCCTTTTTCGACCAAACTCAACCAAATTTTGTATACATATTCTGTAGGGCTCCCAAAAAGACTAGAAATGCTAAAACTGACCAGCCAAAATGGGGGGAGGGGGAGGGTAAAAAATGAAAATTCTAGCCCTTTTGACCAAACTCAACAAATTTTGTATACATATTCTGTTTTGATAATACTAATAAAAAGAATATTGAGATAAATTTTTTTCTCATTATAAAAATATTTATTTAAGGTAGTTCTTTCGCAACAATCCACAGAAAAACTTTAAGCCTCGTAACCACTCTATAAATATCAACGGAACGAAAATTTTAGGTTTTGTTTTTTTAACATGACTCTCCACTCACACTACCAAATCTCTATATGGATACACACATACTTCTCGGATCGTTTCCAAGCCATTGTGCTTATATCCCCTCCACTAAAATTAATCGCCCAAATATGTTTGTTTTTTATCAAAACTTCGTGGTAAATAATTTCAATTTTTTTTAAGTTACTCCGAATATATTATTCTAACAAATATTAGTTTTTCATCAAGATGGTGAAAAGTCCTTCAATGAAAAAAAATAAAATAATGATCATTTTCCCACCCTTTCCCAATCTACCCTAAGTAAAAATGTCATTTTTAATTGCAATTATTTCATGTTTGGTGTGGTAAATCGTCTTCAAATTTTAACAGTGTGTTTATTATGCTTTTGATGACTTATATTCAAGTTTCAAAGACTTCTTGAATTTTTGAAATGTGAAAGAACTACCTTAACACAAAAATGATTTCAAGAAATAGAGTTGGAATTCTACACTAGTGCTTTTGTTATATTCTGTTGCCTGCAAATAACTTTTATTTTTACATTTATGAATAACTAATTAACTAGATTGTCAAATCTATTGAAAAATGTATCATTCGATTCATAAAAGTTGAATTATTGATCTGTATAAATTTGTTGAAAATGGTATAATTAGTATAGAAGTTATAGCCTTTTTAAAAGCTCGGTCCATGTACTTCCATGCGAAAAGGACAATTTTCACAATTTATTTCTCGATACTGGGACAGACGATCAACTTCAAATTTCGGGAATAAATATTTAATACATCAATGATTCGATGGTAAAAATTGGAGAATTTTCTATAAAAATGATAAACAGTCACGAACCCCCCTTAAAATAAGGTGTAGGAAAAAATAAAATAAGAAATTGATAGTGACCGAAAATAGGGGGGGGGTATTAAAAATTTTTTTTTCTAATAAATATAAAGATTCACAAATATACTAGTTATCTTCGTCAACATTAATTTACCTCATGAAAACGATTAACTTTTATTCTACTTTGTTTTAATGCTCTGAAATTAGCGCGCTTTGGCTTCTTGAAAAGAAATTCTTCAGGCGTTTCGTCACTATAAAATACTCTTTTATATCATTCCTTTTTTACTTCTATCTACTAAAAACTTCTATCCAACCCTTCATGAATTCAAAACTTAATATCAAATACCTAAGTAATACCAAAATAATCTTATATTTTTTAAAAATTAATAATTTTTACTTTCAATTATATATAGAATAAGTGAAGATTGAAATGACCTCTCCGGTATGGAGTTTTTGAAGTTTTCTGATTTCAATATGCTTTTATTCACAGTAGAAGTAGGTTTTCCTTAAAATGTATTATTTTACAAGCTAAACATATGTATGTGTACACATAGTTACATACTTTTTAAAGATTACTTTTACACAAAATAATCCTTCAGCAGTTATTGTTGTTTCGAGATAAAACATTTCTTCTTCACCTGAGATTGACCATAGATGCAGCGGATAATCCGTTCGCGGATAAAAGAGAATTTACTGTAATTTTATTTGCTACATGTTGCAGCAAAAACCGTTTTTTAGTAAGAACACGTTCTTACTAGTTAAAACTCGTTTCACTGAATACCTTTGTGGAAACTATAATTTACTGATGTTGTTTGAGTTTGGTCCAAAGGTCTAGAATCTTCATTTTTGATCTTCCGCTTCATTTTGGATGTTTATTTTCAAAAATTTTTAAACGACAATGTCAAAAATTAGAAGCAAAGTTGTAGAGGATGTAATTTTGATATTTTCGTTAAAAACTTTTTTGAAAATACCCACCCAAAATGAGGGAAGGGTCAAAAATGAACATTCTAAATTCTAGCCCACAGTAAACTCGCGTTTAGAAGGCTAGAAATGTAAAACTAACCACCCTAAATGGGGTTCAAAAATGAAAATTTAGCCCTTTCAACCAAACTCAACCAAATTTCGTACACATATTCTGTACCCCCAGAAGGCTAGAAATGCAAAATATAATCACCCGAAATGGGAAAATAAAATTGAAAATTATAGCCCTTTCGACGAGGAATGAACCGCGATTGGAATTAGGTGTACACCATCTTTGGAATTATATGGAATTATTTTGGAATTCATTAGATAATGCCCCTTCATCTATTTTCAGTTTTCACTTGGAAATGAAATTGGAATGGAAGTAAGTGTACACGAAATTAGGTCCCGGTTCAATTCCTTTGTCTTTCGACCAAACTCAACCAAATTTCGTATACATATTCTGCGGACCTCCAGAAGGCTAGAAATAGAAAAACTAAGTTGTTTGGTACAAGGCTTAGATACTCATTTTTGACTCTCCTCCTCAGGCGAAGGGGCCAGAAGAGAAAGTCCAGAAGGAGGAGGTCCAGGGGGCGAAGCCGAAGGCGGGCATCGCAGCTAATACTTCTATAAATGGTTATTAAGTTAGTTCTTTCACAAATGCAATAATTCAAGAATTCTTTGAAACTTGGAATATAAGTCATTAAAAGCATAATAAACACACAGTTAAAATTTGAAGACGATTTACCACACCAAACATGAAATAATTGCAATTAAAAATGACATTTTTAGCATAGGGTAGATAGGGAAAGGGTGGGATATGATCATTATTTTATTTTTTCATTAAAGGACTTTCACCATCTTGATGAAAAACTAATATTTGTTAGAATAATATATTCGGAGTAACTTAAAAAATTGAAATTATTTACCTCGTAGTTTTGATAAAAAACATATTTGGGCTATTATTTTTAGTGGAGAGGATATAAGCACAATGGCTTGGAAACGATCCGGCTAGTATGTGTGTATCTATATAGAGATTTAGGCCTGGTTGTCGCAAATGCTTTTAACAGATCAGACACTCAATCAGATGCCAGGCAATGTCAGTGATTGGCATCTGATTGGTCATCCCGATCTCTCCATTTACCATCTACCCTGTGTTAGTAAAAGCATTTACTTTGCGACATACAACCGGGCCTAGTGTGAGTAGACAGCCAGGTTAAAAAAACTACCCTCAAATTTCAGTTCCGTTCATACTATATATATTTGTCTAGATTAATTTGCCGCAACGCTGACGTAATGCTGCCGAGAGAGAGCGCCATCGGTATATTTGCGGCAAATTTGAAATATAATCGTAATTTGACTCAAATTTCGAAAATGAAAGACTCCAATTGGTTTTAAATTAAGAAACATTAAATATATTGATAATTATTACCCCCCCCTTCCCCACTCAAAAATTAAATATTCAATTCGCTTTCTTGCGCACAGAAAAAGAAATCAATCACATCTTATTTGATTTATATAATACTATTTGTTTATTTTTTAATAATTTGCCACTTTTTTATATTTAAAAATCTAAATTTTGTTATTCTTATTTTTTGATTTTTACAAAATTAAACGACTTAAGACACGCATGCCCATATGAGTTTCTCATTGCAATACTGAGCAGCCTGTCAACCAAACAACACCTGATCTCTTTTAAATATCTGGAGCCTTATATCGATTATCGATCCCAAATTTTAAAAAAATGATATAATATAATTCTCCTCCTCACACGATACCACTTATTTAAATAAATCTATTTCCACACAAAAAATATCACAATGCTGTAGATTATAGGAAAATACTTCCAGATTCATATCTAGAGCCTCATTTCTGTAGCTGTCAGGACGAAAATGAGGCGAAACTTTTAAGAGACTATGTATTTTAGGGAGTTTACACATACATTTGGAGTGTGGTTTTTTAAGAGGAATAAAATTTTTGGACCGAGACGCCGCCCGCCAGGCCACCAGCTCCGGAGGGCCGAGCTCGAGGGCGTGCCGAAGGCACGCACGAAAAGCTCGTATTTATATAGTGGTTAATGAGGCTAAAACTTTTTGTGTGGATTGTCGCGAAAGAACTTCCTTAATTCACTGAAACTGCAAACAGTCTTGAAATAGTTTTCCATTTTTCGCCATTTCCACTCTGAATATTCCCCTTTGAAGCTAGTGAAATATATATATCTCTTGGAATTTGAATCAGTACAGAGTGTCTGTCTATTTGTCTTGGCTGTATACAATAGAATGGGGAAAGGAGTTTTTCCATCGTTTTTGAGGAGAGCTCGCTCTTTGGCTTGCTTGGCTCTCGGAGTGCGATGGACTCGATTCCGCCCGGTCACTTACCTGGCGGCTTGGCGTACCATTCATTCTGCACTGAAGAATTCCTCAGTGCAGAAACCGAGCCAGAGGAAATGACCAACCCTCATTATCCTTAAGCCTTACCTGCCCACGGACACAGGCCACTACCTGTTTGTTTGTTCCCTACGCAAAAGGAAAATAATGTCTTGATTGAAACAGCTCGCTTTAAAACAATATTAACATCCATTATTCCAAACCATTACTAATCCACTGCCATATACTTCCATTTTATGATTAAAAACAATTTAATTAATTTAAGGTAGTCGTTTCACCATATGGGTTTTCTTATGATTTTTCTGAAATTTAGACAGATTTATATTTAAATACTTCTGCATCGATTGGTGCAAAAACAAAATTTATGAACAATAATTGAATGTAATAAGGCAGCCCAGAGGTAGTGAGGAAAGAAAAGAACACATATTAAATAAGGTGTAATTTATTGGAATCCTTCCTCCTTTCTTCCTTTTATAATTTTGTAATATTGGTTTATAGACCCTGAAGAAGGAGGGAAAAATCCTCCGAAACGTCGGTTTGAAAGGAAAGGAGGAAGGATTCCAATAAATTACACCTTATTTGATATGTGATAATTTTTTCTTTTCCTCACTACCTCTGGGCTGCCTTCCATTACATTCACTCAAAGTTTCCACCAGAGAAAATTTCGTGCAAAAAAATTTATGAACAATATAGTTCTGGAGATATTAAATTCCAAAGATAGAGTTTTTCAGACTCTTATACATTGCTCTATACGGGAAATCGGAAATCTTACGTACATATTTAATTATAATTAAGGAACTCTTTCTTACCAATGTTATAAAAAACTAAACCAACATTAAACAATTATTGATAAAAGGATTGGTAGGTTTCACATTAAGATATAAAAAAATAAATTCGTTTTATTTTTTTATATCTTAATGTGAAACCTACCAAGTATTTTTATCCAATAATTTTAAAAATGTTTCACCAAGTACCAACACCAAATTCCTTAAAAACTATATTAAACAATAACCAATACATTTTTTAAGAAAATTTTAATTCATAGTTACAACACAGTTTCTGATATAATAATGAATAAACAATGAAAAATGTATAATGTAAAATTACACTAAAAACAATCTGGCAACAACCCATATATTTAACCTAAAAAGAGGGTTAACTTTAGTACTTTTTTGATGTTTTTTTGCTTCAGCCATTGTCGCAACATTTTTCAATCGCTTATTAAGAACTTTTTGATTTATAAATCTCCCTTTATAATGTACTTTATGTGAAATTTCTATGATAAAATATATACAATCTCGGACAGCGTCTCAGATTTTCCAAATGAGCAATGGCTAGTAGTGGTACATAAACAGCAAAAAGTTTTGGGCTTATGAATTATGAATCCTTGTTGTCTGTTCTATATATTCTAGCATTAACTTTTTGCTAGTATTGTCGCGAAACAACTACCTTAATACAACTTTTTCAGAAAATCATAAATATATTTCAGAAATCTCAATTCAATTTCAAATAAACTGAAACGGATCGAGGCTAAACTTTAATCCAATGTCAATTGAAATATCAATATGTTTATTCCTTTATTATTAATCAGATAACACTTGCAATTTGCAGTCCATGATGATTTAAATTCAAAAATAGCCATCGATTCTCATCTAGTACTTGAGGAATAATAATTCTACATTGGATTTTTGACGTTTTGGTTATTATTGGTAACCATTGATGAAAACATGGAGGAATCGACTTAAAATCAAAAATAACGATCGATTCTTATCTAATACTAGAGGAATAACCTTATTGCTTCAGTTACTTGAGTTGTTTACCAAAATAGAATTTAGTCTTTTTGATTTTAAGTCGATTCTTCCACGATTTCACTAAAGGTTGCCGTTCATAGTCAAAACATCAAAAATTGAATGCAATAAGGTTATTCCTCTAGTATTAGATAAGAATTGATCGGTATTTTTGATTTTAAGTGGATTCCTCCATGTCTTCAGCAAATGGTTACCAATAATAACCAAAACGTCAAAAATCCAAAAAAGTACTGGATAAAGTACTAATGTTTGTGGATCGATATGTACCAAAAACTAATCAGCGCTTCATTTTGTTAAAATAATGGCAGGTTTTCAATTTCATTTCAATCGATGCAACAGTGTAGAAAAAATCATGGACCAAAAAAACGATAACATACATACATCCATCCGCACAGACTAAATGAAAAAATCGCACTTTTTGGCCTCTCGACGAGACCCCATGTAATTTTTGGCAAAACCACCACGTGCTAAAATTTAACCTAATTAAATACTACAATTTGTGACTTTGGTTGAGACCATGGGTTTCGTAGTCTTTACCTGAGGACCCTTTGAAGTCTCGCTTCATGAGGGTTCTAGTGGTGTTTAAAAATAAAAATTTAAAATTAAAAAAAAATATTTTAATTATATTTTTGGAGTTTTATTTTAAAAACTCTATACATATTTCGGGTTTTTAGCACATCATCAGGAGCTAGTGTTTACAAATACATTTCATTCTGTTAAATTCTGCAAACTTTTCTCTATAAAAAGATTAAGACTATAAAGTAAAAAAATAAATTATATTTTTGCAACGAAATTTTCTCTGGAGAGAGACGGACTGGTAAAATTTTAATTGAAAGTAATGGAAGGCAGCCCAGAGGTAGTGAGGAAAGAAAAATTAACACATATAAAATAAGGTGTAATTTATTGGAATCCTTCTCCTTTCCTTTCAAACCGACGTTTCGGAGGATTTTTCCCTCCTTCTTCAGGGTTTCAAAGGGTCAATGAAACAAATAAAATGTTTCCTTCTTCTCTCCACAGTAGTGTTCAAAAACTTTCTTCATTTGTAACAAAAGGCATAGAAAGACAAAAAAATTTTTTTCCTCCTTCCATTACTTTCAATTAAAATAAATTATATTTTAAAAAAACTAAAAAAACTCGATTCTTAAAAGCCCATAATAATGTAATACTTAATCAAAAATCTTGCGACACTTTGGCGAAATTAATTATAAGAACATGTTACTGCGCCCCACACTTTTTGATTAAGTATTACATTATTTTGTACTTTTTAGAAACTTGTTTTTTAGTTTTTTTTAATATAATTTATTACACGCTTTATATTAGCTTCACCTGTATGTATGTATCTATCAATGTGACTTTTGCTCTGTTAAATTCCGCAAACATTTCTCTATAAAAATAATTAAGACTAAAAAGTAAAAAACACGCTAATGCATTAAAAAGTACATAATAATGTAATAATCAAAAAGCGTGGGACACTTTGTCGAAATTAATTAAAAGTACATGCTTCTGCGCCCCAGAGTTGTTGTATGTTTTCCAGTATCTACATATAAATCTCAATGTTGTAAGGAATTTTATGACCTTATTTTGGGCCATGGGTCGGACAGCCCTTGTTTAAATCGAATGGGATTAAAGAAGAATATGAGGAATGGTTATTTTTAAAAAGGGTCACGGATATCATAATAATCCCTGACCATCCATTATCTATTGACTTGTAAGAACGTGCAAAGATCTAAAGGACAAGTCCTGACAAGTTTTAGTCCAGGAGAGAAATTATCAATTAATTGTGATTGTTCTAGAAAACTCCAATTCCTTGTCTCCTTGAACTTGGAGAATGATAACTATAGACTTGGTTGGTGTCATAGCATATAAATTACTGAAATAATAAATGTTTTAGAAAATGAAAATATGAGAAGATAAATTTTTAAATAATCGAAACTTCATTTTTTTCTTTTATCTTATAAAATTTTGTGGATATTGATGAGGCAGTCAAAAAAGAAGAAGATAATTTACACTATCTTTTTATTCATAAAACCGACGTTTCGGAGGCTATTCCCTCCTTCTTCAGGGTTTTGAAAAGTCAGTGAAGGAAATCCAATGCGGCATTCCCCTCTGTCTCCTCTTTTTTTTGGACTGCCTCATCAATATCCACTTAATTCACTTATCAGTCCGTCTCCAAAAATTACTCCAATCTTATTATAAAATTGTGCTTATGATTTTGCTTTTAGTGAATTTTATTCTTGAAAAAATCTCCACGTATTGTACAAATGTACATTCATATTTCGAAAAAGGGAATAAATATATCTCTACATAGTAAATCCCAATGTTTTAAGGATGCTTATGATTTTATTTTGGGCCACACTTCATTGCAGTGCTGGGCCGCATGCGGCCTTCGGGTTGGACAGCCCTGGTATAGGTATATGTTTATTTGCTTCAAGAAGAGGACAGCCTCTTTAATTTCTCTGACAACTCTGCTACCGAGGGGTGAACCGCGACCTAAAATCGTGTACACCTACTTCCAACTTTCATTTCCAAGTGGAAGACAATAGATGATAATAGATTATCTAATGAATTCCAAATAATTCCAGACAGTGTACGCCTAATTCTAATCGCGGTTCACCCCCTCGTCTGCAAAAACAAAATCTATTCAATTGAACCGGTTTTTGATTGTTTCGTTGACATTCCTTCAACAAAAAATTTATAAATGTTTCACTTGATCACTTTTCATAATTGACAAAAAAAAAGAGTTTTGTCATCTTTCCAAATTTTATATATTTAATAATTTTTAATGAAATTATTTGAGTAGAATTGCTTGTAATAATTATTTATGCCAAAAATGACCTTATCTACCTGAAAATTTTCGGGCAAAATATAATCTTCAAAAAAGGGACTAGGCATAAAACGGGCCCTTTTCAGAAAGACAAGCCAACCCTCGGCTTTGAAAATAAAATTCTTTCTATTTTTCAAACCTTCAAAATGAACACCCAAAAACATGACCATTTCAGGTAGAAAAAATGTTATTATATGGCAATGACTGTATTTGAATGAACTTTAATTTTCACTCACTTTTAATTCTAAAGTAATTTTCTAATTAATTGACAAAGAATTATAAAATTTAGTAAGATGATAAACAGAATTAATAATTATTTTTTGAACCAAAAAAATCAATAATAAATTGGAAGGAACTCTTGAAAAATTAAAATTTTTTCAGTGATTAGCTCCGAAAAATTCAAAAGTCATATGTAAACATTTTAATTTCTTGATTAGTTTTTGAGAATTTTTTTATTTTATATATAACTAAATATAACTAAACTTCTTGAGGATACAAATTCTCATTTAAATAGGTGTTAGTTTTATTCTTTTTTGACAAAAAACACACTTTTATCATTTATTTTTCCTTATTACCAGCACCTATTTAAATGAGAATTTGTATCCTCAAGAAGTTTGGATTAAACATTTTAAATTTAATCATTATCTATATTTTCTTCTTATTTTTACCATACAGAGAGGCTATGGTCAAGTATTGTAATCGTGCATGGAAAAAGTGTTTTTTGCTTAGGTGTAGGGTCAAAAAATTAAAATCAAGGCCCTTGTACCAAATACAACCAAATTTTGTCTACATAATCAATGAACTTTCTACGGGTTTTTCATTCTTAAATTATCGTAAGTATCTGAATCCAAAAACAAAGAGAAAAAATGATTTTGCTCCACGTTCGAAATTTTTTAACACAATTAGCAAAAAAATTAACTGCAACGGATCGTTGCTAAACTTTATCAAATTCATTTGAAATATTAATATGTTTATTCCTTTATTATTAATCAGATATCACTTGCAATGTGCAGTTCATGTTGACTATAATTCAAAAATAATGATCAATTCTCATTTAACAGTCGAGGAATGACCATTCTACATTAGATTTTGACGCTTCGATTATTATTGGTAACTAACCATTGCTGAAAACATGGAGGAATTGACTTAAAATCAAAAATAACTTCAACGTTTTCAGAAGAGGTTGTCATTAATAGTCAAAACATCAAAAATGGAATGCAATAGAGGTTATTCCTCTAGTATTAGATAAGAATCGATCGGACAATGCTGTGGTTCTAGAGTCGATTCCTCCTATGTCTTCAGCAATGGTTGCCGTAAAAACCGAAACGTCAAAAATCCAATATCGAATGTGATTCTTCCTCAAGTACTAGATGAGAATCAATCGCAACTATTTTTGATTTTTAAGTCGATTCCCCCATGTCCTCAGCAATGGTAACAGAAAGGTAAGAAAACAACGAGGTTTGCTTTATGGTTTACTTATAAAGTTTCCTCCCAGAATTTTTACTATTTCACAAAGCGAGAAGCCTAACCATTTCTTACTTAATTAAATTGAAAGTTTTCCGCCGAGAGTAGCAGAGGTACTATATATTGAAGGAGACAATAAAAGAGTGTGTCTTCTGCTGGAATTATAAATTTTATTTATTTATAACGAGACTATAGTTTCGGGGGCTTACGCCCTCTTCATCCAGTCTATTACAATTGATTCACAGGAATTAATTTATGAAGTCCTCGAAACTATAGTCTCGTTATAAATAAATAAAATGTATAATTCCAACAGGAGACACGCTTGTCTCCTTCAATTCTTACTTCAAGTTGAGTTAAATGAGCTATCTTAAAAGATCAAATGAATAAATTTTAAAAAATTTAAATAAAAAATTAAAAAAGTACTATTTTATTCTAGAGTAAAGTACTTTAAAATATAATTTTACTAAAAACTTTATTTAACCTTTTTTGTGGTCCCCAAGGTACTTAATTAGGATATTAAATTTCATCAAAATTGGTTAAGTCATTTTCAAGATATTTAGAAAAAACTAAAAAAGTACTGAAATAAAGTACTAATGTTTGTGGACCGATATGTACCAAAAACTAATCAGCGCTTCATTTTGTTAAAATACTGGTAGGTTTTCAATTTCAATTCATTCGGTGCAACGGTGTGGAAAAATTCGTGGACGAAAAAAACGATAACACACACACACACATCCATCCATCCATCCATCCGCACGCACTTCCAAAAAAATTGCCACTTTTTGGCCTCTCGGCGAGATTCCAAGGTAATTTTTGGCAAAACCGTCACGTGCTAAAATTCAATCTCATTGAATACTTCAATTTGTGACCTTAATTGAGTCCATGGGTTCCGTAGTCTTTACCTGAGGACCCTTTGAAGTCGCGCTTGCCGCCAGACCGATTACAATACTTTCCCCCATGCTTCGCATTGAATAAAGTAAAAAAATTGATAAGTGATGGGAAGGCAGCCCAAGGATAGTGGATAAAATAAATTTATTGGATATTCATTTTTGATCACTCAAAAACCAACGTTTCGGAAGATTCCTTCTTCAGAGTCTACAATTCAAAAAACAATAATAATATACACAACAGAGTTGACCATCATTCATTTCATTCACAGCCCCGTTGTGTATTTTAATTTTTTATATAGAATTGTATATAGTAAGTACATTGAATAAGGAGGGAAAATCCTCCAAAACGTTGGTTTTTGAGTGATCAAAAAAATGAATCTATTTTATTCGAGAGAATTGTTTTCACTATCCTTGGGCTGCCTTTCCATCACTGATTAATTAAGATTCATACCAATCCGTCTCTCTCCGAAAAGAAAATTTCTTCTAATATTTTATCTATATATATAAAATTAAGGTTTTGTCTGTACATTGCTCCAAATCACGCCAAATTTTGGTTGCACAAGTTTCAAGCAAAGTTATGAACAAAAGCACCCTCAACAAAATTCCTGTCTGTCTGTATGTCTGTCTGTTACAGTGGTTTCCGAAAAGTTGCTCACGATTCACGTAAAAACGGCTGAAGGGATTATTATGAAATTTCATATTTACATCAGATGTCTTCTAACTTACGTTTTTAGCTATATAACGTTTTGATATTTTGACCCCAGAAGGGGTTTGGGGGGGGGGGGACGCACGAATGAAAATTATCAAATAACTCCTAAACTATTAACCCTACGGCAAATTTTATAATAAACAAAGTTGTAGTGGATGTGATTTCTGACAACTTTTGTTTAAAAAAATTTCCCCAAAAACCCACCCAAAAAGGGGGGGAGGGTGAAAAAATATAAATTCTTGCCCTTGGAGCAAACTCAACCAAATTGTGTATACATAATCTCTGGGCCCCTAGAGAGCTAGAAATGCAAAAACTAACCACCCAAAATATGGGGGGGGGGTTCAAAAAATGAAAATTCTTTCTCTTGAGCCAAACTCAACCAAATTTTGTATACATAATCTGTGGGTCACTAGAAGGCTAGAAATGCAAAAACTGGGTGCGGGGTTGGAATGGGGGTGTTTTGCTCCAAGGGCAAGAATTTACATTTTATCACCCCTCCCCCCTTTTTGGGTGGTTTTTTGGGAAAGTTTTTTTAAACAAAAGTTGTCAGAAATCACATCCCCTACAACTTTGTTTATCATAAAATTTGCCGTAGGGTTAATAGTTTAGGAGTTATTTGATAATTTTCATTCGTGCGCCCCCCCCCCAAACCCCCTTCTGGGGTCAAAATATCAAAACGTTATATAGCTAAAAACGTAAGTTAGAAGACATCTGATGTAAATATGAAATTTCATAATAATCCCTTCAGCCGTTTTTACGTGAATCGTGAGCAACTTTTCGAAAACGAGCAGAAACAGACATACATACAGGAATTTTGTTGAGAGGTGTTTGCGTACATAACTTTGCTTGAAACGTGTGCAACCAAAATTTGGCGTGATTTGGAGCAATGTACAGACAAAACCTTAATTTTATATAGATGGTATATAGATATGTATATGTATGTATATATATAGAATTATAAACGCCGTATAACTTTCTAATTCTGTTGTGTGGGTCTTAAACACACACACATACATTTTTTTTGTTAATTGAATCCTTTATTTTCAATTAAGTTGAAAAATAGAGTAGAATGATCTATTGTAGAGAATTATCGGCTGTTTTGTTTGTGAATATGCGAGAGATAGATATCGTCGGGATAAATAGAATAGATAGAGATCTGCGGATATCGATCTCTGCTGCGACGGCGTCTTTCTTGACTCTGGCGCCCCCGCCGCCGTTCGATACAACGAGAGCGAAAGAGAGAGAGAACATACCGGGAACAAAAAGAGAGAAAGAGAGAAACGAACACAGATCCATGAGAGAGGGTGAACACGAGGGGGTTAGAATAGAGGGTGAACGGGCGGGGGGGGGGGGGGAATGAAAAAGAACAAAAGTCAAAATTACGGTAAGAAATTGCCGTAATAAAAAGAATAGGGGGTTTTCTGAAAATGATTAGAAATTAAAAAAATACTTCCGTATATAAACATTAGAATAATAAATAAACAAAAGTAGAACTACGCAGAACGTATTAATTTAAATATCGCTTAAGTCACGCAAAACAGCCCCTAGAGTAAGAAATTTTCTATCATTTTTTTATACACGTAAATTTAAAATAGATTATTGAAGGAAAAAAGGAAACTTTTTCAAGACTCGGTACGGCTGTTTTGCAGTTTTGGGTGAAATTAATAAAATTCGCTCGGTGCTCGGTAACTTTATGCTTCAGTTAAAAGTAGGTATATATTAATTATTATTATTTTTAATTTAAAATTCTGATAAAAAGGTCGAATTAAATAAAAAAATGTGTTCGTAGAATCCATGCCCGACGAAAGTGAAACTTTTTTCTATTGATATATATGACTTTCTAATGGGTGGAGGTCTACAAATTATATCAAATTTCATAGCTCTGAGATTTATGGTTGCGAAACGCAGGGGAGTACATTCTCAAGTACGTAAACATCAACTTCCGGTCTCTTCTATTTTACTAACTTTTAAAGGAGTTCGGTGTTGGTTCTAGGTGAAACGTTTTAATATAATAATAAAACTTGAGTAAGATACGAGGTAGGTTTCACAAAAAAAGAAATAAAACAAAATTGAATTTTGAATTGGATATATTTCGGGGGTTAGCCCATCATCAGGAGTCTAAGAAAACTGATGTTGGGCTAACCGAAAATTCGAATTCAATTTTGTTTTATTTCTTTTTTTGTGAAACCTACCTCGTATCTTACTCAAGTTTTATTATTATATCTTCTATTTTAGCCAAAATCTTGTGGTACTTCTTGTAGCCTCTACATAGAAAAGTTTCAAATTTCAAGGCTCTGCGACTTATCGAAGACGAGATATGAAGCAAAAAATGCCTAAATATACCATAAATTATATACCATTTCTATTATTCTATGACGGCCTTTTCTGACGTGAGGTAAGAAAATATTAAATATCCGGGCATATAGGTAGAGGATTTTTAAAGGATTTAGCCTGCTCGGCCAGTGGGCTCTAAAAAGTCTAAAAATGCAAAAACTAACTGTCCAAAATAATTTTTTCGTCATTATAAATTCATTTTATAGTATATTTCATTTTTCTTGTTTTTTTTACTTGTTTTGAAATTTTTTCGATGTTCACTTATTAGAGCTTTTTTGTAGACCGAAATGCCATGGTTTCGCCCAATTTTTTTAATCAAAATAGTTTCAGCCGTTTTTGAGATATTTTGAAAAAACGAAGCAAAAAAAACACTTTTTCCATCTACGATTACAATACTTGACCATACCCTCTCTGTATGGTAAAGTAAAAAAGAAAATATAGATAATGATTAAATTTAAAATGTTTACTTATGACTTTTGAGTTATTCAGACCTAAGTCTAAATTATACTAAGCTTGATTTACTTATTAATTAAAAAGCGTGGGTCACTTTGTCGAAATTAATTAAAAGTACATGTTTCTGGGCCCCCACACCTTTTGATTAAGTATTACATTATTTTGTACTTTTTAGATTTTTTTTAGTCTTAATTATTTTTATAAAGAAAAGTTTGCGGAATTTAACAGAATGAAATGTATTTATTTTTATATAATTTTATTTAAGGTAGTTCTTTCACAAATGCAAAAATTCAAGAAGTCTTTGAAACTTGGAATATAAGTCATTAAAAGCATAATACACATACTGTTAAAATTTGAAGACGATTTACCACACCAAACATGAAATAATTGCAATTAAAAATGACATTTTTAACATAGGGTAGATAGGGAAAGGGTGGAGAAATGATCATTATTTTATTTTTTCATTGAAGGACTTTCACCATCTTGATGAAAAACTAATATTTGTTAGAATAATATATTCGGAGTAACTTAAAAAAAAAATTGAAATTATTTACCTCGTAGTTTTGATAAAAAACAAAAAAAACAAACATATTTGGGCTATTATTTTTAGTGGAGGGGATATAAGCACAATGGCTTGGAAACGATCCGGCTAGTATGTGTGTATCCATATAGAGATTTGGTAGTGTGAGTGGACAGTCACGTTAAAAAAACTTAACCTAAAATTTTAGTTCCGTTCATATTAGTCGTTACGAGGCTAAAACTTTTTTGTGTGGATTGTCGCGAAAGAACCTCCTTAAGTAAACCCAAAATTTATTACAAATTAAAAACCAAGTAAGTTTTTACGATTTTCGAAAAGAGGTAATATTTTTCAAAATTGCAACAACAACAACACTAGAGAGTGTCTGATTTCGTCATAATATTAACTTTATTTATTTCTTAGATTCTCCTATGAATTACTTTTAATACATACAATATAATAAATTTATTTTAATATTCATATAAATTTTTGATATAATGTATTTCAATTTTTATTATATTTTAATTTCCTTTTTCTTTTTCATAACAACTTTTATTAAAATTCTTTTGTATTTTTGTTCTTAAAAACTATTTGTGTAAAAGCTTTCATGAGAAACGAAAATTTTTGGAAAAAGGAACCAAAAGGGACAACTTTCTTGACAAAGGCTGTTTTGGGCCCGACCCTTTTTCTCTAGGATCCGAAAATACGAATAGTTCTGACGAAGGTTAGACTTTTTGAAAAAGAAATTCCATAAAGCTGTTTCCAAGAGTAGAAAGAAACCATTCCCCTATTGTCTAATGGAATAGATAGATAAAATTCTACTCAAAAATAAACTAGTAATTGCCTATAGAGAATTTAACTGTTATTAAACTTTTGATACCTAAGTCAAAATAAAAACGAATACATTTACAAAAATTAAAAAAAAAACAATTAGAGAACTAAAATGGGGGGATGACATATTATGTTATGCCTTGTATTACTGTGTATATTATATATTATATTATTTATTTTACTCAAAATTTGTCAGGGTTATGTTTTAGGTTGTTCTCTAAATAAATTTTAATAAGTAAACTTTTATAATCTGTTCTCTGAGGCGAATCGCCTCAGAGTATCATTAAATATATTAAATAAATAAATAAATAAAATCGAATTGGGGAGGTCATATAATAAGATCAATAGAGGAACCAGGATTTTGTTCTGCGAGGATATATTTATGTTGCAGTAAAAACCCGTTTTTTAGTAAGAACGGGCTCTTACTAGTTTAAACGCGTTTCACTGAATACCTTTGTGTAATTAGAGTTGACACTAATGTTGGTTGAGTTTGGTTCAAAGGTTTCAAGGTTCAAATTTTCATTTTTGACCTTCCGCCTCATTTTGGGTGTTTATTTTCAAAATTTGAAGCAAAGTTTTAGAGGATGTAATTTTTGACATTTTCGTATAAATTTTTTTCAAAATAAACACCCAAAATGAGGCGGAAGGTCAAAAATGAAGATTCTAGACCTTTAAACAAAATAAAACTACCCCCCCCCCCCCGTGGTTCCCGCACTGAATAAGATTCAAAGATGAAAGTCAAATAAGAAGATCCGAATGGAAGAAATTAGGAGAGACCTAATCGGGCCTGGTAGAAATTAAAATTTGTAAAAACTTACCATAATTATTCAATATATAAAAATTCTGCTACCCTCGGCAAAAAAACTTTCAATTTAATACCATAATTATCATTGTAAATTCATGTAAATATATTTATCAAAATTGTACCTCAATAGAGGCTTGAATAAATAAATAAATAAACTTTTGGTATATATAGAGATCTCATATTCATAATTAGTAGAGATTGTGGTGTTGGTGCAAGGTGAAACATCTTTAATAAAGATAAGAGTAAATCAATATTATATTTAATATTGATTTACTATGAGTTAAGGATTCTAGGTCACTTATTTCACATTAAAAAACATACCTATGTCCAACAAACGCCAACCTTATATTCTCACTTAACAATAGCTTAAGAGAAAGTGTCCTTTTAAAATAATTTAAAAATTCTTTCCCTCTGTTCAATAAACATATATATAACCTGTTATTCAATAAGTTGAATTAGTTACTTTCTGTACTTGGGATGATAGCCTGAAATATATACATATATTGAAAAAGCAAAAAAATTTTATATCTTTTAATTTTTTAATTTTAATGTGAAATAAGTGACCTAGTATCCTTAACTCATAGTAAATCATTATTAAATATAATATTTATTTACTCTTATCTTTCTCATATTCATTTTTATTTTTATTACATATAAACAATCAGAAATTCCTTACAAAAATATCAAAGATTTCGAGGAAACTTTTCCTTTATCAAGGACAAAATTTTTAATTAATATTTTGAAAAACTTGACAATGTTTATTATGCCCAAGATTTGTGCATATTTACAGGGTGATTTTCACTAACATTGCTTTATTTTTACTTTACTATACAGGTTATGGTCAAGTATTGTAATCGTGCATGAGAAAAGTGTTTTTTTTTCGAAATATCTCGAAAACGGCTGAATCTATTTTGATTACTTAAATTGGGTGAAACCATGGGATTTCGGTCTACAAAAAAGCTCTTATAAGTGAACATCGAAAAAATTATATTTTTTGAGATAATAATTGTTTTGTCAAAATGTCTGTTAGTTGTTATTATTTTACTTAGGGAAAGTGGTGTAGGTTTTAGGTGAAACATGATATTAATTAATAAGTTGTTATTATAGTTAGTCTGCACGTTACCAAATTTTTGTGGACGAGCTAGCCCAAAAGCTAGTGTGAATATCAAAACCAAATTTCCCACGTAGTTTTGGTGCATTGAGATTAAGAGCTGATTAGATTTTGGTGCATATCGACCCAAATTTAAGGGGGTAGGGGGAGGGTTAATAATTAAAAATCTAGGCCATTTGAGCAAATTCAACCAAATTTTGTATACATAATCAGTAGGCCCCCAGAATACTAAAAATTCAAAAACAAACATCTAAAACGGGGGAGGAGGGGGGTGGGGTCAAAAATAAAAATGTATCCCATTTGAGCAAAATCAACCAAATTTTGTGTACATAATCACTGGGCCCCCAGAAGTCTAAAAATTCAAAAACTAACCCCCCTAAATGGTGGCAGGGAGTTGTAGGGCCCAAAAATTAAAATCTAGGCCCTTGTACCAAACTCAACCAGAAGTGTATGATAAAGTCAAGTGGATGGCCACATCAGAACGTGTCAATTTATTTTACTGGAACATGATTGGAAGAAATATAAACCTTAGTTAAACTTATCTTTTGATCGAATTTATGATTTCAGGAGCCAATCGGAAGAGGTATGTTCAATTAGACACAACTTTATAATTTGAAATAGGAATGTGTCACAGTGGGCTATTATTGAATATATCGTACAAAAAGAAACAAATTTAATCATGATTTTTTTTTACAAGCTCTTAAAAATATCCCCTACATATCCTTGCATATTTTTTTAATACTTGTAACAATATCTTCGAGGTGGCGTCGATAATTATTGTACATTCCAAGTAAAAAGACTAGAAAAATCCAATTTCCCATAAGACTCCATGTTATATCGCGAAAACTTTTATATCTCGTCAGTAAAATGATAAAAGTACTCAAAAATTATAGAGGTGACTTTTTCATATTCATAAGCCTATGTTGATTTTTCCATAATTGTCTGATCGAAAATAGTAAATTTGATAATAATTGAAGAACCTCCTTAAGGATTAATCACATTATAATAGGTCATATAAAAAGTTTACGCGGTTTTTTGGTAAATTTTAGAACAAAAAATTTCTTTATTGAAAATCAATTCTAATCAAGTACATATTGACCATTATTATCTATGACCTTTTTGCCGTTTTTGGATAAGCTTCATAGTTCCATCAGTGTAGAACTTCTGTAGTTTATCGTCGAAAAATTTGGCCAAGTGATTTTCAGCAGAGCTTCGGTCGGCCAATTTTTTACCATCAAGAGAGTTTTGCAGAGACCGAAACAAATGGTAGTCAGACCAAGGGCAGATCCAGGAATTTTTATGGGGGGGGGGGGGAGACGCAGCCCCCCCCCCCACACACACATAGAACTTTATTTTCAATTTTAAAATTAAAAAAAAATTAGCCCCCCCCCCCCCCCACATACACACACATAGAACTTTATTTTCAATTTTAAAATTAAAAAAAAAAATTTATATTTTTTACAAATTTCATATCTCATATTTTAAGTTCATTAAAATAAAAATAAAAAAATTGTTATAAATTCCCTGTCGATTTGGCCGCCGTTTTTGGCCTCTGTGTGCGACGAACGTGTTGCACTCCCGCCAGGCACGAGCCTGTATGGGGGGGGGGGCGATCGCAAGGTCCGGGCTATACGGTGGATGTATCAAAACTTACCAACCAAGTTCCGTCAATTTGTTCAGAGTCATAAAAAATGTGTGTTCCGCGCTCAAATATTTGATGACTCGGAACAAATTAACGGAACTTGGTTGCGAAGTTTTGACACACCCACCGTATAGCCCGGACCTTGCACCGTCTGACTACCATTTGTTTCGGTCTCTCCAAAACTCTCTTGATGGTAAAAAATTGGCGGACCGAAGCGCAGCTGAAAATCACTTGGCTAAGTTTTTTGAAGATAAATCACAGAAGTTCTACACCGATGGAATTATGAAGCTACCCAAAAAATGGCAAAAAGGTCATAGATAATAATGGTTAATATGTACTTGATTACAATTGATTTTCAATAAAGAATAGTCCAAGAACTGGTGACACATTTTTGAGTACGGATTTGACCCAACTAGAAATAATGCGTAATAGTACCGTCTATGATAGTCGTACAAGGAATGGCCAGTCTGGCTGGCTGTAGATGGTGGACCAGGTACTCCGCATGGTGTGAGTGCGGTAAAAAATACATATGTGTTAAAAAATATTTTTGACCCACAATGAAATTATAAAAATTATTATTATTATCATGCATGCTATTTTTTTGCATGTTGTAAAAATACACTTTGGGTGGTCTGGTTCCACGTCCCACCACTCAAATGGTCTGGGGTGAATATATTATGTTTATAATTGACTATAAATTATAATTTTTATAATTTCATTGCGGGTCAAAAATATTTTTTAACACATATGCATTTTTTACCGCACTCCCACCATGCGCAGTACCTGGTCCACCATCTACAGCCAGCCAGACTGGCCATTCCTTGTACAACTATCATAGACGGTACTATTACGCATTATTTCTAGTTGGGTCAAATCCGTACTCAAAAATGTGTCACCAGCTCTTGACAGAAATTTTTTATTCTAAAATTTACCAAAAAAACCGCGGAGACTTTTTATATGACCTAAAATATTGAACATGACTTAGGTGATCACAAGAAAAAAGATTTCTCATTTTTCAAATTTATCCCTAAAATTGTAAATTGAAAGTCAAAATTTTACTAGTTTATGAGCTACAACCCAGACCGGCTATTAATAGGGACCTGCTTTTCGTTTGCGCACGCCCACATAAAAACTTAATTATATTTTGGAAAAATCTCATTAGAACATTTTAATTTAACCTACTGAAGAAATTGTTGACAAGAATTGTGTGTAGGTGATATATACATTTAGGATATATTATAATATATATATATAGGTATAGATATTGCACGTAGCCTGTCAAATGCAGTCCTAATACGGGAATTTATCTCATGAGATAGGGAGACAAGGTGTGTTAGTGTGTCTGTATTTGTATATGCTATGTATAATTGCACATGTGTGTGAGGTTCACTGGGCAATAATTTCATACAATCGGCGGAGTATACATAGTACTTGTCATATAAAATTGAAATTTCATTCCCTCAATGGAAGGGATGCAAAATGATAAAAGGGATAGGAGGAACAGAGAGAGGGCAGTTTAATATATCTTCCAGGGCAAATTTGAAAATTTCATCTATACTTAAATTTAATTCCATTCATTATTTGTATATAATATTCTATACCACAGAAATCGCTCATTAAAAGTTTTCATGGAAGAAGTTGAGAAAAAATTTTGAACTTTGCCATAAATATGTTTTGGAATATGCTCTTTTTAAATAAAGTGCCTGGAGCACCGAGCGATGCTCGGTAACTTTTTGCCTCTTGTCTAGTTTCACAGTGAATGAAATAAAACTCAAAGCGGTTTATACAAACTCAATATATTTCGGATTATTAGTCCATACATCAGGAGTTTACAAGTTAAAACTGACACCACTTTCCCTAAGTAAAAAAAAAATATATAGTTTAAAATTTCAAATTTCAAGGCTCTGCGACTTACCGAAGACGAGATATGAACGATTAAAATATTTATTTTGCGACATGACTAATTTACACTCTCTTCCTTTATTCCAATCGGATTAAAATCTATACACGACTAATAACTCATGACAGCTAAGTTTCGAATTTCGTAGTTCTGAGATTTATGGTTGAGAAACGCAGGGGAGTACATTCTTACGTACGTAAACATCAACTTCCGGTACTTCTATTTTAGCCAAAATCTTGTGGTATTTCTTGTAGCCTCTAGATAGCTCAAGTTTCAAATTTCAAGACTCTGCGACTTACCGAAGGCGAGAACTAATAACTCATTTTACTTGATAAGTACACCAAATTTTACCGAAATCGTTAGAGCCGTTTTCGAGAATCCGATTGGATATATATACAAGAATTGCTCATTTAATAATATAAGATTTTTTGTGTCTACATGATATCTTCGCCAATTGTGAACCGATTTTGATTATTTTTTTTGCATTGGGTTCAGTCTAGTTTCCGATTGGTTCAGTTTTTTTCATTGGTATTGGACCTTTTTTGCTATGTTTGTTTAGGCATAACTTCTTTGTTTATGAACCGATTTCGATGATTCTTTTTATACTGGAAAGGGGGTGCCTTAGGGGTGGTCTCATATTAATTTGGTCAAGTTTTGATGATATGATCAATGACGAATTAACGTAAATATCCAATTCTTATGAACAAATAATCGAAATTATAATAAATAAAATCTTTTATAAAAAAAATCAATCTAAAAACGTTCATTTAAAGCCCGCAAACGTTTCTAGAGAATTTCTATATTTGTCAATTTGTTAAAATTTTAGGTTATGTTTTTTAATGTGACTGTACTTTTTACGCTACTATATTCTATTTATGAATGGATCGTTTCCAAGCCATTGATCTTATATCCCCTCCACTAAAAATAATCGCCCAAATTTGTTTTTTTTTATTTTTTATCAAAACTACGTGCCGAATAATTTCAAATTTTTTTTAAGTTACTCCGAATATATTATTCTAACAAATATTATTTTTGCATCAAGATGGTTAAAGTCCTTCAATGAACAAAAAATAAAATAATGATTATCTCCCCACCCTTTCCCAATCTACCATATGTAAAAAATGTCATTTTTAATTGCAATTATTTCATGTTTGTTGTGGTAAATCGTCTTCAAATTTTAACAGTGGGTGTATTACGCTTTTAATGTCTTATATTCCAAGTTTCAAAGACTTTTTGAATTTTTGCATATGTGAAAGAACTACCTTAATCGACTCGAAATTTTGTCCTCTTTAATTTACTATAGGACGGTTATTTACAAAATATGGACTGTTTTTGAGTTTTAAGCGAAAAACTGGAAAAAGGTCGAAAAATTGGTGTGGTAAATCGTCTTCAAATTTTAACACTGTGTTTATTATACTTTTAATGACTTATATTCCAAATTTCGAAGATTTCTTGAATTTTTGCATTTGTGAAAGAACTACCTTAATTAAAAGAACCTGTAGTACTTTTAACGACAATCGTCTGAATGTATAAAGTTTCATTAGATTTCAAAAAGTTAATTTAATTTATTTTATAGACTTCTTGAATGTTTGCATTTATGAGAAGAATTACCTTTAATACTCTGGTTCGCCCGACATGCTTCGCTTGCCGAGCGTTCCGAGTACTAACATTTTTAGTAATTATGTCATAAGTTTCAGCAAACACCTAACACACGTGTTAACAGATCGAGTGCGCTGGACTGGGAGATTGAATATATAACATCTCAGATTACAAATCCATTTGGTGATCCATATCAGTGTTTGATATAAAAAGCGTCATGCGGGCTAATCGCGAAATGATGCTGGATTATAGCCAAGGGCGGATCCAGGAATTTTTTATGGGGGGGGGGGGAGAATGTATATAAGGTGCCCGATGTATATAAGATCTACTTATTATCTCAAAAGTGTGTCGCAATCGAATTGTCCAAGCGGGGGGAGGGGGGGGGGGGTCAGAGACGCACACACACACACTACACACATGGAACTTTATTTTCAATTTTAACATTTTTTAAAAAAATAAATTATTTTTTTTACAAATTTCATATCTCGTATTTTAAGTTCATTAAAAATAAAAAAAATAAAAAAATTGATATAAATTCCCTGTCGATTTGGCCGCCGTTTTTTGGCCTACGACGCACGTGTTGCACTCCCGCCAGGCACGGGCCTCTATGGGGGGGGGGGGGGTCGCCCCTCCGCCCCCCCCCCTGGATCCGCCCTTGATTATAGCTAAATGGATCACATCTTTTTCTCTCTTGGTCCAGACTTAAGACTCAGCAGACTCCAATAGCCTCAACCAGCAGTAGTCTGGCGATATATATCTTGTTTAAAAAGCGCTATCAAAAACAACTCTCGTTAATGTGTTAATTTGATATATTAATGAGAAAATTATAAATTTGAGTAATTTCGGTGTAAATGGCCTCTCACCCTCAACGAACCCTTTGTTGTGTTTTCCGATTAGCTTTTGTAAATGGTTAGCTTTGTAATTGATACTTTTGTTGTGTTCTTTTTGTAAATGTTTTTTTTTCTTTTTTCTGCTAACTGGGTTATTCTCACCCCCTAAATGTCTTGACTTCCTTGCCCCCCTCAGCGCCTCCTTTAAGGGTTAAGGCCCTTGAGAGAATCCCAGCAGACATCTGCTTACCTAATCATGTTTACATACAAAACACCTCTTTCTCTCTCTCTCTCTCTTCTATTCATCTATCTACTTCTACTACTACTACTACTACTATTACTACTACTACTCCTCCTCTTCTTTCATTCGTTCATTCATTACTCATCAGCAACCTGCTGTACCTGTTCTTTCTTTACACTTTGCCTTCGCCTCACCCTCTGACATGTCAACAAACAAATAGCGATAAGCACAAGTGTTTACAGGAAAATACACCTGATTACTTCCTAGTTTACAAATAATACGTTGTCTGAGTCCGATATTTGATAAAAATGATTGAAATGATAAGAACGAATGGAAAACTCAAATTATCTAATAACGTAATAACATATACAACATACATAAATTCTTTTGATGAATGGTAAATTACGAGGGGTGAACCGCCACCTAATACCGTGTACACCTACTTCTACTTCCACTTTCATTTCCAATTAGAAGACAATAGAGATGAAGGGGCATTATCTATAGCAGTGGTTCCCAACCGGTGGTCCACGGACCACCTGTGGTCCACGAGATCCTCGAGAGTGGTCCGCGGCAGGGTCCTGCAGCATATACCATATAAAAGAGTTGCCAATAAATAGATTTTGAAAGCAATATGCTTTGAACGAGATGGGGTGAATATCTTATTTATATATAAATAGCTGCGAAGCCCGCCTTCGGTGGGCATCTTACTGACCAGGGTGCTACGCCCTCTGGACTCCGCAAGTGTGTTTTAAATTAATAATTAAAATTTCCTAATTTTAATAAATTTGATTTGTCATGAACTATTAGTGGGTTTTAAAATTGAAAAAAATGTCGTCGCGCAAGCCGATTATTATTAAATGTAGAGTTATAGATTATATATAGATAGTACTCTTAATTTATTTTACTAATTAGTTTAACGAATATGTTAAAAGTTTTGATTTTTAAGTTTATTTTCAGATTAACACGGTTTATTATTCTTTAACCTTGTGGTCCCTGATAAGAACATAAGATTCAAAATGGTCCTTGGTCGAAAAAAGGTTTGGGAACCACTGATCTATAGTAATGAATTCCAAAATAATTCTAAAGACATTTACACCTAATTCCAATCGCGGTTCACCCCTCGATAAATTATAACACTAAATAACCAGTTTAAAAAATAAAATGAGAGATGGAGTCTTCTGTTTTTAAATAAAATAATTTTTAATTATTTCTAGAGACTATAGGTAGTTTCGAAGGCATTGCCTTCATCATCAGTCTATCACAAATATTTCAGTATTTAGTTACATTCAAATTAAGATTTATACATTGTACAATTTATACAATTTTATACATTGTATAAATTGTACAATGTATAAATCTTAATTTGAATGTAACTAAATACTGAAATATTTGTGATAGACTGATGATGAAGGCAATGCCTTCGAAACTATAGTCTCTAGAAATAATTAAAAATTATTTTATTTAAAAACAGAAGACTCCATCTCTCATTATATTTTTTTAACGTAAAATAAAAACAATTGTGTTACCATCGACAGTGAAATTGTTTATTCAACTAATAAATAACCAGTGTTAGAGGAGACGAGAAGGCCATGGATACAAGTTTCCTCCATTGATCCTTTTATTTTATTTTTAACCGACTTCAAAAAAGGAGGAGGTTCTCTATTCGACTGAACTTTTTATTTTATTTTCTTTAATAATTTTTAAGGAACTTGGTGTCGGTTCTAGATGAAACATTTTAACCCTTCACTGAGTAGTGTGTATCATATCTGATACAGCAAACAAATCTGGTATTTAGTAAACTAATCACGTGTTTTCTTACTATTCTACACATTTTATCTCATTTAAATAATACAAAAGAAAGAATCTAAGCCTTTGGGCCAAATTCAACCAAATTTTGTATACATAATCAGTGAGCTACCAGAAGACTAAAAATGCAAAAACTAACAGCCCAAAATGGGTGGGAGGGGGTTGTAGGGTCAAAAAATTAAAATCTAGGCCCTTGTACCAAACTCAACCAGAAGTGGATGGTAAAGTTAAGTGGATGGCCACATCAAAACGTGTCAATTTATTTTTTATACATTTGGAATTAATTTAGGACTATCGTGAAAAAAAAACTCGAAAAAACCCAAAATAAGGACCACCTTAATATATACTGGTATATATGTGTGTGTGTATTAATACCCCCCTCCCCCCCACTAAAATGTTCAACTTCCACTCCCCCGTCTTAAGATAATTAAATATTTATTTATTTAAATATACCTATAATTGATTAACAAAAACATGATCCTTATAAATATTTACATTACTACTATTTATTTATTTAATCCAATAAATAGAGATCTTTACATAAAATTATATTTTACAAAAACTAAAAGACTCTTCTAAAAAGTACAAAATAATGTAATACTTAAATAAAAAGTGTGGGGCGCAGAAACATGTACTTTTAATTAATTATTTGTAATTTTTAGTATCGTATTTTTAGTTTTTGTTTTACCATACAGGGTATGGTCAAGTATTGTAATCGTGCATGAAAAAAGTGTTTTTTTTGCTTGTTTTTTTTTTTGAAATATCTCAAAAACTGCTGAAACTATTTTGATTAAAAAAATTGGACGAAAACATGGCATTTCGGTCTACAAAAAAAACCCTTATAATTGAACATGAAAAAATTATATTTTTCGAGATAATAACTGTTTTGTCAAAATGTCTGATAGTCTGTTAGTCTGTACGTTACCAAATTTTATGGACGAGCTAGCTCAAAAACAAGTGTGAATATCAAAACTAAATTTCACACGTAGTTTTGGAGCATTGAGATTGAGAGCTGATTAGATTTTGGTGCATATCGACCCAAAATTAAAGGGGGCAGGGGGGGGAGTTAAAATTATAATATTTTCAAACTAAAAAAAACAAGAAAAATGAAATTTGCTATAAAATGAACCTATAATAACGAAAATACTTTTTTCTGGCGCCAAAATTACGGGGGGGGGGTAAAAAAATAAAAATCTAGGCTCTTGGACCAAACTCAACCAGAAGTCTATATGGTAAAGTCAAGTGGATGGCCACATCAGAATGTGTCAATTTATTTTAAAATATAATTTATTTATTTACTTTTTAGTCTTAATTATTTTTATAGAGAAATGTTTCCTGAATTTAACAGAACAAAAGTCACATTGATACATACATACATACATACAGGTGAAGCTAATATAAAGCATGTAAAAACGTTTATTAAAAATCCAAAAATCTCTTGAGAAATTCTTACTTTATCAATGAAAAATAAGCTCCTTTATGAAAGTATAATAAACAAGATAGTTATTGTTTGTGTGATTATTATTCTTTGATAAAGTAGCTTATTTTCCAATTTTTCATTGATAAAGGAAAAATTTCTCCCTTGGATATTTAGTAATCGATTTCTGATTGTTTTTATATAAAGAACTCTATTTATTTAATACATAATAAACAATCAAGAAATCACTTCAAAATTTATTTAATCCTTTAAACATATACAGGATTTTGACCACACTCAACCAAATTTTGTATACATATTCTGTGGACCCCCAGAAGGTTAGAAATTCAAAAACTAACTAAATTTTGTATACATAGTTTGGTCGAAAGGGTTAGAATTTTCATTTTTGACCCTCCCCCAATTTTGCATTTCTAACCTTTTTAGGGTCCACAGAATATGTACACAAAATTTGGTTGAGTTTGGTCGAAAAGGCTAAAATTTTCATTTGACCCCCCCCCTCAGTTCTGATTTTTGGGGGCTGAATCCAAATCTGAGGTCCCCCACCAAACTCTTAGATTTATAGATATCCAGCATTTTACATGACATTTCGGATGATATCCTGTCATGGCCAGGCACTGAAGTAGGTCTGTACATTTTTATCTATAAGAACAATGAAGTACACACCTACCCGTTACATAACTATTAAAAATAATATAAGGGATGAAGGGTTGTTTATTAGTGAGGGGTGGAGTCAGCTGAGAGGGTGGATGAAGTAGGAGAAGCAATATTGTATATTCCCAGTCGATGTTTCATCCGGCACTGCCTGACACACATTGTCTCTATCACTACCTCTCTCTCCCCTTTTATACCTTTCACTACCATTCCCAGTCGATGTTTCATCCGGCACTGCCTGACACACATTGTCTCTATCACTACCTCTCTCTCCCCCTTTTATACCTTTCACTACCATTCCTATCTCCCCTACTCACCCCACTGTCCCTATCTAACCACCTCTGTCCCTATCTCTCCTTCCTGTCATGGAAATGCTGGATATCTATAAATCCAAGAGTTTTAACAAAAAATGGTACAAGTAAACGTTCAAGTCAACAGAATTTTATAGAGAATGAGATAGGAATGCTTCTTAAACTTTACTATTTTTCACAAAGAGAAACAAAGATGTTAGTCCTCTGCTTGATGCAAATAAACATACACACACATATATATCTGTATATATATTATTTATTTGAAACAAATTTCAAACAAATAAATAATATATATATACAGATATATCATCTCGATATGTGTGTATGTTCATTTGCATCAAGCAGAGGACAACCTCTTTGTTTCTCTTTGTGAATCAACAACTCTGCTACTCTCGGCAAAACAAAAACTTTTCAATTTACTATTTTTTTTTTTTTTTTTTTTTTTAGGTTAAAAAATAAAATAAAATGAGAGAGTCTTCTGTTTTTTAAATAAAATAATTTTTAATTATTTCTAGAGACTATAGTTTCGAAGGCATAGCCTTCATCATCAGTCTATCACAAATATTTCAAATTAGTTACAAATTAAGATTTATACATAGAAAATTTGAAAAATATATAATGTCTTTTTCTTCATGTTTCTTCTTGGGAGTTTAGAATATACCTGGATCAATATCTGGGTTACTCTTTTGTTTAGGTATTTTCTAAAGAGTTTTACCTGAATGAATGGAATGTTTTTAAAAAAGGGTCATTGATAATTTCTAGTTTTTCATTTAAAGATTCAATTGGGCTTTTTTCCAAGGATTTTAATATTTCAATGGATTCTTTTAAAGAAAGAATTAAGGGGTCATTGACTTCTTTGATCAATTTAATTTTGGATTGATCTGGAAAACTATGATTGTTAGCATTTAAATGCCCTGCAAATGCATAATTTTCATATTTTAATTTGTAGGCTCTCTTGTGTTCATTGATCCTAATAGATAAATTTCTTTCCGTTTTTCCTATATAAGTTGCATTGCAATCTTGGCATGTCAATTTATATACACCGGATTTTTCATTTTCCGGAATTTTATCTTTAATTTGACTTAATTCACTTCCTAATGTATATGGTGATCTAAAGATTGTTGCGTACCCTAAAGATTTTAATTTATGCTTTATTCTTTCGGACATCTTACCATAATATGGTAATATTAGTTTTGGCAGATCTTTAATTTGGGAATTTTGTGAATAGATTAAATTTAAATTTGATTTTTGAATTTTACCTTTTAATATTTGATCTATTAAATTGCTTTCATAACCATTATTTATAGCTATTTCTTTGATTATCTCTAGTTCTGTTAAAAAATGCTCTTTCTTTAATGGGATACTATTTAAACGGTGGATCATTGAATGGAATGCTGCTAATTTATGTGACATTGGTCGACAAGCCATGTTGTGAATTACGGTATCTGTAGATGTATCTTTCCTATAAATTTCGAATGTGTGTTTATTTTCTTCAATTTTAATTTTAAGGTCTAAATAATTTAATGTTTTTTCTTTTTCTTTTTCTACGGTAAATTTGATTTTTTCATGTAATGAATTTATATGTTTTATGAATTTATTGAGAATTCTTTCAGTCCCTGTCCATAAGACAATCACATCGTCAACATATCTATAATAATATTTGATATATTGAGAGAATTCGCACTTTATATTTAAAAATTGTTTTTCGAAATGTTTTAGGAAAATTTCGGCAAATAATGGTGACAGAGGGTTTCCGATTGCTAAACCATTTTTTTGTTCATAAAATTTATCGTTGTATTGGAAAAAATTGTGATTTAGACACTATTTTTATTTTACTATTTTTATTTCAATTCATTTAAAAAACAAATTAATATTCACTTTTTGAGTTAACTCACTTGGAAACCACAAAAGACTTTAAAGTTTGGGGAAAAAATTATTGAAAAAATAAAAACTATAATAGCCCAGTAAATAGAGGGTCCAGAAAGTGTTTTAGCTTAAAATAATTGCGGGAAAAGATTTTTTTCTACGATCGTTTGGTATGGTGTGGATATCCCAAATCTAAGTTTGCGACCTCGAAAGTGTGGGGGACAACTTTTGGTGGCCGAAAAACCTCGACATTTTCGGACTTTTTCCAGTTTTACGCTTATAATTCAAAAACGGTTCATATTTTTTAAATAACCATCCTATAGTAAATTAAAGAGGACGAAATTTCGCGTCATTTAAAAAAATAATTCAAAATTGGTTTAGTAGTTCGATTTTTAATGGGGATCCAAAAAACAGCCCCAGGGATCACTTTTGAATACTTATCCCAAAAACTCTCACTTTTTTCGATTTTTTCTCATTTTGATCATGAAGAGAACGTTTTCGACAAAGACCAATCTTTACATTTTTAAGCTAGATTAAATTTTCTACAATTTAAACAAAGTTTAATCTTAATTGGATAATGGTAACCCGTACTGCATTGAGGTTGAAATTTTGAAAAACTGCAATTTCTTGCAAAAATCGCAGTTTTTTCTTCATGAAATAAAAACCACTCATCCTAGAAACTTGATTCCTATCTCATTGTCTAGGAAATTTTGTTGACTTGAACGTTTAGTTGGACCACTTTTTTGATAAAACGTTTAGATTTATAGATACCCTACATTTTCCGGACAGGATATGTCCGAATCCTCAAAAGCGTCATCGAAAATTCTGGATATCTATAAATCTAAGAGTTTAATCAAAAAAAGTGTTTTAAGTAAATAAAATTTCCTAGACAATGAGATAGGAATCAAGTTTCTAGGATGATTGGTTTTCATTTAATGAAGGAAAAACTGCAATTTTTTGCAAAAAATTGAAATTTTTCAAAACTTTAACATCATTGCGGCACCGGTTACCATTATCCACTTAAGATGAAACTTTGTTTAAATTGTAGAAAATTTAATCTAGTTTAAAAATTTAAAGATTGGTCTTTGTCGAAAACCTGCCCCTTCATGGTCAAAATGGGAAAAATCGAAAAAAGTGCGAGATTTTGCTATATTCAAAAGTGATCTCCGGGGATGTTTTTTGAATTCTCATTAAAAATCGAACTACTTGACCAATTTTGTATTATTTTATTTTACTCGACGCGAAATGTTGTCCTCTTTAATTTACTATAAAACGGTTATTTACAAAATATAAACTGTTTTTGAGTTATAAGCGAAAAGCTGGAAAAGGTTCGAAAATGTTGAGGTTTTTCGGCCACCAAAACTTGTCCCCCACAATTTCGAAGGCGCAAACTTAGATTTGGCAGACCCACACCATAGAAAAAGATCAAAAAAAAAAATATTTTCCCGAAATTAATGTTAACTGAAACTCCCCTATTTACTGGGCTATAAATATACGAAATTACCAATGGATAATGAATGACTTATTATTGTAACATATAAAATCTATATGAGTTATTTGTAGAGCATGGCTAAGAATTATTATTTTTTAATTATTTTTAATTTTACACCATCAACATCAAGTACGTACATTAAAAAGTTTGAATAATAATGTATTTAGATAGCTGGTTATGAGACTTATGAGTTATGAATAATTTTTAATTATTTATTTATTTTATTTTTTCTTTAGCTACAACATATATTGTAGCTGATCTATTTCAATTTCTTGTACTCATACAAAAATAATATAAAGTTTGTACTCATTAAAGAATATCTAATTTGTGAGTAAAAAATACTGGGTTTTTTTGAGAAAAAAATAATCTTAACTAAACAAGTACTTCCGAGAAGAAAAACAAAACAAAACCTTGCTGTTTTATTATTTTTGATATTTAATTTTTGTTTCAAATTGGACATCTTTAAGTTTTATCGTTTTTGAGATATCAATGACTAACATACATATCTCGAGACCAAAGGTCTTATTGGACTTAGAAGACCATAAAAACATGTATTTCTATTGAAAACTCGATATCGAATTTTTGAGACTAATACAAAGTATTAGTAAGTGAAAATAATTATTAAAAATAAATTTTTATTAATTTTTTTATTTTCATAAATTTTTCAAGTATTACTTTACCATACAGGGTATGTAATCGTGCATGAAAAATGTGTTTTTCCTTCTTTTTTCGAAATATCTAAAAAACGGGTGAAACTATTTTGATTAAAAAAATTGAGCAAAACCATGGCATTTTGCTCTACAAAAAAGCTCTAATAAGTAAACATCGAAAAAATTATATTTTTTGAGATAATAATTGTTTTGTCAAAATTTTTGTTAGTTATTCAGTTAGTCTATGAGTTACCAAATTTTTGTGGACGAGCTAGCTCAAAAACTAGTGTGAATATCAAAACCAAATTTCACAAGTAGTTTTGGTCCATTGAGCTTAAGAGTTGATTAAATTTTGGTGCATATCGCCCCAAAATTAAGGGGTGGAGGGGGGTTAAAAATTGAAAATCTAGTCCAATTGAACAAACTCAACCAAATTTTGTATACATAATCAGTGGGACCCCAGAAGTCTAAAAATGCAAAAACTAACCGCCCAAAATAAGGGGGGGGGGTGTAGGGTCAAAAAATGAAAATCTAGGCCCTTGTACCAAACTCAACCAAATTTTGTATACATAATCAGTTGGCCCACAGTAATCTAAAAATGCAAAAACTAACCCCCTCCCCTACATGATTATAAATAATTTTATTAAATATTAAATATAAGTGAGGGGCCAGGCTGTTTGGTAAAGTCAAGTGGATGGCCACACCAGAACACGTCAGCTTATTTATTTTTTTTTGAAAAAATTGAGCATTGAAAAAGGGAGAAATTCTCCCGAAACGTTTGGCTTTTAAATAAACGTGTTCTGGATTGTTTTTTTTTTTATAAAAGATTTGTATTTTTTTCATAAAATATTTTCGTTCAAATATTTCTTAAATTTTGTAAGTTTTTTTTCACTATTGTATAAAATATTATCAAACTTTTTTGTTATGTTCTGTAAATAAGAATAAACATGGAAATTTTTGAGTGACCTGCCTCTGAAATGTTGGAAAATAAAATAATTTTCATCGTTTTTAATTAAAAATAGCTTATTAATTATACTATTGCTTGTAATGGTAAATGTTTTTTTACACACTTGATATTAGCTTCACCTGTATGTATGTATTAATGTATGTATGTATCAATGTGACTTTTGTTCATTTTAATTCCGCAAACATTTCTCTAAGAAATAATTGTTTACCTACTCAATTTAAATGAAATTATAAAAAATAATTTAAAAAAAAAAAACGACTTCAAAAAATTAAATGCAACAAATAAAATACTCTAAAAGGTATAAAATAATTATTATCTTATTTAGTTACAACTAAACTACGAAATATTAACATGAAATTAATTTTTGAAGTTGGTGTCAAACAAACTATACCTATAAGCGAGCGTACCCACCAAACGTACTTAAGTAAGATCCGTCGAGTACGATTCATAAAAGGTATATGTTTTGGCACCGACTTCAAAAAGTAATTTCATGTTAATATTTCGTCGTTTAGTTGTAACTAAATAAGATAATAATTATTTTATACCTTTTAGTGTACTTTATTTGTTGTATTTAATTTTTTGAAGTCGGTTTTATTTATTTTTTTTAATTATTTTTATTTTCTCTTTTTAGTCATGTTATTAATAGTGATCATATCATCAGAACTTGACCAAATTAATATGGCAGCATCCCTAAGATACCCCCTTTTCAATAAAAAAAGAATCGTCGAAATCGTTTCATAAACAAAGAAGTTAGTCCTGAACAAACCTAACAAAAAAGGTCTAATACCTATGAAAAAAATGGGAACAATCGGAAGGTAGACTGAACCCAATGCAAAAAAAATTTTCAAAATCGGTTCACAATTGGCGGAGATATGAGGTAACATAGGCACAAACAAAAAAAAAAAAAAAAAAAAAATTCAGTCGAATAGAGAACCTCCTTCTTTTTTTGAAGTCGGTTAAAAAAGAAAAAAAAGTTGGTTTCTCTAGAATTTAAAAATCAACACTAAGATATTAAATATTTTTATAACTAGACAATTGTACAGATTGTCTTGGTAACTAGATTACCTTTAAATCCAAACAAATATTTATGAAAATTTATTTTTCTCTAAAATTTTTTTATAAACATTCGAAAAACAATCCATATCTGACCTTTTATTAATCGAATTTTTGTTATTTAAAATTTCGATCCATCCGTCTAAAACCTGACCCCGGGGAGGTAGAGACAAATTAAAAAAAAAAAGTATTATCGAAAATTGGCTTATGGCTAGAAAGGCCGAAAAGCCAAAAAATAAAATGGCAATCATTTCCAAAATTAATCTTTTTTCTAAGTTATATTCTTTATCTAAAATTTTGGAACTGTGAATAAACGTATTTTGGATTGTTTTTTATAAAAGATTTGTATTTTTTTTAATTTATAAAAACAATCAATAAAATTTTTTCTTTTCTAAAATATTTTCGTTTAAATATTTTCTTAAATTTTGTAAGTTTTTTTTTCACTATTATATAAAATATTATCAAACTTTTTTGTTATGTTCTGTTAATAAGAATAAACATGGAAATTTTTGAGTGACTTGAACTGAGTCTGAAATGTTGGAAAATAAAATAATTTCAATTAAAAATAGATTAATTATTATACTATTGCTTATAATGATAATTTTTTTACACACTTTATATGTATGTATGTATGTATGTATGTATCAATGTGATTTTTGTTCTGTTAAATTCCGCTAACATTTTCTATAAAAATGATTGTTTACCTACTCAATGAAATTATATAAAAATAATAAAAATAAATTCAGTTGAATTGAGAACCTCCTCTTTTTTGAAGTGGGTTAAAAATATACATTACATTCTGTTAAATTCTGCAAACTTTTCTCTATAAAAATAATTAAGACTAAAAAGTAAAAAAATAAATTATACTTGTTAGAAGCGTGTTTTTTAGTTTTTTTTTAAATATAATTTATTTAGAATATCTAGGTATATAAAATATTATCAAACTTATTTGTTATATTCTGTTAATAAGAATAAACATGGGAATTTTTGAGTGACTTGAACTGCGTCTGAAATGTTGGAAAATAAAATAATTTCAATTAAAAATAGCTTAATAATTATACTATTGGTAAATCTTTTCTTTTTAATTATTATTATTAGAAATCTCGGGTGTAATGCTATTTGCTGGTAGAGAGGAAATTTTTTTGGAATATAATTTTAAGGAAAAAACTAAAAAACATGCTTCTAAAAAGTACAAAATAATGTAATACTTAATTAAAAAGCGTAGGGAACTTTGTCGAAATAAATTAAAAATACATATTTCTGTGCCCCACACTTTTTGATTATTTATTACATTATTTTGTACTTTTTAGAAGCGTATTTTTTAGTTTTTTTTTTTTTTTTTTTTTTTAAATATAATTTATTTAGAATATCTAGGTATATAAAATATTTTCGTCTAAATTTTGTAAGATTTTTTTCACTATTATATATAATATTATCAAACTTTTTTGTTATATTCTGTTAATAAGAATAAACATGGACATTTTCGAGTGACTTGAACTGCGTCTGAACTATGTGGAAAATAAAATAACTTCAATTAAAAATATAATTTATATATATATATATATATATATATATATATATATATATATTAGAAATCTCGGGTGTAATGCTATTTGCTGGTAGAGGAAATTTTTTGGAATATAATTTTAAGGAAAAACTAAAAAACATTCTTCTAAAAAGTACAAAATAATGGAATACTTAAAAAGCCTGGGGCACTTTGTTGAAATTAATTAAAAGTACATGTTTCTGCGCCCCACGTTTTTTAATTACGTATTACATTATTTTGTACTTTTTAGAAGCGTGTTTTTTAGTTTTTTTTAAATATAATTTATTTAGTATATCTAGGTATATAAAATATTATCGTTTAAATATTTCTTAAATTTTGTAAGTTTTTTCTGTTAAGAATAAACATGGAAATTTTTGAGTGACTTGAACTGCGTCGTGAAATGTTGGAAAATAAAATAATTTCAATTAAAAATAGCTTAATAATTATACTATTGGTAAATCTTTTTTTTTAATATTATTATTATTTTATATCTATAGAAATCTCGGGTGTAATGGTATTTTCTGGTAGAGAGGAAATTTTTTTGGAATCTAATGTTATAAGGAAAAAATTCCTGCCGGTAGT
The DNA here is from genome assembly GCA_024734495.1 of Forficula auricularia. NCBI lineage: Eukaryota > Metazoa > Arthropoda > Insecta > Dermaptera > Forficulidae > Forficula > Forficula auricularia. The sequence goes on from JALMQS010000058.1 coordinate 1,282,025, forward strand.
GTGTGGAGTGTGGAGTGTTTCCGAGCGGGGAGTACGGGGGTGTTGGTGTCGCCGGCTGAGTCGAGGTCGGCCGATCTCAGCCGAACATTGCCGAAGTTTCCTCGTTGAATGGGGCGCCCAATCTCTGCGCATGCGCAGGGAAAGCTACGGCGGGCGTCGTTTGCCGCGACAGGCAGGCCTCGTTTCCTCGGCCAGTGTGCTTGCCCGTGTCAGTCTGTGAACATGTTACTCCCAGCCACAGAGCGCTTCGCCACGGCACTTCGCCACGATGTGGTCTGAACTTCAGGTGAGCATTTTTTTTCTTTTGTTCGGAAAAGTGTTCCCTCATCCCTCAGTGCCGTTTTGTGTATTTGTGTTTCGCCCTCCTCGAAAGTGTCACCGTGCGGGTTTTTGCTATCCCGTTGTCATGCCAACGTCCTAATTTTGTTTTGACGCGTGGTCACTGTCACTTTTGGCGGCGCGCAATGAGAACAGGTGGCCCCCCCTCCCCGGAGATGAATGTCTGTCAAGGGGAAAGGGGGGCGCGGGGGCGCCGGACGATCATCCTCTGGCGCCCCCGAAGGCGCCATCTCTCGCGATCCGAGTCAACCCTCTCTGTTTCGCCTTGGGAATGTCTAACCCTCGTGCTGGGTGGGTGGACGAGAGCTAAACATAGCTGCTGCGCCTAACTTGTTGGCTTCGTGCCTGAAACGAGGAGTTCGAAATAGACCCCGTCATTGTTGGTGTCTCTTCCCCTACACTCCTCGACTGATAAGAGGAATAAATACCCCCACCACTCTGACGCATGTGCCGCTTAAACGTCACTTGGACCTAATCTGCCTGACATTCCTGATAAAACAGTTCCTCACTTAATAGCTCTCTCTCAGTTTACAGCAAACCAAAAACAACCAGTTTCAAATTCATTTCTATTTTCCTCTTATACTAATTTTATCCCAACAATTCCTTCAAATTTTTTTTCAAGCAATTGCATGTTTTAGAAACAAATATTTTTCTAATTTTTATATTAATTGAATATATATCAAAGAGAGTTATTTTTTAAACAAGATATATATACTCTTTGATATATATTCGATTAATATATTAATTAGAAAAATATTTTAAAAATGCATTATTTCTTACACAGAAATATATAAATTCAGATATTATTATTACTTAATATCTGAAAAATTACCTACATTTGATTCACGAGTGAATCAAATGTAGGAAACTCATGATCTAATAAAATTTTAGTGATTAAAAAAAAAAAATAATATCAATAATAATAATTCTCAAAAGGAAAAACCTATTTGAAAAAATTTCCCAATTTTAGAAATAACCATGTAAATACTAATGCCTGATCTGCTACTATTTAGAAATTTTAATAAAAAAAAGACTGATTTTTTTTATTAATATTAGAATCATTCATTTTTGAGAATTTATATTATTTTTTTTTCCTTAAAAGATTATTATTGGTGGTTTCTGAGCATTCTTACAGATTTTGTTAAGGAAGAATGGTGTAGGTTCTTGGTGAAATATTTTAAACGAGGGGTGAACCGCGATTGGAATTAGGTGTACACCTTCTTTGGAATTCATTAAATAATCTATTGACATCTATTGTCTTCTACTTGGGAATAAAAGTGGAAGTAGGTGTACACGATATTAAGTCGCAGTTCACCCCTCGATTTTAAATAAAGTAAAAAAAAAATTTTAAATATAAAAAACTAGGTAGGTTTCACATAAATATTTACCCCCTACACCCCTCGAAATATTTATGTGAAACCTACCTAGTTTTTTATATTTTAAAATGTTCCTAAAAAAATTCTTTACTTTATACTAAATACTAGGTAGGTTTCACATAAATATTTATCCCCCTAAACTCGTCGAAATATTTATGTGAAACCTACCTAGTATTTTAAATTTTAAAAATTTTCTTTACTTTATTCTTACAAATGTTAAATAAATCAAAAACTTTTTCTCAGTAGTTTTTTTTTAAATTCAATTGGTGGTTAAATTAAATCCAAATATTCCTGAAAATTTTACAGTCCTGTAAAGTGTCTGAAATATTTTGGATTTTATTTAACCACCAATTCAATTAAAAAAAAACTGCTGAGAAAAAACGCGTTTGTTTTAACATCTTCAACAAAATTGTAGTTTTATTAATTTGTTTTTAAAAGTGAAATCTTTTTTTTAGTACATACTCGACCTATGGAAATTAATTTTCTAGATGGTCTAGAATCATTTCTAAATAGTAGATAGTTTTACACTCCATATATATACATATTTCACTAATATTAAAATTATTATAAAACCAGTCATGTAAGATCAATCACACTAAATTAATATTTTGGTATATAGGTTTGAATTTGTGCTATGATTTCATATGAAAAATTGATTTAAAATAGACATATAAAGAAAGTATGAAAATGACAATAAAACATCGAAACTGTCAAGAGATAAATAGACAATTGTATTTAGTATTTATATCTTTAAATCATTTCTTTATCTCTAATAATTGATCATCATCATTAAAAAATTCAAAAATCATTTATTCATCAATTTTATTGGAGTATTTTCTCAAGAATCTTTTAAATTTTGCATTTTCGAATAAAAATCAAAAAGTTATTCCTTATATTGGTTGATGGTAAAATATTTTGTTAAATTATATCGGGTTTGAGGTTGGTAATGTTTTCAGTAAGAAAAAATATTAAATATATAGTTAAGGTTGCTCGGACATTAAGTCAAATATTGGATTAAAAATCTGAATTTTTAATATGTTATTAATCGATAACAAATACGTATAAAATAATTTTTTGAAAAAGATCTGACCAAGGGTTTTCGTGTAATTAATTATTCAAAAACGGACTTTTAACACGTAGTGAATAGGGAATGTTGTATATTTCGATTAATCTAGCCAAATCGTATGATGGGAAAAGAAACAAAAAACTTTTATTTATATAGATAAAGTTAAAGGTAAAGTTAAAAAAAAAAACTTCTGACCTAGCGTTTTGTAAATATTCAAATCCAAATGGTCGAAAATATCAGTCCGCTTCACTTAAAAATAAATAAATCACGTGACTCGAGTCCAAAGACATTTATTTATTAATTAAATTATTTCATATTTCCTATTAAAAATAATGTTAGCTAACATCTAAATTAAAATAATTAATTTATGTGTTCAAATTTTTAATTTTAGTCGAAAAAAAATTTAGATTTTATTTTGACTTGAGGGGTACTGTCCGAGCAACCTTAAATATCTCATACATTTCAAATGATTGAACGTTAGGTCTATTTATTAACTCTAGTTTTATTTTATTTTTTTTAATGTTAAACACCACCCCCTCACACTTATTCTAATTTCAAAAAGTAATTCTTTGTGCAAGACATGAAATTGCTAGTTGAATATAAAGAGAGATCATTCGTATCTCTTTGTTTTCTCATAGACCATTGCATAAACCCTCGCGAATACAACTTGTTGCATCTTTTAAATAAATCACGGAGATTCGCGGTTCTTACACCTGTCCTCTGGGCGCAAGCGCACCGCCCCCGCAACCCACCCTGCTGCAGGCAGCTCGCCTCCTCTTGGATTCAATTCGACTGCTGCGGTTGAGTGTTCACCCAATTGGGGCCCCAGCAGTCGCCAGCTGCTGCTGCGGCTGCGGCCAGGAGTAAGCTCGCTGCTTGCAGCATGTGCTTTTCTGCGCCCTCGGCTCTTTTTCTCATATCCGGGACAGCAGTCGCGCATTGAAATCGCTGAGTTGCGCCCTTGCCCCTATCCAACCGCCCCTCTATTCCTTCACCGTGGATAGAGCGAGTGGCTCGCTCTAGCGGCGCCCCACGCAACCAGCTGCCTCGACGAAGGAGGCAAAGAGGAAATGCCGAGGAGGGGACCCCAAGGGGGCGGAGCTTGGTTGCCTAGCAACCCAGCCCTGTTCGTTTGTTATGTATGTTTGGTACAATTAGCAAATGGAAAATAAATATTAAATTCGCCTTTCTCATTCTTTTCTTTCTCTCATTCGCGCATATTCTTTTCTTTTCTGTCTTCCATTCTCATCTTCTCCCTCGAATGAGTTGCTCTCTCTCATTCTCTATGGCTCGCTCTTTATCTCTTTGCCTGTCACTTGGAAAAGCAAAGAATATAACCCGTTGGTTGATAATGAAAAATTTCTTAATTTTGAATGGGGTACTCGGCTGGTATCGATGCCCGTGTTGGAGTGTTTTGGCCCAGGGGTTCTGTCTCGGACTCGAGGGGGGGCGATCGATCCTCTCTTTCAGCCTCGGACCCAGCCCCGTATACTTAAGCCCATATACCGACCCCACCACCCCCATACGTATAAGGCCCCAACAACAGATCGCATTTATTATGTCTTGAAATTTTTTTAATTAAAAAAAAGTCTTGGAATCTTTTTAGTTACAAAAATTTCTAAATTATCTCTTTTAAGGTTGCTCGGACAGAAATACTTTTGAATGAATTTTGAAATTTGCCAAATTATAAAAATCTTGAATATTTGAATTGACAACAATATTTATATCAGAGAGTATTATATTTATAAAAATTACTCTTTGACTTATATTTAAATCTTGTAAGCCATAAGATTTTTTAAATTTTAATAATGTCCAGAAATTTGATGAAATATTGTAATCCCAACGCAACAAATAGGTGAATGTAAAATTTCAATAATATATTATATATATGGCTCAAAATTTGATTACAAGACACAGTCAGAGAGACAGGAATCAAGTTAAAATATACAACTCAAAGCGATCTAAATTTTTTCGACAAAAATTTTAACACATAAATTAATTATTTTAATTTAGATATTAGCTAACATCATTTTTAATTGAAAATATGAAATAATTTAATTAATAAATATAATAAATAAATGTCTTTTGACTCAAGTCACGTGATTTATTTATTTTTAAGTGAAGCGGACTGATATCGTCGATCATTTAGATTTGAATATTTACAGTTTTTTAACGTTACCTACGATAATTTATCTATAAAAATAAAAGTTTTTTGTTTTTTTCTCATCATACGATTTGGCTAGATTAATCGAAATATATGCTTTCAGCCAACATTCCCTATTCACTACGTGTTAAAATTCCGATTTTTAATAATTAATTTCTCGAAAACCCTTGGTCAAATCTTTTTCAAAAAATTATTTTATACGTATTTGTTATCGATTAATAACATATTAAAAATTCAGATTTTTAATCCAACATTCCCTTAATTTCCGAGCAACCTTAACAAAAGATTTATATTTTCACAAATGTCTTTATCGTACAATCTATGTATTTTGATTATTCTAGCCATTTTAATTTAGAAAAAAAAGCAAAAAATTAGATAACTTGGTCCATAGATAAAAATTTTCCACCCTTTTGCATTTTTATGCATATTTTAACTATCTTGCCATGTGATCTAATAAAAGAAATTCAATATCACCCCTTAATATAAACCTTATATTTCCACGAAATGTGGGAGTTGCGAAAATTCAATACTCCTTCAATATCAAATTAAAGACAAATTGAAAATGATAATAAAAAATCATAAATAAATAACATTTTTTTAAAATAAAGTTCATAATGAATCGCTGCTTGAAATTTTACAGAATTTGAAGATTGAATTAAAGATTGTCAAAAATCTCCTTTAAATAAGACCGAAAATTAAAGAAAGGCTTAAAAACTAACTAAACTCTTAAATAAAAATATGTATATTAAGCAGAAGACACAGGTCTTTAGTATATTCCTCGGAAATTAAAAATTACTAAATATAATTTTAGTTTCATAAATTCAGAATACAAGAAATAATCCTATAATTTAGAAATTTAAAATTTTTATATAATTTGAGATTTTTACGTTTCCTTATTTGAGATTGAAGTAATTTTTGGAGACGGATTGATAAGTGAAATTGAGTGGATATTGATGAGGCAGTCCTGACTTTTCAAAACCATGAAGAAGGAGGGAATAGCCTCCGAAACGTCGGTTTATGAATAAATAGATAATATAAATTATCTTCTTCTCTTTTTTTGGACTGCCTCATCAATATCCACTCAATTTCCTTATTTACTTAATTATGTAAATTTCCAAGTTTATTCCTATTTTATTTATTTATACGTTTCTATATTTATCAATGAAGTTTCGGGGTTTATTTTATGTTAATCATTAATTCTTCCTCTGAAGTGTATATATTTTTATCAATATCATATTAATATATGGTAGGTATATATATGCTAAATGAATTATTTTAATTTATTTACAAAATAACTGCTACTAATTTCAACTTTTTTATTTAAATATTAAATTTAAGATTCTTTCATTAAGAATGAAAAAATGTCATTGAATTTTCACGTATTTCATTTAGGAAAATAAATTACGATTATGGAAATTTTGAAACCCCCCAAATCCCATAATAATTCTTTAATTTAATTTTTTTTTTAATAATATCTCTATCTCTATAAATAGGTATGTTGCAGTAAAAACCATTTTTTTAGTAAGAACGGGTTCTTACTAGTTAAAGCGCGTATTACTGAATACCTTTGTGGCAACTAGAGTTTACTGATGTTGGTTGAGTTTGTTTCAAAGGTCTAGAATATTCATTTTTGACCATTCGCCTCATTTTAGGTGTTTATTTTCAAAAAATTTTAAACGAAAATGTCAAAAAAATCCTTTACAACTTTGCTTCTAATTTTTGACATTTTCGTTTAAAATATTTTGAATATAAACACCCAAAATGAGGAGGAATGTCAAAAATGAAGATTCTAGACCTTTGAACCAAGCTCAACCAACATTAGTAAATTCTAGTGGCCACAAAGGTATTCAGTGAAACGCGTCTTGACTAGTAAGAGCCCGTTCTTACTAAAAACGGGGTTTTACAGCAACACATATATAAAATTTCTTTCTCGAAAACGGCTCTAACGATTTCGATGAAAATCACGGATTAAGGAGTTTTAGGGTCGACAAATCGGTTCTAGACCTTTGAACCATACTCAACCAAGATTAGTAAATTCTAGTTGCCACAAAGGTGTTCAGTGAAACGCGTTTTAACTAGTAAGAACCCGTTCTTACTAAAAACGGCTTTTTACTGCAACATATATAGGTATTTAGATTTTTTCTTTTAATAAAATTTACCTACCGAAAAAAATTTCAATTTCCAAAAATATTATCTTTTCATTAATAATAATTTTCGAATTATATGTAGTTCTATTTTTTATCAGTAATTGATTAATAATGTTCCGCGAAAAGTCATTATCTTAAAGAACTTTAAATATTTATATTGAAAGGTTTCATCTGAAGAAGCAATTTGACACCTATTCATTCCCTCCTGTTGCTCTTTAATATTTTGTTTGATTTCTTAATTAATTCTACCCTTAAGAAGGTATTTAATTTGAATCGAGAGAGAGGAGATTCTCTGTTTATTATCTTACCAAGCCACTGCAAAAATAAACCTGCCTCATGTTATTGATTTATTTAGAAACGCTCTAAAAATATATATCTAACCAAAGCCCCACTATTCAAAGTGTGTAGAGTGGATTTTTGTACTTTGTAGTGAACCTGGTTGAAATTGTAGGAATGTCTGTCTGGTGTCCGTCCCCCTGGTTGCCGGTTGTAGTCGAGTGGTTGGTTAGTTCTTTGAAATGCGGCTGTTGCCTGCCTGTTTTTGTGCCCAAGGGGCTTTTGGGCTTTTTTGTCCTGCCTGCTGGCGGCTTTTGAGGGTCACATCGGACCCTCGTCACAGCAGACGTTCCTTCGGAAATATCCTGCCCCCCAAAAATAGGCACACACACACACACACCTTTTATTCGTTTCGGCGGCAAATCATTTTTCAAAAATATATTAAGGTAGTTGTTCCGCCAAATGAGTTTTCTTAGGATTTTTTGAAATTTAGACAGATTATTATTTAAATACTTCTGCATCGATTGGTGGCAAAACGATTTATGAACAATATACACTCACCGGCAAAAAAAACGCAACACCTAATTTTTTTTTTAATTTTTAATGTTTTACTTTTATAATATCAATTTTTTAACAAAGTTAAAACATAATTAGTAGAGATTGTGGTGTTGGTGCAAGGTGAAACATCTTTAATAAAGATAAGAGTAAATAAATGTTATATTTAATATTGATTTACTATGAGTTAAGGATACTAGGTCACTTATTTCACCTTAAATTTAATGTGAAATAAGTGACCTAGTATCCTTAACTCATAGTAAATCAATATTAAATATAATATTTATTTACTCTTATCAAAGTTAAAACATTTATATCATTTTTAAAGTCATTTTAAATAACTTTAAACACTTTTAATCTATATTATTAATAATTTAATTACAAATCTGTAACATTGTTTCAAAATATCAAATTTTCTTAAATTAGATTAATCAATACAATTTTTCCTGAAAATAAAATTTTGTGATTTCAGTTGAGAAAAATCATTAAAAGATGATCCGCTTGGTGATTATTTGTGATAAATAAGTGTGACAATTTAAACTTATATTAGAACTTTTTTGAAAAAATAAACTTTAAGATACATTTTTAAACTTAAATTAAAAATTTTATATTTAAAATTGTCTTAGAAATTATATTAATGAATTTTATTTGTTCAAAGATAAATATTATAAAATTAAAATATACAAAATAAAAAAAATTAAGTGTTGCGTTTTTTTTGCCGGTGAGTGTAGTCCCGGAGATATTAAATTTCAAAAATCGAGTTTTTCGGGCTCTTTAGCATTGCACTATACGGGATATTGGAAAATGTACATACATATTTAATTATAATTAAGAAACCCTTCTTACTATTTTTATAAAAAACTAAACCAACATTAAACAATAACCAATACATATTTTAAGACAATTTTGATCCATAGTTACAACACAATTTCTGAGATTATAAGGAATAAATAATGAAAAATGTATAAAAAAAAAATTTACACTAAAAACAATTTGGCAACAGCGCATTTATTAACCAGCGAAAGATGTATAAAGCGCGCATGCGCTAGATTTTTAAAAATTTTCATAAGGTGTAACGTAGACGTTGATTACATTTGTTAAAAAATAACTAAACGATTTTTATAGAAATTTAAAATGTATTTTATCTGTCATTTTAATATAAAAATATTCAACTCTTACAATGGTGCCAAATTTGTCAAACGAGCACGGGATTGATTAGAATTGATACATAATCAGCAAAAAGTAAGGAGGTCCTTTGAGTCAAAAGAAGTGAAGTATCTAATATTTAATAAAATAAGTTAAAATACAAATGAAAAATAATCGAATTAAAAAATAAATATATTGCAGCAATCGTTCAAGTTGTCCTCATGACGATTCGATTTTTTTTTCTGAGTTTTCGCATTTTTCATCGAGAAATTCCATAATCTATTTATTTTGCAAATACTAATATTTTGTCACCAGAATGCACTTTATACGATCTTTCGTTCTTCTGTTATCGGAATGTTGACACAGAGATAGAAAAATAACATATTTATAAACAGAGAGGTGAGGAACCGCCTACGGCCTCGCGCCTCATCAAGCTTAGATTCATTTGCAAAGAATACATATAACACTTTTGACATTTTTTCATATAATATCATCGTCTTCAATAAAGGTTCTTATAAATTAAAATAAAATTCGTTATCTTGCGTCGCCAGGGGGTCTCGCATCGCAAAATTCATCTTACCCACATCAAAATTAGAACTTGCCCAATCTCTGTTTATAAATTATGTTTTTTCCACGATTCAAATCACATTGTTTACTTTCACATTTATTTATTTTTATTGTTAAAGGATAAATAAATTGAATTGATTCTTTCCAGTAATTTATTTTATTATTCAAATGGTTAATCCAAATATTTCGAGAGCGTTTTCGGCATCTCTTCCTCAGTGGAAACCACTCCCCCACAATGTGCCGACCCCATCAGTTTGTACAGAACATTGATCAACTGATGGGGTCGGCACATTGGTGGTGGAGTGGTTTCTACTGAGGAAGAGATGCCGAAAGCTTTGGATTTGGAATATTTGGATTAACCATTTGAATAATAAAGTAGATTACTGGAAAGAAGCAATTCAATTTATTTATCCTTTAAAAATAAAAAATTAATATATCCAGTACACACCAAGCCAGCAAAATTTTCACATTTATATTCATAGAATATAATGGGGAAGTATTGCGATGGCCAGTCTGGGTCTTGACTCTTTGAGAGCTTGTATCTCAGAGATGAAAAAAAAGTTCATTTAATTTTGTAACTTCTAGGTGGAAGGAATCGATGCCCTTAATAGTTAGACATAATACCGGAAATTGTGGTCCCCAGAGGCCAAAAAACCATTTGTCAGTGCGTACATTTCTACGTATGTACCCCCCTGCGTTTCGCAACCATGTTATATCCAAACATAGCATTTATGTGATTTTTTAAAGTAAATATCTCAGTAAATTCGACGGTCAATCATATATTTTATTGCAAAAAAAGAAACCTGCATGTTTCAAAAAGCTAATTTTTAGTTAATTTTAACTTTATCTATTCAACTAATAGTACTAGAATTCAAGAGAAAGTGTCAAGATCTTAATTTTCCATAATACGAGCCTAGATTAATTTGTAACAGCTTAGAGAATTTTCTTTAAAAAAATTACCCTCTTGCCTAGATTCGAACCGACGAACTCTTGAACTAAGGTCATCAGCTCTAGCCATTACACCAATGCAACATTAATATTTATATCTTGATTTCTGTTACTAAAACTATATATTTTTGATTTAGACTTTGTGTCGAGATAATATTGTATTCATTTGAACTCGAATAAAAATGAAAAAACACCAATTGATTTTAAATTAAGAAACATTAAATATATATTAATTAACGAGGCAAATTTGAAATATAATTGTAATTTGGACTCGAATTTTGAAATGAAAGACGCCAATTCATTTTAAATTAAGAAACATTAAATATATTGATAATTATCCTCCCCCCCCCTCGCCACTCAAAAATTAAAGAGGCGAAACTTTTAAGAGACGATGTATTTTCGGTAGTTTACGGGTATACATTTGGAGTGTGGTTTTTTAAGAGGAATAAAATTTTTGGACCGAGACGTTGCCCGCCAGGGCACCAGCCCGGAGGGGCGTGCCGAAGGCACGCAGGAAAAGCTCGTTTTCCATAATATTCTAAGAGAATGTTTACATTTTCAAAAATTTGCAGCGTAATGTGTGATTGAAACTTCACCAAAGCATAGATAGAGAGTTGAACTATTATAAAAAATTAAGTTATAGTTATAATCTAATATTTTTTATTTAACATTGGCTGCGAAAGGACCTTCTTAATCAAAAATACCGGAAAAATAAATCCAACAAGCTAACAAGAAAGCAAATGAGATTAAAATAGAAAATAAATCAATGGCGACGGAATATCGATTTCGTGATAACAGAGGGGCAGAAAAAAAGAATTCAAGTCGTTTACGCTCATCGATTAGCGATAATGATGAATTTTTGAAAAACCTCCCATCAGAAACGACGTCAACATTTCATTGAAAAGATTCTTAATTCAAGGAATCATTTTTTTTTTTTTTTTTTTTTTAATTTAAATAATGGATACCTTTTTGAAAATAGCACCCTATACTCTAATGAATATGGATATGATTTAATTATCAATACTATATAATTGTCCCTTAAATGTACAAAAGCGCAGGCTGATATTAAAAAAAATAATATAATGATTAATCCTTGACCTGTTGAAAACATCCGATATCATTGATCACGGGAGCTATGCAACAAAGCGAGGTTAGTTTTTGGATAGGTTACCCTCGAGGGGTGAACCGCGACCTAAAATCATGTACACCTACTTCCACTTTCATTTCCAAGTAGAAGACAATAGATTATCCAATGTATTCCAAAATAATTCCAAAGACTGTGTACACTTACTTCCAATCGCGGTTCACCCCTCGGTTACCCTTATATTCTTTATTTTCTCTATACTTCCAATCTTTACACCATGACAATTAATTTGCATCAAGCAGGGGACAACCTCTTTGTTTCTCTTTGTGAATTCTAAGGTTTTACCCTTTGTCAACGTTTACAAAGACCCTTAGGGCCAGTTATATGTCGGTTGGTAAACTTTTTTTAAACGTTGACAAAGGGTAAAACCTTAGAATTCACCTTGTGCCTGACGGGATAGCCAATCAGATGACAGGCACTTTCATCTGATTGGCCATTCCACCCGGCACAAGGTGAATTTAAGGTTTTACCCTTTGCCAACGTTTAAAAAGAGTTTACCAACCGACATACAACTGGCCCTAAGGACTGGTTATATGTCGCAAAGTAAATGCTTTTACCACTAACCAAGGGTAGATGGTAAATGGAGGGACTGGGATGGCCAATCAGACTTTCACTTTTAATGCCTGTCATCTGATTGGCCATCCCAGCCCCTCCATTTACCATCTACCCTTGGTTAGTGGTAAAAAGCATTTACTTTGCGACATACAACCGGGCCTTAGTCTCAAGATGTTAATTTTCCATAAGATTCTGAGAAAATGTTTACATTTTAAAAAATTTGCTCGGTAATGTATGATTGAAACTTGACCAAAGCATAGATAGAGAGTTAAACTATTAAAAGAAATTAAGTTATAGTTATAATCTAATAACATTGGCGGTTAAAGGACTATAATATAGAATGGACTATAAAACAACAATATTTGTAGTTAGAACTATGTATGTATGACCTAAATATAGCCATTACGTTAAAAATAAAATTTCTAGCCTTTATAAATAAACAACCCTTAAAGTGAAAAATCGTATCTAAAAGCTAATATTAGAAATTTGCCAAAATAGCTCCTTAATGGACAAATAATTGGAACCTAAATATTGTCTTTTTGTTCTGAAACAGGTTGTTTCGTTTTTAGAAATCCATTCTCTCTCTCTCTCTCTCTCTCTCTCCGCCCCCACTTACCTCTTTCTTTTTCTTTCTTTCTTCCTCTTTCCCTCTCTCTTTAGATCAACTATCTAAAACACTTTCTCTGGTTATGAATGCACTGATTTTTTTTTTTTTTATTTTGAAATGAAAATTTTAAATTAACCAATATTTATTAAAACACTTGTTTTTAATATTTATACATCCTAAAAATAACATTTTAAGTTAAATTAGGTTGGAGTTAGTGGTGTTTCACAAGGAGAAAAATTAAAATACAAAGATTTTTTTTTAGTTTACTCTATATATTTCGAGCTCTTAACTCATCGTCAGGAGAACATTGACTGATAATAACATAAAATAATGAACAGAATTTATTTTAATATGATGGACAGTTATTTATGACTTAGTGTAAATATAAAAGAATTATCAGAGGATGGGATGGCCTTAAAGAGGGAGAGCCGAATGAACAGGTGGAGCGGACAGAGGGCTAAACTGGAAATAAAGAAAAGATATTTATACTTGGAAGTTGCCGAAAATTATGTATATGCCATAAAGGAGGGCAATAAACTATGAAATGTGATGAGGATGCATAGTGAAAATTTCCATCTCTTATTTTCTATTTAAAAATAAAAAATAAAAATAACCCCCCCCCACCACCAACATTTTAAGATAGTTGTTTCACCATTTGGGCTTTCTTAGGATTTTTTGAAATTTATACAGATTATTATTTAAATACTTCTGCGTCGATTGGTGGCAAAACCAAATTTATGAACAATATAGTTCCGGAGATATTAAATTTCAAAAATAGAGTTTTTCAGGCTCTTTAACATTGCACTATACGGGATATTGGAAAATTTACATACATATTTAATTATAATTAAGAAACCCTTCTTATCATTTTTATAAAATATTAAACCAACATTAAACAATAATCAATACATATTTTAATCCCCCCCCCTTCCAAAAAATAAATAAATAAAGAATCAAAGATTTTGAGTATTTTTTTCTTTTGAAACTAGATAGAATTTTTTCAAAATAATCACCTCGGGGCATATAGCGAACTTATGGTATATTAAGGGAGAAAGAATTTACAATTTTAGGTCAAAATCTAGGATTTTACTAGAGAGTATTATTTTACTAAGGGGATGAATCCCTCTGATACACAATATAATAAAATATCTCTAGTAAAATCCTAGGATTTTGACCTAAAAATGTAAATTATTTCTCTCTTAAGGTAGTTGTTTCACCATATGGGCTTTCTTAGGATCTTTTTGAAATTTAGACAGATTATTATTTAAATACTTCTGCTGATTGGTGGCAAAACGAAATTTATGAACAATATAGTTCAGGAGATATTGAATTCCAAAGATAGAGTTTTTCAGACGCGATTTTTTTTTCTGAGTTTTCGCATTTTTCATCCTGAAGTTCCGAATTTAGAAATTCCATAATCTATTTGTTTTGCAAGACCACCAGAATGCACTTTATCTTTCGGTCATCTCTTATCGTGGTATCAGAATGCTGACACAGAGATAGAAAAATAAACAGAGACGTGGACGACCGCCTACGGCCTCGCGCCTCCAGGGCCTCGCGCCTCATCAAGCTTAGATTCATTTGCAAAGAATACATATAACACTTTTGAATTTGTTTCATATAATATCATCGTCTTCAATAAAGATTCTTATAAATTAAAATAAAAAATATTTAAAATTCCTCATCTTGCGTCGTCAGGGGGTCTCTCATCGCAAAATTCTTCTTCCCCACATCAAAATTTGATCTTGTCTCTGTTTATTAACCGACTTTGAAAAAAAGGAGGAGGTTATCAATTCAACGGAATGTCTGGTTTTTTGTGTGTTTGTTTGTTTATTTCTCTTTACATTGTGGGCCGATTTGTATGAATTTTTTGCATTGGGTTCAGTCTCGTACTCGATTGGTCCCGTTTTTTTTTCATTGCTATTGGACCTTTTAAATTATGTTTTTCCACCATTCCAAGCACATTTTTTAAAGAAATCAGCAATACCGCCGCCCGGCGAGCTGGGTAGCCCCGCTTATAGTTCTTTTCCGGTATTATCCCAAATAATCCCTTAGCATTGAATACCAAGTATAATTCTGACTATATATTTGTATTTATTTACTAACGAAGGGGTAGTAGTAGTCCCCTTTATACCTTTCCAGCAACCCCTATGCCCATACAATAGAGTGGAGTATGCGTCATGGGCCCGGGTCCCTCGAACCCCGCTTAGTCACTGATGCCCCCCCCCCCCCTAAACAGCAATCGACCCTTCCCTTAGAGGGAAATACAATTATCCATCCAAGATCCCTCAGGATTTTTATTTTTTTTATTTCAAATCAGATATCAAATATTAGTATTTTAAAAATCCTCTTTTGCATCTTTATTAATCTGAATATATTAATTAGCCAATAATAAAAACTATATTTTCTGTTGCGTTAAACCAGTCATTAGATTTTGACTGATTATGATTATTCTAAGATGATTAGAATAAATTTTAATTATTCTAAAACTTATTTTTAAACTAATGTAATCGGTCTTGAGCCAAGCGCGACTTCAAAGGGTCCTCAAGTAAAGACTACGGAACCCATGGTCTCAACCAAAGTCACAAATTGTAGTATTAACTTGGGTTGTATTTTACCACCTGACGGTTTTGCCAAAAATTACATGGGATCTCTACCAGAGGCCAAAAAGTGCGATTTTTTCATCTAGTCCGTGTTGATATATGTATGTACGAGGGGTTAACGGCGATTGGAATTAGGTGTACACCGTCTTTGGAATTACTTGGAATTTATTAGATAATCTATTGTCTTCTACTTGGAAATTAAAGTGGAGATGGAAGTAGGTGTACACGATTTTAGGTCGCGGTTCACCCCTCGTATGTATGTTACTCTTTTTTCCACACCCTTCAACCGATTGAAATGAAATTTAAAACCTACGATTACTTTAACACAATAAAGCGCTGATTAGTTTTTGGCAGATATCGGCCCATAAACATTTCTACTTTTTTAGTTTTTTCTAAATATTTTGAAAATGGCTTAACCAATTTTGATCAAATTTAATATTCTATTTAAGTACCTCAAGGACTCCAAAATAGGTTATATAGAATGGTTAAAAGTATTGTAATATTGTTGTTATCACTGAAAAGAGAGATGAATGGGAGCCGAGTTATACTCACCCATCAAAACTATTCATTACCCTGAAGAAGAAGCGAAATGGTCTCCGAAACGTCGGTAATTGAATTAAAAAAATTTAAATAATTTGGACTGCCTTTCATTATAAGCTATTTATTTCGCTTACCAGTCCGTCTTTCTAAGAAAATAAATAAAAAAAAAAGAGTTGACTAAGTACACTTATGTTATATAGAGTTTTTAGAAACATTTTAAATCACTTTACTCTACAGTACGATAGTTAAGTACTTTTTTAAATTCTTTAAATGTATTTATTTTGACATTGTATCTGATTAATAATAAAGGAATAAACATATTAATATTTCAAATGACTATGGATAAAATCTAGCAACGAACAGTTTATTTTCTTTTATATATCTAAGTACCTAATACGCCATCTTAATTTTATAGATCTCACTGATATACTCAAAAAATTTGGTATTTGTAAATTATTTCACGAACTTTTAGAAAGGAAAAAATAACAAGAGTGAAGTAATTTTTGGAGACGGACTGATAAGTGAAATTGAGTGGATATTGATGAGGCAGTCTAAAAAAGAAGAAGATAATTTATACGATCTTTTTATTCATAAACCAACGTTTCGTTCCTTCTTCAGAGTTTCGAAAAGTCAGTGAAGGAAATCGAATGCGACATTTCCTTCACTGACTTTTCAAAACCCTGAAGAAGGAGGAATAGCCTCCGAAACGTCGGTTTACGAATAAAAAGATCGTATAAATTATCTTCTTTTTGGACTGCCTCATCAATATCCACTCAAAAAAATAACATTGAGATGTACATTTTGCAAATTTACTAGCAGTCATTAATATAACTTTTTTGATAAAAGAATTGTATTTATTTATTTACGTACTCTGTGCATTTTCTGGAGCGTATGTTCAAAAACTCTTCAATTGATTGTATCAATTGTATCTCCTAAATCTACCCTTCCTGTAAAGCAAGGGTTCAGGCTTTGTCTAAATATTTGATCTAGCTTCTACTACTCTATTTGTTTTGTTTTGTAGATGAACCATACTTATAGTAAGTGAAAGTATTCACTTAAAAACATGTTTTGATGATTTCGTTTAATCAAATAAATTTCACACAATATCTGTCAAAAACACTAAATTTTTTTAATAGAGCTATTTTGATAAAAATTGTTTTTCTTTTGGAAGCACTTATTTAATTCAATTTAGGCTAATTTTAAATTTTCACAACAATGACTTATTTAACAATTGGCTTTAAATTCGCCATTTTAATTTATTTCATTAAATTTTGAATAATCAAATAACGATTTTAATTATTTTTCGATCACCTAAAAAAGCATTGGCACGTTTTAACCCGTTTTAATAGAACTATTTTGATAAAAATTGCTTTTTTGGAAGCAAATTTTAAATTTTGTTACATTTTCACAACAATGACTTATTTAACAATTGGCTTTAAATTCGTCATTTTTATTTTATTTCAGTAAATTTTTAATGAGCAAAAACGATTTTAATTATTTTTCGATCACCAAAAAAAGTATTGACACGTTTTAACCCGTATTAATATAACTATTTTGATAAAAATTGTTTTTTGGAAGCACCTATTTAATTTAATTTAGGTAATTTTAAATTGGGTTACATTTTCACAACAATGACTTTAAATTGGCTTTAAATTCGCCATTTTTAATTTATTTCAGTAAATTTTTAATGAGCAAATAACGATTTTAATTATTTTTCGAAAAAACTATTGGCACATTTTAACCCGTTTTAATAGAACTATTTTGATAAAAATTGTTTTTTTTGGAAGCACCTATTTAATTTAATTTTAAATTTTGTTACATTTTGACAACAATGACTCATTTAACAATTTGCTTTAAATTCGCCATTTTTATTTTATTTCAGTAAATTTTTCTTTTCTTTTTACAAAACGTTTTAACCCGGAAGTTTTCTGGGCTATTCTTATCGATTCACAAATAGACCAGGGGGTTTCGTACTACAACGGCGCAGAATCATATTAATAATTTTATTCCAAATTTTAAAGACAATTATTTTAAAATTATAGTTTATTATCAACGAAAAATTTACTATAAATTAAAGAGTGTCCTCTGAATAAATAAATCAAAGCAGAAAAAGAGTAAATAAAAATTAATGCGTTTACGAATTACTGAAGATATTAAAACTTTTCAATAGAAACACCAAATACGGTCTGAATTGACAAGTTGAGTTAATCAAACTTGTTTCAAAGACCCTCTTAGAAATCCAAGTAAATTCAAAAAGAGAAATATTTACACTTGACTGAAAATGAATGCAAAGTCTATAATCTCAAATTATAAATTATTTACTTACATATATAATTTTTATATTTGTCATACTTCTAGAGATGATAAACCCTAGATCAGTGATTTTTCTTAACATTTTACCAACAATTTTGCGCCTAGTTTTTTCTAAAAATAGTACCTAATTGTATTTAGTGATTATGATTACAGACAAGTTATAAATAGATATTTTTAATTTAAATTGACCTCCCTAATGAGCAAATAACGATTTTAATTCTTTTTCGATCACCAAAAAAAGCATTGGCAGCCGCCCGGTTTTAGACCCCCCCCCAATCAATTCCACTGGGATGCACGCAACGCGACAGAAATTAAGAAGACTATAATAATTTATTTATAACATTATTATTATTATTCAGTTCCATTATTTAGATATTAGATTTGACAAATCAGAGGAAAATAGGAACAAATTAAACAGTGTTAAAACATTCGATCATTTGCGACGTTTCGCCAATTTATTATGGCTTCATCAGGCATAATCAAGCGCCTGATGAAGCCATAATAAATTGGCGAAACGTCGTAATTGATCGAATGTTTTAACACTGTTTAATTTGTTCCTATTTTCCTCTTGATTAGTTCCGTTTTTTCATTGCTATTGGACCTTTTTTTGTTATGTATGTTCACGCATAACTTCTTTGTTTATGGACCGATTTCAATGATTCTTCTTTTATTGGAAAGGGGTTGCCTTAGGGATGGTCCCATATTAATTTGATCAAGTTGTGATGATGTTTGTTCGTCGATTTCTCTTTACCATGTGGACCGATTTCGATGATTTTTTTGCATTGGGTTCAGTATAGTTGCCGATTGGTCCCGATGCATGCAAGGTATTATCATAAGTCGCTATTCTTAACATCACAAAAAGAGAAAAATAAAAATAATTTTTAGAAAAAAAATAAAACCGACTTCAAAAAAATTGAATGCAACAAATAAAATAATAATAACTCAAAAATCAAAAAAATACACTAAAAGGTATAAAATAATTATCTAATTTAGTTACAAATAAACGATGAAATTGTTACATGAAATCACTTTTTGAAGTCGGTGCCAAACAAACTATATAAGTTGTCTTCATTACCCGCCAAACGTACTAAGATCTGTCGAGTGCGATTCATAAAATGTATATGTTTGGCACCGACTTCAAAAAGTAATTTATGTAACAATTTCATCGTTTAGTTGTAATTAAATAATATAAATAAATTAATTAATTAGTGCATTTTATTTTATTTTTGAGTTATTATTATTTTATTTGTTGCAATGGAGATTTTTTACTTTATCCAATGCGAAGCATGGGGAAAGTATTGTAATCGGTCTAGCGGCAAGCTCGACTTCAAAGGGTCCTCAGGTAAAGACTACGGAACTCATGGTCTCAATTAAAGTCACAAATTGTAGTCTTCAATTAGGTTGAATTTTAGCACGTGACGGTTTTGTCAAAAATTACACGGAGTCTCGTCGAGAGGCCAAAAAATACGATTTTTTCAGGAAGTGCCTGCGGGTGTATGTATGTATGTATATTATCGTTTTTTTCGTCCACGATTTTTTCTACACCGTTGGACCGATTGAAAATCTACCAATATTTTAACAAAATGAAACGCTGAATATTTTTTTTACATATCAGCCCACAAACATTAGTACTTTATTTCAGTACTTTTTTAGTTTTTTCTAAATATCTTGAAAATGACTTAACCAATATTGATGAAATTTAATATCCTAATTAAGTACCTTGGGTACTACAAAAAAATCTTATATAAAATTTTTAGTAAAATTATATTTTAAAGTACTTTACTCATGAGTAAGATAGTACTTTTTTAAATTCTTTATTATTTTATTTTAAACATGGACTGCAAATAGCCAGTGATATCTGATTAATAATAAAAGAATAAACATATTAATATTTCAAATGATTTTGGATAAAGTTTAGCAACGATCCGAAGTCGGTTTTATTTTTTTCTAATTTTTAACCGACTTCAAAAAAAGGAGGAGGTTCTCTATTCGACTGAATTTTTTTTTTTTTTTTGTGCCTATGTTACCTCATATCTCCGCCAATTGTGAACCGATTTTGAAAAAAAAATTTGCATTGGGTTCGGTCTACCTTCCGATTGGTCCCATTTTTTTCATAGGTATTAGACCTTTTTTGTTAGGTTTGCTCATGCCTAATTTCTTTGTTTATGAACCGATTTCGATGATTCTTTTTTTTTATTGGAAAGGGGGTATCTTAGGGATGGTGCCATATTAATTTGGTCAAGTTCTGATGATATGATCACTATTAATAACATCACTAAAAAAAGAAAAAGAAAAATTATTTTTAAGAAAAAAATAAAACCGACTTCAAAAAAATTAAATGCAACAAATAAAATACACTAAAAGGTATAAAATAATTATTAACTTATTTAGTTACAACTAAATTACGAAATATTAACATGAAATTACTTTTTGAAGTCGGTGCCAAACATATACCTTTTATGAATCGCATTGGCACCGAGTACAAAAAGTAATTTCATGTTAATATTTCGTAATTTAGTTGTAACTAAATAAGTTAATAATTATTTTATACCTTTTAGTGTATTTTATTTGTTGCATTTAATTTTTTTGAAGTCGGTTTTATTTTTTTCTTAAAAATTATTTTTATATCTAAAATTCTAAGACTATTCGATTCCCACCTGAAAACTTGAATTGTTAGGAGGGTTAGTTTTTTTTTTTACAACGAGTAGGCCATATGTCGCGTCTTACAATTAGAGTGAAGTAGAATAGGAATCGAGAAGAGAGGTTGTAGTCGAAAAAGAAGTGTATCCTGTGGGGTGTATTTGCCAGGCAGGCAGCCAAGCCATAGGCAAAGGCATGAGGGTTGTTCTTGCTGAGGGTTGTTGCGCTGCACTCGGAACGAGGGAGAGAGCCAAGGGGCTAAAAATACAACGGAGGGTGCGCCGTTGCTACCCTAACCAGGAACCCTCCAAGAGACTATTAGGGCCGAATTTAAAAGATTGGGAAATATGGCCGCACAATACCCTCCTCACCCTACACCCCCATTCTCTGCATTAATCATCATTTTGGATTACGTCAATTTTTTCTCGAATTGGTAAAATCGTTAACAAGATACGTATTTTTTTAATATAATTAATCCTTGAATTTTTTTACATTATAATATTTTATTCACGAAGAGAAACAAAGAGGTTGGCCTCTGCTTGATGCAAATAAACATACACACATATATCGAAATTATATATCTGTATATATATTATTTATTTGTTTGAGGCTATAGTTTCGAAGACTTGGTCTTCACCGTCAGTCTTTTTTAATTATAAATATTGTTTTTCATGGAGTCAATACCGTATGGATATTGAAAATTTTCGATCTTTACTTAGCTGGAAGCCAGTTAAAATTAAAATCAACAGTTAAGTAAAGATCGAAAATTTTCAATATCTATACGGTATTGACACCATGAAAAATAATATTTATAATTAAAAAGGACTGATGATAAAGACCAAGTCTTCGAAACTGTAGTCTCAAACAAATAAATAATATATATACAGATATATAATTTCGATATATATGTGTGTATGTTTATTTGCATCAAGCGGAGGACAACCTCTTTGTTTCTCTTTGTGAATTCTAAGGTTTACTCTTTGTCAACGTTTACAAAGACTTTACCCTTATGGCCAGTTATATGTCGGCTGGTAAAGTGTTTGTAAAAGTTGACAAAGGGACTCGTTGACCGTCTGTATATATATTATTTATTTGTTTGAGACTATAGTTTCGAAGACTTGGTGTTCATCATCAGTCTTTTTTAATTATAAATATTATTTTTCATGGGGTCATTATCGTATGGTTATTGAAAATTTTCGATCTTTACTTAGCTGGGTGCCAGTTAAAATTTTAACTAATATTAATTAATATTTATAATTAAAATACTGATGATGAAGACCAAGTCTTCGAAACTATAGTCTCAAACAAATAAATAATCTATATACAGATATATAATTTCGATATATATATGTGTGTATGTTTATTTGCACCAAGCAGAGGACAACCTCTTTGTTTCTCTTTGTGAATCAACAACTCTGCTACTCTCGGCAAATCAAAAACTTTTCAAATAATTATTTATGCTTATATTCAGGAGTAATATTATAAGAACTTCAATATTATCAAGTTATATGTTGACAATTTTCTACATTTAACAATAACGAAAGATTGTATTGAAAAGATTTTGTTTTTTTCAATAATAGATAACAAATGTCCTTAAGGTCGAAATTTCCTATTCATATAGGGAAACAAAGAGGTTGTCCTCTGCAAATAAATATGTATATATTTAATTCATTTGTTTGAGACTATAGTTTCGAAGGCTTAATCCTCATCATCAGTCTTTTTAATTATAAATATTATTTTTCATGGGATTAGTATCAGTTTGGATATTGAAATTTTTTTTCTTAGCTTGTGAGCCAGACAGAATTAATTATTATTTAATTATATTAATTATATTTATTATAATTATATTTATATGTGTGTATGTTTATTTGCATCAAGCAGAGGAGAACCTTTTTGTTTCTCTCTATGAATCAACACCTCTGCTACTCTCGGCCAAATAAAAACTTTTCAAAGAAATTACCTATATTGAAAATGAAAAAAATTAACTAAAACGCGATAATAAATTTCTATAGAACTAAATTCAATAATTATTTATTTTTTAAAGCTTCTTTAAAAATTACCAAAAAAACAAAAATAAAATTTATTCAGAATTAAATGATTTGAATAATTTTATCGATAATATGGCTAATTCTACTATATAATATTAAAAGTTGATAATATAATATTTGGTCACCAAATGAAATTAAACATTTAATTATTTTAAGACTAATGTACTCGTGAAATTAAAAAAAAATTGAGAATAGAAAATAATGAATTTGAGAGTGTAATTAATGCCTTTAATAAAATATGAAAATATTTACTACTCATTGTATGATAAGGTGATTCAATTCCAAGACTAGTACGTGATTATGTGAAGACTCCTTCATTCAGATCCTATATCTTTTCTTCATAAGCATTTTGATTTAATTATTCTCTATATAAATTTATATAATATTCATACATCATCAAGTCAATAAATAAAATATTCCGAGTTAAGATGTTCTATGGGTGGCATATTTATAATAGGGGTTGAAAGAGGGGGTGCGTCTCCGCGAGAGTAATCTCTTCCTGTACCAAAAATTGTTAGGATAATCGGTAAATTAATTTTGGAATTATAAAAAAAAATTTGTTTAGATGGAGGTTTTGCTTGTTTTTAACCGACTTCAAAAAATGAAATTTTTTTTGTGTCTATGTTACCTGATATCTTCCCCAATTGTGAACCGATTTTGATGATTTTTTTTGCATTGGGTTCAGTCTAGTTTCCGATTGGCCCCGTTGTTTTTTTTTTTATTGGTATTGGATCTTTTTTGTTATTTTTGTTCAGACATAACTACTTTGATTATGAACCGATTTTAATTATTCTTTCTGCGTTTGGATCAGTATAGCTCCAAGATAGTCAAAAATACCTAACTATTTATTTATTTATTTATTTTATGTATGTTCAGCGAGAACTTTTTGACACGTGGGCCGATTTCGGTGATTCTTTTTTTATTGGAAAGGGGGTACATTAGGGGTGGTCCCATATTAATTTGGTCAAGTTCTGATATGATCAATGACGAAATAAAGTAAATGTCCAATTCTTTAATTTTTTTGAAGTCGGTTTTATTTTTTGGATTTTTTTTTCATTTTATTTTTAGACTCCATTATCAATCATAAGAAAGCTGAATAATTATATTATATATATATATAATTTATTTGATAGAGACTATAGTTTCGAAGGAAGGACGGACGGAAATAAAATAATTTTTGAAAATTACATTTCCTCTCGTTTCAAATATTCCTAAAAACAAAACAAAAAATTCGTCTATTATAATTAGAGACCGGATTTTTATGCAGTAAAAACTGCCAAAATATGCAGTTAAAAAGGCTGAAATATTCAAGTAATAAGCAGAATACGTTGAAATATGCTATAGTTTTATTTAACAGACACGATTGTATTCTATGGCTTTTATTTTTTTATATTAACAAGCTTTTCTTATTGACGTACAAATAATAAACTAATAAAATAATGCAAATATTTGTCCGGCTATAATCTGATCCCTACAATAATTTACACACACTTTCACACACACACATGAACACTCAATGGCCAAAATGGGCTATAGTTACCGAAGGCCATTAAAAAAATAATTAAATAATAATAAAGAAATAATTAAAAAAGGATCTAAAAAATAATTAAAATTTGATTGTAATTGTGAATAATTTATGTTTATTTAAGTATTTTTCTAAATTATCTTCAGGTTATTATGTCTACGGTCACTTAAAGTTGATTTATACGATGAATAAAAGCCCTCCACATCCTCAGATATAATGAGGGCAAATTTAAAGGAACTTTATATATATATTTCTTCATTTTTTTTTCATTCTTCGAAAATTTATTTTTTTTAAATCTATTTAGCGCGAAATAGGCAATTTTTGACAAAAAATGTTTCAAATATGCAATTTTATCAATATTCTTAAAATATACAATTTTATTCAATATTACTCAAATATGCAAAAATATGCAGTATAAAATTTAACCCAGAGTATCCTAGATGATTCGGATAGATAATTGATCCACTGGGTCGTATGTGGGGGCAAACAAAATAGGAATCCGGTCTCTAGTTATAATCGATGGGTGAACCGCGACCTAATATCGTGTACATCTACTTCTACTTTCATTTCCAAGTAGAAGACAATAGATGAAGGGGCATTATCTAATGTATTGTACACCTAATTCCAATCGCGGTACACCCCTCGGTTATAATATCTCCCCCCCCAAAGCATTGGAGATCAACATTTTTTTATGTTTATTTAATTATTTTTTTTTATATAACATTAAATTTTAAAATTGAAGAAAATAAAGTTCTATGTGGGGGGCGTCTCGGACCCCCCCCCCCCGCTCGGACAATTCGATCGCGACACTTCCGAGATCAAAAGTCGATCTTATATACCGGCGACCGTCCCCCCCAAAACAGAGGATCCGCGCCTGGCAACTCCGAGGGGTGAACCGCTACCTAATATGCTGTACACCTACTTCCACTTGTACTTCCAAAAATTTTCAAGCACTTCCAAATGTTTCCAAGTACTTCCAAATGTTTCCAAGTACTTCCAAAAATTTCCAAGTAATTCCAAATATTTCCAAGCACTTCCAAATATTTCCAACTACTTCCAAATATTTTCAAGCACTTCCAAATGTTTCCAAGTACTTCCAAATATTCCAAGTACTTTCAAATATTTCCAAGTACTTTCAAATATTTCCAAGTACTTCCAAAATACTTCCAAAGAGGTGTACACCTAATTCCAATCGCGGATCACCCCTCGGGCGACGCCTTCACATGGTCGGACTTGACATATGTCTGCACGTGTGGTCTTTTCCCCCTCTGGTTAAGGATCTACCTATCTATCTACCTTTTGGAACTCGCAGGTAGCTAGCTGCCCAGGCAAATGCTTTCCCGCCCTTTGCGACTACCTGAACTAGAGCCCTTGGGGTTCCTTCCCGAACTAAAAACAACCTTAACCAGTCTCCCAGTCTAAAACGAAACAAGTAGGTATAATAATATTCTTTAGTCTATTTACATTTCCCGCGTGTGTCAAAATCAAAAATTATCAATTACGTTGCAATTACATAACTTATTACTCAATCCAGTCATTCACTCACTCATCATACTTCTCAACATTTACGAAATATACTATAGAACTTATTACAATCGCATTTTTTTTTCATTGCAACTCTCTCTACTTTTCAATTTATTATCATTGTTCTGTTTTTAGTTAATTGTAGAGTGATTTTAAAAAATTTCATAAATATATGAAATATTAAAGAAAATTACTTACTAATTTTTGTTTTGTTCAGGGAGAATGGTGTAGATTCGAGCTGAAACATATTTAATCAAATTAAAAATACTAGCTAGGTTTCACAAAATATTATTTTGTTAAGGTTGCTCGGACATTAAGGAAATGTTGGATTAAAAATCTGAATTTTTAATATGTTATTAATCGATAACAAATACGTATAAAATAATTTTTTGAAAAAGATCTGACCAAGGGTTTTCGTGTAATTAATTATTAAAAATCGGACTTTAAACGCGTAGTGAATAGGGAATATTAAAACAAACTTAAATACTAATGATTTATTTTAAACACCTGTTAACGATAAAAATCAATTCAAAATAACTAAAAAAAGAGAACTCAATACCAAAAAGTGGTTTTAATAATGGTTGATAGTGAATACAATTTTTTCAAAATATTCAATAATCGAAAAATATAATAATTATCATCCCACTATCAACCCGGTTTTAAAATTTGTAGAATGAATAAAAATTAAAAATTAAAAATTATTTAAAAAGATTAAGTACATACAGTTACAAAAACAAGATTAAAATTTTCAAACTCAAAAATCACATATTAAAACACTTTAAATAATTTAAAAAAAAAAATTTTTGAATCTGGACCATTTTTAACCGACTTCAAATAAAGGAGGAGGTTATCAATCAATTCAACAGAATGTCTTTTTTTGTGTTTGTTCGTTAATTGAAGAAGTTATTAGCGAAAAACCGAAAATTCGATATCTTTTAAACATGGGATTAAAAAAAATTTCAAAATTTACCAAGAATAATTTTTTGGTGGATTACTAAAAAATGTCAAAAAATAAATGTATGTTCAACGAGAACTTTTTGCCAGGAGGACCGATTTCGATGATTCTTATTTTATTGGGAAGGGGGTATCTTAGGGGTGGTCCCATATTAATTTGCTCAAGTTCTGATGATATGATCAATGACGAAATAACGTAAATCTTCAATTCTTCAGATCAAATAATCGAATTTATAATAAATAAAATATTTTATAAAGAAAAACCCGCAAACGTTTCGAGAGAATTTCTTTCTATATTTATGAATTAAATTTTTTATCATTTTCTGATTCATTCGGCCGACGCCTTCTCTTACGAGATCCATACAAAATATTATCTTAAGTCACTATTAATAACATCACTAAAAAGAGAAAAATAAAAAATTAAATAAAACCGACTTTAAAAAAATTAAATTCAACAAATAAATAATAATAACTAAAATAAAAAAATACACTAAAAGGTATAAAATAATTATCTAATTTAGTTACAACTAAACGACGAAATTTTTACATGAAATCACGTTTTTGAAGTCGGTGCTAAACAAACTATATTAGCGAGCTTACCCGCCAAACGTACTAACTAAGATCCATCGAGTTCGATTCAAAAATGTATATGTTTGGCACCGACTTCAAAAAGTGATTTCATGTAATAATTTCGTCGTTTAGTTGTAACTAAATAAAATAATTATTTTATATCTTTTAGTGTATTTTATTTTATTTTTTAGTTATTATTATTTTATTTGTTACATTTAATTTTTACTTTGCCATACAAGATATGGTCAAGTATTGTAATCGTGCGTGAAAAAAGTGTTTTTTTCGAAATATCTCAAAAACGGCTGAAACTATTTTGATTAAAAAAAATGAGCGAAACCATGGTATTTCGCTCTATAAAAAAGCTCTAATAAGAGAACATCGAAAAAATTATATTTTTCGAGATAATAATTGTTATGTCAAAATGTCTTTTAGTTAGTCTGGTTGTCTGTCCGTTAGTTTGTGCGTTACCAAATTTTTGTGGTCGAGCTAGCTCAAAAACTAGTGTGAATATCGAAACCAAATTTCACACGTAGTTTTGGTCCATTGAGATTAAGAGCTGATCAGATTTTAGTGCATATCGACCGGGGGGTGGAGGGCGGGTTAAAAATTAAAAATATAGGCCGTTTGAGCAAATTCAACCAAATTTTTTATACATAATCAGTGGACCCCCAGAAGTCTACAAATGCAAAAACTAACCTCTAAAATGGGGGTGTTGGGTCAAAGAAATGAAAATCTTGGCCATTTACCAAACTCAACCAAATTATGTATACACTAGCTTTTCGTAGGCACGCCCTCGAAGCTCGGCCCTCCGGGCTGGTGCCCTGGCGGGCAGCGTCTCAGTCCAAAAATGTTATTCCTCTTAAAAAACCACACTCCAAATGTATACCCGTAAACTACCGAAAATACATCTTCTCTTAAAAGTTTCGCCTCTTTAATTTTTGAGTGGCGAGGGGGGGGGGGAGGAAAAATTATCAATGTATTTAATGTTTCTTAATTTAAAATCTATTGGTGTTTTTTCATTTTCATTCGAGTTCAAATGAATACAATATTATCTCAGTCTAAATCAAAAATATATAGTTTTAGTAACAGAAATCAAGATATAATTATTAATGTTTCGATGGTGTAATGGCTAGAGCTAATCCCCTTAGTTCAAGAGTTCGTCGGTTCGATTCTAGGCAAGACGGTAATTTTTTTAGAGAAATTTCTCTAAGCGTTGTTTCAAATTAATCTAGACAAATATATATAGTATAGTATAATCAGTGGGACCCCAGAAGTATAAAAATGCAAAAACTAACCCCCCCCTACTTGATTATAAATAATTTTAGGGCCCATGTTGTATGGTAAAGTCAAGTGGATGGCCACATCAGCTTATTTTGAAGGCGGTTTTATTTTTTTTAGCATTCGCCCGTGTGAATTTGGAAACTAGATCCCGAAGCAAAGCAAGCAAGCCAAGTCCGAGCCTGCCAGCAAGTTCTCTGGTTGGTTGGTTGGGTTCCCTTCACTTTCTCTTGCTCGCTTGCTAACTTTCTGTGCTGTTCTCTTCTCTTATGGCCTGTTGGGCTGATTTCTACATCCACAGCCGAGCCGCTCTTTCTCTTCACTTCTTTCCCCACTCAAGAGACTGCTTTTTGCCTTTGTACTCCACTGCGCACAACACAAACGGATTTTCTTTTTCTCACCCACCACGCATCCACCTCCTGCTTCATTATAACTTCCAACATGCCTTTTTTTTGTTATTTATTAAAGAGTGAATTTCGGAATGAAATTATTTTCATTGAAAAAAAAAATAATATTTAAGGTAGTTGTTCCGCCAAATGAGTTTTCTTAGGATTTTTCTGAAATTTAGATATATTATTATTATTATAAATACTTCTGCATCGATTGGTGGCAAAACGAAATTTATGAACAATACCGTTCCGGAGATATTTAATTTCAAAAATAGAGTTTTTCAGGTTCTTTAACATTGCACTATACGGGATATCGGAAAATTTACATACATATTTAATTATAATTAAGAAACCCTTCTTACCATTTTTATAAAAAACTAAACCAAGATTAAACAATAACCACTACATATTTTAAGATAATTTTGATTCATAGTTACAACACAGTTTCTGAGATAATAAGGAATAAATAATGAAAAATGTATAAAAAAAATTCTCACTAAAAACATTTTGGCAACAGCGCATTTATTTAACCAGCGAAAGATGCATGCGCTAGATTTTTTCAAAATTATAATTTTAATAAGGTGTAACGTAGGCGTTGATTACATTTGTTAAAAAATAACAAAACGATTTTTATAGAAATTTAAAATGTATTTAATCTGTCATTTTAATATAAAAATATTCAATCTCTTACAATGGTGCCAAATTTGTCAAACGAGTTAAATAAATGCGTTGTTGCCAGCTTGTTTTTAGTATAAAATTTTCATTATTATCACAGAATACAGTGATATTTGGGTGAGGTCCACTGAAGAAGGAATATTGAACAAAATATCTGAAATATTTGGATAAATTAAAAAACCACCATTTAAAATTAAAAAACTGCTGAAAAATAAGCCTTTCATTTAAGGTAGTTGTTTCGCGACAATACTAGCTAAAATTAATGCTATAGTATATAATACAGACAATAAGGATTCATAAGCCCAAAACTTTTTGCTGTTAATGTACCACTACTAGCCAATCCCGTGCTCGTTTCACAACATTGTCCGAGCTTGTATATATTTTATCATAGAAATGACAGATAAAATAGATTATAAAGAGAGATTTATTGAACAAAAACTTCTTAATAACTTCTTATAATTTTATTTTGACTTGCAGGTTACTGTCCGAGCAAACTTAAATATATATGTACAAATATTTTTTTTCCTTTTATTCAAATTTAAAAATGAATTGAATTTGCTTTGAGTTGTATAATATTTTAACTTGATTCCTGTCTCTCTGACTGGGTCTTGTAATCAAATTTTGAGTCATATCTATATTATTGAAATTTTACACTCACCTATTTGCGTTGGCATTACAATATTTCATCAAATTTCTGGAAAATCATTAAAATTTAAAAAATCTTATTGCTTACAAGATATAAATATAAGTCAAAGAGTAATTTTTATAAATATAATAATACTCTCTGATATAAATATTGTTGTCAATTCAAATATTCAAGATTTTTATAATTTGGCAAATTTCAAAGAAAAAATTTCAAAATTCATTCAAAAGTAGTTCTTTAGTATCCGAAAAAATTTCCATATTCATATGATTAAAACTAAAAGCGCTGTAAAGTAGTTGTTTCGCGACAATACTAGCAAAATCTTAATGCTAGAGTATATAGAACAGTCAATAAGGATTCATATTCATAAGCCCAAAACTTTTTGCTGTTTATGTACCACTACTACCCAATCCCGTCTTCGTTTAACAAATCTGGCAACATTGTCCGAGCTTGTATATATTTTATCAGAGAAATGACAGATAAAATACATTATAAAGGTAGATTTACAAAACAAAAAGCTCTTATAAGCTGTTGCTACAATGGGTGAAGCGAAAAACTTCAAAAAAGCACCTAAGTTAACCCAATTTTTAGGTTAAAGAAATGCTTTGTTGCCAACTTGTTTTTAGTATAAATTTTTCATTATTTATTTCATTATTATCTCAGAAACTGTTGTAACTATGAATTAAAATTTTCTTAAAAAATATATTAGTTATTGTTTAATGTTGGTTTAGTTTTTTATAACAATGGTAAGAAGAGTTTCTTAATTATAATTAAATATGTATGTAAACTTCCCGATATCCCGTATAGTGCAATGTATAAGAGTCTGAAAAACTCTATCTTTGGAATTTAATATCTCCGGAAATATATTGTTCATAAATATAAGTGCTCTAGGGTGGATTTTTGTATTGCCAACCTAAAGATTTTTCTTACTAGAGTTTAATCTTTATAGAGGTCGCTAGTTACCTTGTACAGCTCATATGGCTTTTACAGCTCAGTACAGTCTATCTCTTATCTATGGTATCACCATTTGTCAACTTAACAAAGTGTTTACAAACAGGCCCTTAAACAGGTATGAAAAAAATTAAATGATTATATTAAAATTCCACTATAGATTAATAGAAATCTAACTTTGTCGAAGTTTTTAAAAATTAATAATATAAATTAACCATATTGGTCGATTTTTAGAATTTAAAATGTCCAAGTTTAAAATTATTATATATCAAAATTTTCTCTGGGGGATATTGATTAGGGTGAACTTGCACTGCCTTCTTCAGTATTTTATAATAATTGTTGTCAATAATAAAAATATTCTGGTCAGACCGAGACCACGTGCTTGGCAGTATAAAACGTTCTAGAGGGGCCTAAATTAAGACTAATTGCAATTTCTTTTTACCTTACAATAGGTAATAAGTGCTTTAGTCACGCCAGAATCATTTTTATTATGAATCATTTGTGGGTATACTAAAATTATTTTTCTTAATTGCTTCATTCAAAAATGTGCTCAAATTAACAACTAGCATATTATTAGTATAAATATTAAAAATAAAATGAAAATTTTTATATTTTTGAGGATTGAAATTTTTATTAAAATAAAATTAACAATTTCCAAAAATACGAATGTTATCATCTAGTGTGTTCATTCATTCAAATATATCTATGAATATATCTATCTATCTATCTACGAGCCAAAATTGTTTGTTTATATATTTATTTGTATCTTAGTTCTATTTTGATGAAATTCACGGGTTAGGGGGTTTTTGGGGTGACAATTCGATCTGTCACGGTCTCATCTTCGACAACATTGTTTTTGCTGGGTTTTTTCGTAATCAAATTAATTATTCTCAGGTAGACAAATCCCAATCTTAGGGATTTAAAAAAGGTTTCTCTTTTACTTTTGTACCCAGACAGACAATGGATTGGGTTAATTCATTGTTCTCAAAGGTCTTGAAGAAGTATTGTTATTTGGTATTTCAATAAACGTTTGAAGGTAGATTATTATAAAGATTTGTATTTATTTATATTAAATCAAAATGATAATATATACCTTACAAATATTCAAAAATCCATATAACTACCATTCATCTGCCCACTCTTATATTTAATATTAAATAATAAATAAATGATTTTTTTTTTGTTAAGGGAGAATGTTGTGGGTTCTTGGTAAAGAAAATTTTGAATAATTTTTTAGAAACATTTTAAAATCAATATAATTTATAATAAAGCAGTAAGGACTCACTTGGTTTGTCCGGATTCGCCCACTTATGGCTCCGCCCCCTGTGTACTCTATCTACTGTAGACTTTCTGGAAGCTCCTAGAAACTTCGGTAACATTCTGGATAGTTCCACAAGGACAGTCGATCACAAAAATTGGACTCTGTCTCGTGGAGTGATCGGGCTTTACACTTGGTTTAAAATATAAAATACTAGGTAGGTTTCACATAAATATTTATGTGAAACCTACCTAGTATTTTATATTTTAAATTTTCAACATTTTCTTTACTTTATTCAGATAATTTATAATTAATTCCGAAACACCCCCCACCCCCTCAATTTTCGGTAAATTAGCAATTAATCATTTTAAATATGAAAATCTTTTACAGTAAATGGGTTTCTAGTATTTTTGTTTGAAAATTTTATCATTTAAATTATTTTTGACCCCATTCCCACCTCCCCCTAACGCACTCTCTGATATTTTGACAAAATAATTAATATCTTGTAAAATATAATTTTTTCGATTATCACTCCAGGCAAATTACGATTTTAACAGGAATTCCCGGTAAAGATTTTATTGCTGGATTACCTTTATTGGTACTCCAATATTACTACCCTAAATTTTCCCTAAATCTGTGTTATGGAAATTTTTCTACGCGTCTCGAAAATGAGAAAAGTTTTTTCAGTTTTTCTTGAATAACTCTAAAACGGCTTATCAAATCAAAAAGATATCAATAAGATAAATTAACGCTCTTTAAATTACGCGTAAAATGATAACAATTTTATCACAATATTTAGGTTCAGTAGAACCAGTACTAGCGCCCGTCAAAAAACAGCCTCCCGGGATCACTTTTGAATATCCCTAAAACTCGTACTTTTTTCGATTTTTCCCCATTTTGACCATAAAGGAGCACGTTTTCGACAAAGACAACTTTATACATTTTTAAACTAGATTAAATTTGCTACAATTTAAACAAAGTTTCATCTTGATTGGTAACCCGTGCCCCAACGAGTTTGAAGTTTTGAAAAACTGCAATTTTTGCTTTCTTGTAGACCAAAATCGAATTCGCTCAATTCTTGTTATCAAATTAGTTTGAGGTGTTTTTGAAATATTTCGAAAAAAAAAAAACATTTGTCATGCACGATTACAAGTTGCCTTGTATGGGAATGTAAAAAAGCTCTGTATCGGAAAGTAAAAAAGCTTTCAAAATATTCTGTTGGTTTCTGATAATTCAATTAAAAAAAAAAACTAGGTATTTTATTTTTTAATCTATGCTCTCTATCTTGGTCGACTCGACCATATTGATTAGCCGCCGGTCAATGACTAGCTTAGCCCCTTGTCCCTCCATATTCTGTGTTTTTTTCTTATTTATTTAAAAATATTATCGCGTCTCAAATAGAGATGTTTCAAGCAATTGACATAACAATTATCGCGATTTGTGTCGAACAAGACAACCGATCCAAAAGTGGCAAAAGCGCTTGCGCTTTTTTCCTTTGCGCGTTGTGCGTGAGTGCATTCGCGTTTTAATTGGAATTCTTAAAACCCGCCAGTCTGTCTGTCCTATACGTCCGTCCTACCCCAGTTCAAAACAAAACAGCCTCCGTTGGTTTTACTTTTTTATCCAATGCCAAAGACCAAATTCTTTTTATCGGATTATTAATAAAGGAATAAACATATTATTATTAATATTCCAAATGGCTATGGATCAAGTCTAGTTAACTTTTTAGGGCAACTTAGCGCCAGTTGTATGTCTGTTGGTAAAGTCTGAAAAAGTTGACAAAGGGTAAAACCTTAGAAATCACTCGGCCGGATGGCTCGTGAATTCTAAGGTTTTACCCTTTGTCAACTTTTACAAAGACTTTACCAACCGACATACAACTAGCCCTTAAAATTTTCAGAAAATCATATTGTATTAACCGAGTGGTGAACCGCGATTGGAATTGGGTGTACACGTCTTTAGAAATATTTTGGGAATTCATTAGATAATGTCCCTTCATATATTGTCTTCTACTTGGAAATGGAAGTAGAAGTAGGTGTACACGATATTAGGTCACGGTTCACCCCTCGGTATTAACTAACAAACACATTGGAGAGAAAATATTCTGCTTGGAATTGAAAAGCGTCGTTGGGCAAATAACCTTGATTGTTGATATATAAAATGAAAGTTTCGTTCAGGGACTTTGTACGGAACTTGGAGTAATTTTCAAACAATCCTTAAGAAAATTAATTTTTAAGGTTGCTCAGACATTAAGGATTAAAATCTGAATTTTTAATATGTTATTAATCGATAACAAATACGTATAAAATAATTTTTTGAAAAAGATCTGACCAAGGGTTTTCGTGTAATTAATTATTAAAAACCGGACTTTTAACAAGTAGTGAATGGGGAATGTTGGCTGAAAGCACATATTTCGATTAATTTAGCCAAACCTTATGATGGAGAAAAAACAAAAAACTTT
This sequence comes from Forficula auricularia, assembly GCA_024734495.1. Taxonomy (NCBI): domain Eukaryota; kingdom Metazoa; phylum Arthropoda; class Insecta; order Dermaptera; family Forficulidae; genus Forficula; species Forficula auricularia. The sequence goes on from JALMQS010000058.1 coordinate 1,317,287, forward strand.
TATTTATATAGTTAAATTATTGTAGGTACCTTTAAAAAAAAACTTTGTGACCCAGGGTTTTGTAAATATTCAGATCGAAAATATCAGTCCGTTTCACTTAAAAATAAATAAATCACGGGACTCGAGTCAAAAGACATTTATTTATTATATTTAATAATTAAATTATTTCATATTTCCCATTAAAAATGATGTCAGCTAACATTTAAATTAAAATAATTAATTTATGTATTAAAATTTTTAATTTTTGTCGAAAAAAATATTTAGATTTTATTTTGACTTGTGGGGTACTGTCCGAGCAACCTTAAATGTATATGCACAAATATTTTTTTTCTTTTATTCAAATTTAAAAATAAAATTTAAATTTGCTTTGAGTTGTATAATATCTTACCTTGATTCCTGTCTCTCTGACTGGGTATTGTAATCAAATTTTGAGCCATATCTATATTATTGAAATTTTACACATTCGCCTATTTGTTGCGTTGACATTACAATATTTCATCAAATTTCTGGAAATTATTAAAATTTAAAAAATCTTATGGCTTACAAGATATAAATATAAGTCAAAGAGTAACTTTTATAAATATAATAATACTCTCTAACATAAATATTGTTGTCAATTCAAATATTCAAAATTTCAAAATTCATTCAAAAGTAATTTCCATATTCATATGATTAAAACTAAAAGGGCTTTAAGGAGGTCCTTTCTCTCCGGTTGAGTCAAATGAAGTGTAGTATCTATTAATAAAATAAGTTAAAATACAAATGAAAATTAATAGAATTAAACAATAAATATTATGAAAGCCGTAAATGTTTGAAATAAAAACAAATAAAAAAAAAAAATAATAAATACAAAAGTTAGTTTGATTTATTCAAATCAGCTGATAATAACTCTGTATGATTTGGCAATGCGTTGTATTAATACTGTTTATGTTTCGATCCAAACATACCATTTATATGATTTTTAAAGTAAATATCTCAGTAAATTCCTCGGTCAATGATTTATTTTATTGCAAAAAAAGAAACCTGCATGTTTCAAAAAGCTAATTTTTATATTTTTAGAATATATTTAGGTTTTAAAACTTTTTATTTTCAAAAATTTGCACGCTAATGTAAAACGCTATTATAAAAAATTAAATTTTTTTATCATTGCCAGCGAAAGGACCTCCTTAACTTGAAATTTTTTAAAAATAAACACCCACTATTTTATTTTTATTCATATAAGTTTGGAAATTTAAATAAAATTACGTTTTTTTTAAACATACTTTTATTTATCTTTTCATTCGATTTATCAATCTCTCATTTCATTCACGATTTTATTTATTTATTTTTTTAAGTGTTGTTTCTTTTCCAACAATGTTTCTGAAAGAGCTGGTTTTTTTAGCTCTGGGTGGTATCGGCCTCGAGAGTCGCCGGCCGCAAGCTAGAAACTTTCGGAGCAGACTATACTTAAAAGCTTTCGCCTGGTTGTTGGCGGGTTGGAATGCGTGTAGCAGAGGCGCTGGGCGCTTGGGTGCGTTGTAGTCCTCTCGGCTGGCGCGGACGAAGGCCAGCAGCATGAGATGCCAGGTGCCCAGGGGCCCCAGGGGGCACAGACCCAAGGTTAGGTACCCCTACCCACTGGCCATGCCTGCCTACCTACCTACCTACCTACCAATCTCCGCCTATCCTGCCACGTCGGCGCGCGCCGAAAGCTTTCGCACAAGCGCTCTGACTTCTCCTCTTCTCGACAACAATGCTTAACCTCCAAATAGACTTATCCAGATTTTCAAAATGGAGACCAACTGCATTCGCCATCATGGAAGGCGAGTCCAGTTCTATAAGCATATAATATACAAATTAAAAATCATTTATTTACCAAATTAATAATTAATTTTCTCATTTTTTTTTATATTACATAAAATTCTGAATGACCAACATTGTTATTCAAAGGTTGGCCAACAATGCTTAACCTCCAAATAGGACATTCAAAATGGAGACTTCACATTTTTCAACATTAATGTTTTTTTATAAGCATTACCAATGAATAAAAATATCCAAAATATATTGATCAAATTTAGGGAACGCGGTGTTGGTTTATAGTGAAACATTATTAAAATTATATTAGGTTGGAGTTGGTGGTGTTTCACAAAGAAAAAAAATTAAAATAGAAATATTTTTTTAAGTTTACTCCATATATTTCGAGCTCTTAAACTCGTCATCAATAAATTTTGTTCATCATTTTATCTTCAGTCAATGTTCTCCTGATGATGAAATATAAGCTCGAAATATAAGTTCGATGAGCCGAAATATATAGAGTAAACTTAAAAAAATCTTTGTATTTTAAATTTTTTCTCCTTGTGAAACACCACCAACTCCAACCTAATATAATCAAAATATATTGGTCAACTGCTCGAAATGCAAGCTTGGTACTTGGGTTTGACTCCCGAGGGATGACTTTGGTCAAATTATTTACCTTTCTCCTTCTATACACAATGGTCCATCGGATTAATTGGATTGAACATTTTTGATAAAGCTAACAATTAATCTCATTAAATTATAATAATAATTTAGCTATCAAATTCAATTTCTTATCATTTTTTAAATATCATAAAAGTCTGATTAGCCAACAATGTAATTCGAATTTTCAAATGGCTTGCCAACAATGTAATTTAAATTTTCAAATGGCTTGCCAACAATGCTTAATTTCCAAAAGACTAAAATCGAAAATATAAATTTAATTTAATCTAAGAATATTAAAAAAAAAAAAATCGATTGAACTTTGAAGTATATAGTTCGGGAAATCCCCATACTCGGCCTGACAAGACAAATCCAAATGGAAATTTTCTGTTGATAGGAGAATGAATGACTCCCTCTCATATAATGGCTGGTAACATTGTCAAGGATGGCGGCCCCGGATAACGGGCGGCTGTTAGGCTTTCAGGCTTCCAGGCCGAGCCACCGTGCCACTTACCTAGTTTAATAGACGGCCGCGAAGCGGAGTCGCGATCGCAGACTTTCTCTTCAACCTTTTAAGATCTCCATCAGTGCACAAAAACTCGAAAAAAGGCTCGATTCCTCTTTAGATTATTCAAAAATAACTATACCCGACCTAACATATTTCCCCTCCCTTTAGCTGACTTCCGTTTATAGGGACAGGTGTGCTTGCAAGCGCACCCCAAATCGAATGGACATTCATCCTATTCTACCTTCTCTAATTAATTCGAAATCCTGATGATTTTACTCTAAAGAAGACATAATTATAGAAAATACTTTTTGATTTTAAGGTGCGCTATTTTATAAAAAACAATTCGGGTGTCTGCTTAAGACCACACGACAAAAGTGATAACTTATGGGGCATTTTATTTTATTATTATTTTAGATAAATATACTCTTTTAAACATTAGTGTTTTTAATTATTTTTTTGGAGTTGTTAAATATTTATTTATTCCAAAAAAATAATTAAAAACACTAATGTTTAAAAGAGAGTATATTTATCTAAAATAATAATAAAATAAATATTATTTATTTATTTAAATAAATATCTTTTGACAGCCATCCTGCATTGTGCTGCAATAGTGGTAACCAATTTTTTATAAAAATATAAATGATTAATATTACCTCTCGGTCCTTATTTATTTAAACTTTCGCGGTTTCATTGGTTAAAAAAATGTTAATGCTACAGCGCTATCTGTGGCTTGAATTGGTACGAGATCAAGACACAGAGCCCAATCGTGACGATTTGCCAACCGTTACAGCTCAATCCCATTTACTGTCAAATAAAATAAAAAGTGCGCAAGGCGCGCCTAAAGAAGTTATCACTTCAAAAAAAACTGAAACCACAAAAAATTAAATAAACCCATCAAAATAAACAATATTTCATTTTTGTTAAGGGAGAATGGTGTGGGTTCTTGGTGAAACATTTTAAATAAAGTAAAGAAAATTTTGAAATTTTTTTTAGATATTTTTTAAAATATAAAATACTAGGTAGGTTTCACTTGTCCTTTGTGAACTCCTGAAGATGGGCTTAATACCCCCGAAATATATATAGAGTCGTGCTCAACAACAAGCATCTGATCTTTTATTTATGTGAAACCTACCTATTTAGTATTTTATATTTCAAATTTTAAAAAGTTTCAAAAAAAAAAACTTTAATATTTCATTTAATAATTCTGGAGTCGTTTTCAAAAATTGTGTTGAATCAATCTATCCTGTTTTGTTCTAGCAAATCCAATTGATTTC